>JAYKAV010000833.1:64551-147363 GCA_035582835.1 Phoebastria nigripes | reverse complement strand
CCCCCCCCTTATTGCTTTCCAACTGAGACAGGTGAGAAGTTGCTGCTGCCGCCGGAGGGACAAAGCAGGTGAGGCAGGGGAGAAGCTTTGGGGTTGAAACAGTTGTAAGAATAGGAAGAAAGCAAGGAGCCCCCCCGCCAAGCCTAATAACCCCCCTCTTAGCCTTAAAAAAGCAGCCCCGGGAGCTTTCCCCCTCTCCCAGCCACCTGCCTCGACCGCGTCCCTGTGGGGCTCTCGCACGGAAGCAGAAGCGGAGGCGAGGAGGGCGTTTATGCCACCCCCCTCGACACCCCTGCAGATTACTTTCCAGAGGGTCTCCATTAAAAACTCACGTCCCCCTCCGAGCGCCCCTTTCTTCCTTCCCCAGCACCCGCCGGAGGGGGGGGGACGGGGGGACTGTGGCTGCCGGGATCCCCCCTCCAGCCCCGGAGCGGGGGCTCCGCTGCCTGCCCGCCCCCTCGCCCCGGCCCCCGCTCCGGGCGAGGCGGCGGCGGGTGGCGTCCCGGCCCCGCCGCCCCCCAGCCCTGCTCGGCGGTGGGGGAGGCAGCCAGGGAAGCCATTGCCTGTTTAATAGTTGCTGTTGCAGCACTTCCGCTTCTCTCCCAGYGAGAGAGACACGAGTGGCCAGGCCCAGCCGCACCGAGGAGGAGCAGCCAGACACAAAGGGAGAGGTAGGGGGACGGGGCACCCCCCGCCGCCCTCCCTGCCGGCCCCGGGGGCAGGGGCGAGGGGCAGGGCCGGCCGCGGCCCGGCGATGGGGCGGGAGGCGGCGGAGCCGGCGGGGCAGGGGGATCGCGCCCGGGGCTGTCAGGTACCGCTGTACCCCCGGCCCCTCGCCGCCCGGCCCTGCGGGCCCGCGGCCGGGGGAGCTCGGCCGGGCCCCCCTGCCCCCGGCTCTTGCCCGGCTGAGGGGCGGCAGCGGGGGCGGCCCGGCGGGGGCAGGGGAGCTCCCCGGGGGCCGGTGGCCCTGGGAGGGAGGCGGCCGAGTGCCGGCCCCCCGGCCCGCTGCTACCCCGCCGCCGCTCGCCCCGGGCCCGCGGCTGCCCCCCTCGTTCCCACCCTAACTCTCCGGGGGTGCCCTGCCCGCCCCCCCATCCCTCCCGACGGCTTCTCGCCCCTCTCGGGTGCGGACCTGCCCTCGGTAGCCCACCGTGCTCGCCCTCTTCCCCTGTGCCCCCGAGGTGCCCGCATGAAACCGGGCTGCCTCCCCCCGGCACCCCGCTGCCCCCCTCGCTGCCACCGGCCTCCCAAGGCCCTCCGCTCTCGCCCCTTGTAGGCCCTGGCCCTTCTTTTCCTCTCCGCCCTCCCCTGCCCCGGCCCAGCACGGACCCTCTGTTCCCTTCCCCCTTTGCTGGCATGCCCCTCGGTGCAGGGGGCCTCGGTGGGTCCCCTCCATGCACCCCACTCCCTGCTTAGCTGTTCCCCTTCATTCCCCCCCTCCCTGTCCCCCCTGCTCCCAACACCCGATCCAGCAGCCAGGGGTTATCCAGCAGGCAGGGGTTTCCCCACCACAGGTCACAGATCCTCCTTCGGGATCTCCCCCCCCTTCTTGCCAGTGATGCCCCACTTCCATTTTAGTGCTGGCAACAGTCACCCCCCCAGCCCCGTCCCTTCCCGCCTTCCCACGTGCCTCCCGGGAACCCAAGGGACCGGAGCTGTTCCATTTTTATCTCCTACACCCCTAGGCTGGATAGTGGTGGGTGGTGATGGCTCCTCTTGTGTGTGCAGTTTGRGGGAGATTAGAAGGAATTGCTTCGAGCTTCCCTGATCCTCACAGTCATCTTCGTTCCAGTCTCTTCTCTCATTTCGCACTTGCTTTCTGAGAGGAAGCTTTGAAAGTCCCTTTCCCCCTGCTCCTCGGTGTTACTAGTGCAGGGGAGGCTACCGCTCCTCCTGCTTCAACTGTAGGGCCTGAAGAGGAGAGGGAGACACGAGGACCCTTTAAAAGGAGCATGACCCAAACACAGAGCGAGATTGTCAGCGGCCTTTCTCTGTGTGTGTTTGTGTTCACTGTTTGTTCCCCACGCCCCATGGTGTCTCCTCTCCAGGTTGGGGTGTGTGGTGGGGGGGTCGCTATGTCGGATGACGATTCGAGGGCCAGCACCAGCTCCTCCTCATCTTCATCCTCCAACCAACAGACAGAGAAAGAGACAAGCACGCCTAAGAAGAAGGAAAGCAAAGTCAGCATGAGTAAAAACTCTAAGCTGCTATCTACCAGTGCCAAGAGGTGAGGCTGCAGTCAGTTTTCTCACTGATTCGCTGCATCTTCTCTCCTTCCTCATTTTATTTTGCTCCATTCCCCCACTGCTCCCTTGCTGCTCCCATTCCTCATTTCTAGCCCTTATGCTCAACCTTTCCACATGAAGCTGCCATTGTCTCACTTTTTTCCGCATCTTGGTGCAGCGAGTGTCTGCCCAACTTCACTGCTCTCTGGTCTCTCTTCCTGCTTCTTCCTGTGTTCCATCCCAAATATTTTCCTGTCTTTTCTTCCTCCAGGCTGTTATTCTGTCCCTCAATTATTTCCAATGTCTTTTCTTTTTCCTTATAAGCATCGGTTATAAGGATGATGTAGGATTGGTATGTAGGACCTTAATTCCTTCTCTGCTACTGGAAGCTATATGGTCCTGAGTAAGGCATTGCATTTCAACGTCAGTTTCCCTCTGTGTAGGTTGGGATTGATCTAGAGTGGCTTTTTTCTTTTCAGGACTGCTTTGGGCATTAGTTAATGTTTGTGAAGAGTTTTGAGTTTGCTTGTACTGGGGGAGTGCACTCCAGTGCAAGTGGTGTAATATAGCCCCAAATCTTTTCCACCAAATATATTACTGTTTTTCTGTCTGCTCATCACTTATATTGAATTTTCTGTGTATGGTTGGATGTTGACTAGAATAAATAATCCACGTCAGGTCCACTTGTGGACATTCTGCTCTAAAATAGTCTTTGCTCACAGCACAGAGTGGGTTGGTTTTGGTTGTGTTTTTTTTTTTTTTTTTGAGAATGAAATCATTTTTATTCCAGAATAATGTCTACATGGGGAAGAGATGCCTGCATAGAATAGTAATTCCAGAACAGCTACATCAGTCAGTTTTCTTCACCTGGACAGACTCTTAGAGCCATTCAGTTTTTTTAAAAAATAAATTGTTACCCTTTCTTATTTATTCTGTGTTTCACCTGAATTCAGCACCAGCTCCAGGGAGCTAAGCTGACAAATGGAAGTTTTCAAGCAAACTTGTGGTACTTCAGTAAGGATAATAAACCAGCTCACTGAACAGCTTTGCCAGGCAGCACAGAGAGGTTGTATCTGTAGGTGTCAAAAGTGACTGGGGTTTTATGCAAATGCCCTGTCGTCACAACTAAGTTCTCTGTGGCTTTGTAGAATTTAGGCAGTTTGGTTATTCCAGATCTCCACTCAGGAGGTTTCCATGGCAAACTGACATAGATAGTGGCAAGCGGTGTTTACATGTCATGCCCTTAACTATTTTAAAAAGAAGATTGTAAACTGCCTAATACGAAAAGGCTGTAGTTCTCATGTATGACAAGTGGAAGAGAGGCAGAAGATGCTGGCTGAGTTTAAAGGAGAAGGGAGGCAGACTGAGTGCTGGGTGGGGAGATCTGGAGGGGAAGCCTGAGTGACAGTAATGGGACTCCAGGGAAGGGGATGATAGCTGGTTGGGCGTTTTGTGGCAAAAGCAGTGTGAGCCCAGAATAGTCTGGGCAGGGAGGACAGGGTGTTGTCTGAATGCGGTGAAGAGAGGGAGYGTCTGGAGTCCTGAGGGAGGGGACGTGGGGATGTTGTGTGGCTCTTGAGGTTGAAGAGAGGGGAGAAYTGAAGGTGGCAGGAATGTGCAGGAGCCTCGGAAAGAGATATTCACCTTCCTTTGAGTGTCCTTGGGAATGGCGCAGTTATTCACTCCCTTGGGGCTGGTGTTTTTTCTCAGGATGGTGATGGGAAGCTAGGGAGGGAGAGGGGGGGAACCAATTTGGCAATGACTGTTTCTCTCAATCCAGCAAGACAAAATTCCTTTTCAGACTGCAGTATCCTCCTAGCACTTGGTGCATCACATTTGCAGAGGTTTTCCCTCATTTACAGGCTRGTTGGCAGAGTAAAGCGGACAGTCTTTTCCACTGCCCCTGTGTGGTCGGCATCTTTATGGGAACGTACAACACTGCACCTCTCTGGGTTCAGTGCACGGTGCCTTGTCTGCTTTTCTGACCGTCTCTGTAACAGGGTGCCTGTCCTGCTTAGTGTGTTTGGGCTGGTGGGAGGCTGCAGCTGAGAGTGCCTCTCTCTTATGTAGTGTYGCAAACTTGCGGTGACAGTATGTCTGTAAGGCGTATGTGTTAACTGCTGTCCCACACAGTGACTTACCTTTGTTCCTTCTCGCTTTTATTGCCACAGGATTCAGAAGGAATTGGCTGACATCACCTTAGATCCACCTCCCAACTGCAGGTTGGTGTCGATTCCTTCCCTGAGGAGGGTGGGGGAAGGTGAGGGGCTGAAGTGTGCCTGTGTGTGTTGTAGCTGTCCTCGGAGGCTCTGGATAGAGTAGAGGAATGGCTGTTTAGGTGGGCAACAGTACTTTTGTGAATGCTTGGATGACATTAAATAGTTTCCAGGTAGGGGGGCCTCCAGAGGTTATATGTGTTTTGATACGAGTTTTCTGTTTGTTTTGGGGTTGTTTTGGTTTTGTTTTTTTTAACAATTGCATTTCAATCTGTTATACTGCTTTGTGTGTATGTTTCCGAAACTGGCCTATAAAGAAGAGTGTGAAAACTTTCTCCTTGTTTGTTTTTTCTGGTTTATAAATCTAATGCCTGACTGCACTAATCTTATATAAATAAGAGTCCTGCCAAGGAAGCAGAGAATAGTAAAATGCTACGAGCTTTTTAGCTCAGAGAGTTGTGTTGTGAACAGTAACTTAACAGTGGAAGAGAAGCGTGAATTCATCACTCAGTGGGCGCCCTGCAGGAGCACACGTTAGCTGATGAAATAACAAGCAGGGATATTCTGTTGCCCTTTATAGAGCAGCTTGTTTTTAAGTATGTTTTAGAAACTTGTACCATTTGTTTAAAACGTCTAGCAGGTTGATTTGGTTCATTGCATGGTGGCCCGAGCCTCTTTGCATTTGGAGAGGAGACAGTAGTAGTGTAACATCTTTGGTTGTGCTTGTTCATTCAAGAGGAAAGTGGCTTTCGGTCTGGTCTGGGTTCGCTGTAGTTGCCAAAGTACAACTCTGTTCCTATCTTCTGCTGTGGCTGAGGTTTGAGGCCTTTTGATGTTGGTAATAGCAGAAATCGGAGAAAATTCTTTAAGTTGGTCTTTTTAGTATTGAGTTGCCACCCACAAATGCACATGAACCTTTTTATTGAAGCTTTTTGCTGCTGTTAGTCTGCAGAGAGGCATTAGCACAAGAGTTAGCCTGACAGGTCCAGAGCCACTCTTTTGGTACCAGTCCCAAGGATCATAATTAATGAAAGGAGGGATGGGATAAGGCATGTGAGTAGAGGTCTAGGCTGATACTAAGATTTTTGTGCTGTTTGGAAGATAACCAATGAGCTCTGAAATCTTTAGCTGTGACAATATTGTTTTAGTGACAATAACGACTACCTGAATATTACAAGAGCTTCCAGCTCTTGGGCTGGAGGTGTCTGTCCTATCTGTGTCTTGGCTTTGTGTCAGGATGAAGTCCACATGCTTTCCCCTCCTCCTCCCACCATAACCTGATTTTCATGGGAAAGAAACCCAGAAGCACAGCTCAGAAAGGCACTGTGGCTTGCTCTCTAGGTAACTGAGTCTGGATGATCAAGGCGCTGGGACTGCAGTCTGAACGTCACAAATCTATCTGAAAGTTGTGATAGTATATGAGTATGTCAGATTGCAGGTTTCATCTGAAGGTTTGTGTAAATAATATTAGAACCCTAATTTGTCCTTGTTTCAATTGGCATCATTCACAGGTAAAGACGAGCTAGCAGACTACCTGTCAAAATAGAATATGGGTTTGATTTTTCTTTTTTTAATTACATAGACCACTGAGGATAATGCACTTCAAGGCCCACATAGTAAGTTTGTGTTGTTTCAGCCTTTATAAATATTTCTAATGGTAAAAATTAGTTTGTAGTACAAGTAGTGATGATTAATCTTTGCCCATAATGCAATTACAAGTATTCTGCATTCCTTCTGACTGTCAAATGAGTGACAATGAAGGCTGGCAACTCTTGGAAATAATACATGAAAMTGGTGTAATTGTTACTGTCTCTTAATATGTTGATAGGTAGGAAAACGTGAATGGAGGGGTTTGTGTGTGTGTATGTGACCAAAGGAGTTTTGGTATTGCTCATCTTGGGGTGAAGTCATTCTGCTTCAGTAAAGATAGCGCTGAGAGTGAAGGAGAACAGCTCTGCTTATGGCTAATGAGGTTCCAATTGCACAGTCAAGCACTGGGAGTTTGCTTCTGTAGCAGCTGGTTTGTAAAAGGGTAGGCAGGTGCCGATTGCCACAACAGTGAGATGAGTTTCAGCTATCGCAGTTACGGGAAAAGTTGACCTCTTGTGGAAAAAAAAATAGAAATAGTCAATTTGTGAGAGTGAGGAGATTAAGCAAGTGAGAGACTCTGGTTGCTGCATGATGTTTAAGGTTGCCAAAATTTGCTCTGGGGAAGCCTGCTAACAGTGTCACTGCTTTCCTTTGGTTTTTTTCTTTTTTTTTTTTTTTTTTTCTTCTTCTTTGTGTGAATGTTATTAGCATGCTGTGAGGGAGGTATTAAATACATAGTTCCAGAACTTAGTTTCAATTTCCTGCCTTCATGACTTTGCTTATCCTCACCTTTTTTCAGGTGTCACTGGAGGGGAGGGCAGTCCTCTCCTTTTAGGCATCTCACTCTCTCCTGCAAGACTAACCTCAAAATTTACATATTCAGGGAGCTATATACGATACCAGGTACTACCTATTCTGCTGTCAACTTTAGGGGTGCCAAAGTCTCAGAAGTCACATTTGAAAATGTGCGTCTGAAACTGTATCCTGTGTTATGTTGGAAATGTCATATTCTTTTTTTCTACTGGACATTTGTTCTTACGCCCCTCACCACCATCTTTGTATTTTCCCCTGTTCTGTGCCATGCCCGGTGTTTGATAGCAGTTCATTGTTGGCCACGCTTTAATTTTTGGCCTCGTTGCAAAGTGCTGTTCTTCTTCCAGTCTTATTGCAATAATGGGAGTTCAAGATATTTAACACATCCCAGAGCAGCTCCGCATATTGAAAGAAAAAGCTTTAGGTTATAAATGATTTTTAGTAAGAACTGTTTTATTTTTCTTCTTATAAAACACCACATATAAGATGCAATTACAAATAATGAAAACCATTTGATATCTCAAACAAAATAACTTAAAAMCAAATGCATTTCATTTTTATTTTTGTAGCTTGCAGTGACCGTATTTTCGTGTGTGTAACCCACAGATCATCTGTTTAAAAAAAAAAAAAAAAAAAAAACCAAAACAAACAAAAAAAAACCAAAAACAAAACAAAAAAACCAAACATGCACACTCAACGCCCTGTGATTGAGCAGCTGTGTGGTTTTTACACATATGTGGGTAATATGAGGGGAAGTTTGTCCCAGAACTTCCTCTCCCCTCAGTAATTTCCTTGCTTCTGGTTTTCCATAGCTTGCCAGTGTCCCCCAAATGCTTACCTGTGCTCATCTCTTATTGACTGCTTCATTATCCCATGTAGTCCCTTTGCCCCTCAAGTATCCCTCCCTAGGCCGTGATTTTGATTTTACGCAGACGAGTACTGTTACTTGTACAGAGGTGCAGGATATGTGCATGGAAATGCAGTGTATGTTTGGCCTGCATTCAAAAAGTAGATTTTTGGACTTGAAGACATTTTCTAAAAGATATATTTAATACATTTTACAAATTTGTGGATTCCTGATGGAGGCAATGCTGTCCTCATAAGTGTCCTAGTGTAGTATGTGTGTAGCATTTGGCTACTTCTGAGTGGTTCTTACCCTCTTCATTGTTTTCAGTACGCTGGTGCTCTAGAGGTCTTTAATTTTCTGTTGTCTGCAAGATGATTTGATTTCTGATATTAATACTGAGTTATGAAAGTTAAATGTGGCTTTCAGGTTCAAAAGGTGGTTAGTGGTTAATGTGAATTGGAGAATAACTGTTTGGACCTGAAGTATTTCAAATCTTTTAAGAGGGTACCTGGTGATTTCTTCTCCTACTTTGTATTGTATCAGAAAGTTATAGCTCTTGTTTTAGAACTCAAAGAAGGTACCTAGAGACTTTGGACTTTTGGTCTTCTCTATATGTTGGTGATAGAGGATTATGTCATGTCTGTGCGTTGGGTCATGGAAGTCTGCTTCTGCGACTGCCTGCAGATGTCAAAATATGGTTCCATCTTGCTACGTAGGCAGACCTGATCTTTGTTTGTAGATAACACTTGTGTTGTGCCAAAGCTTTCCTTCTGTCACTGTGTCAAGGTTTCTAAAGCTTTAACAGGCGTTAATTAAAGCTTTAAGTACTGTTTATTCTCTTTGTCATTTATTTGACCTCTGTATCTAAGCATCTCCTGATAGTAAATCTGCTAATTGCTGTGAGGTTATGAAATAAATATTTTTCCCCATTTTAGGGATGGGGAGTTGCAGCACACAAAAACCAAGTGACTTGTCCAAGGTCACACAGGAAGTCTGTGGCAAAGTGGAGAAATGAATGTAAATCTCCTTTGTTTCAGGCTAACTTGCAGCTGAGCTGTTCTGCTGGAACTGTGTGCATCGGTTGCGTTATGAGCAGGGCTTTGAATTTGTGCTTTATTGGGTGTCTGGTATTGACTGTATGTAAGCATGGTAATTTAATGTTATTTTTCCCATCTGTGTAGAGGGACCAAAATGGATATTAACTAGAATTAATGTTTTTTAATCTTTCRTACCCAAACTGAAACAAGTTTGTCTCCACATGGCTCATTTAAGTCCATATAGGCAAGACCAGCTGTTATTTAAACAAAAATAATTTTCAAATCTTTACTGAATGAGGCATTTGCCTGCAAGGCTTACCATTGCTTCAGAGTGAAATGCTATCACAAATTCATTATTTAAATAATAATAAAATACAGTTGTGTTTCCTGGCTCCTGCAGCCCAGTTTTTGTAAATTCACAGAATAAGGACCAGATCTCCCTGAGAGTCTTGTGAAAGTTAACTGTCAGCACTTAATAAATATATGTCTCAGATATAGATGGTGGGGAGGACTGCTCTCCGCTATAATGTGTGGAATATTCATAGTTTTTAAAACTTTGCAATGTGGAATTAAGATTTCTTGGCTCGAGAGAAGTCTGCAGAAAATATGTGGCTCAAAGGCTGTTTGGAACTTAATAGTTTCATATTATAATTAATATATTTTATCTACATACCATGAAAGTCTGGCATTTGTTTTGATTACATTTGTTTTTATGGTGGTGCTTGTAATTTTTTGCAAATGTATTTTTCTCAATACCTCCAACTCCAATAATGCTTCAAGTGCTTTTGCTTTTAAATCTAGTGTATTATCTAAGGATGGACTATCACTGTTAAACTATAATATCGGTGGTGTTTTTATTATTTTCATGCTTGGAATAGTCCTTCCTGAACATAGCCATTTTCTAGCATAAACTTTCTGGTCTTGGATTTTGTAATTAAAAATCTTAATTTCGGCAAGATTTTTTTTTTTTTTAATGTGCACACTCAAATTATTAGAGCAAGAATGACACAAATGCTGGGTTTTACTTCCTTGTAGAAATAAAAAATGCAGATCATGTTTAATGAAAATTATCAGTTTGCAAAAGTGGTTTTAGCACTTTTTTTTTCTTTCTTTTTTTTTTTCCCTATCGTGTTGTTTCTCTGAAATGGGAGTGTTTTCTGTGAGAAGTTTCCAGCCATAGGATAGGAAGAACCTCCGTAATTAGTGCTGTGTGTAGTTGAAAAATATCTTTTGTCATATAAACTACCAGTGGTTCAGCATTCCCTCCCCCCTTTGTTTGGCACGTGATCCCTGGAGAAATAACTCTTCCTTTTGAAATGGTGTATTAACTAATTTAGAGATCCTCCGCAGCTGTGTATGGTCGAGCTTGCAAACCATAAAAATAATACCATTTCTACACTTGGTGAATTTGAAGTATGTGTAGGTAGCAGCTCCTGCAGGCGAAGTCATCTGCCTGACGTACTCAGACAATAGCTGCACAGGAGCGGCTTCTTTACTGTGGATTGATTAGTTAATATTACAGGAATTCACCTTTCTGAAGATATTCCTGTTTTTATTTATTGGCTYCCTTTAAAAATCAGTCACGTTTTGATGGCCGGGCTGCTCGGACGCTGTGGCAGGAGCTGGCTGATGCTGTGGTAGATTTTGTTTGGCACATCCTGGCTTGGTAATTCCCAAATGCACTGCATTCTATGCTCTTGCATGCCAAACATCGGAACGATGAATCTTGAGAGCGGCTGTGAAATTGTATCATCGCTAAGAACAAAGAGGATTGAAATCCCTTCTGTGCACACTCTCTTGTATACCACTTAATTTTATTATTTGACTTTCAGCTTTGCTGCCCTTGGAGGGCACTGTGCAACTGTGTTTATGATGCTGCGTATATGTCTTATCTGACAAATTCTAATATTTCCTCCTGGTTATGCAGTCTTTAATTTGGTTTCGTTTCAGTTGCATTCCAGCTCTGTCTGTCTAGATTTTTATATTGGATATGTGTATAGCAGCAGGTTATGTGTCTGGTTTTGTTTTAAGAAATATTCATGAGAGATATATATGGTACTTTATAGACATAAATGGGAAACACTGTGTGGAGTATTTATACTTTAAGGGCTTGAATCCATCTTGTCTTTTTATATGAAGACAAAATTATCCACGGAGAACTGGCTAGTCTAGGGGATTGAGAAAGTGATAGGGGATGGTTTTGTGTTTGAGGATTTCAACAAGGGCCGGTTGCTAGTGACTGAGAGCTTTGTGGTTTCTGAAGAATGGGTTGGTCTTGAGAGCTGATGAGATGCCATCTGACAAGATGTTAACTTTGTCCCTGCTGACGAAGCGGGTTGTGCTGGGAATGGAGACAGAGCTCACCTGCACCGGTACAAGTTATGTCGATGGATTAAGGTTATTGATGAGTTAGCGCATAGCCAAACTTCTGCAGCCTCTGCCTGCACTCTTCTGTAATTGTACATGACAGACCAGCCTTCCATACAGTACCTCTCTAAAAGTATTTAATGTACTAGACAAAAAGAAGATATCGTATTATGTGAATGGGTTAAGAGATTTATTATTGTACATCTGTACAGACTTGCTCGTCCCATACAAAGTTAAGGGCTATACTTTCTCCACCGAAGAAAGTGCTTTAAACTAAGTTAAATTAATGATGTAATTTAGTCATTATAGTAGAATCTTGCCAATCTATACATTTATTTGAATGAAATAAGTTTATACTTCCCTCTGAGGCTTAACGGTGGAGGTCTAAATACCGACTTCATTATTTTACAAGATGAACTAGAGAACATGTATTGTCAAGTACTATAAATAAACTACAACTGTCAAAATAAACACTGTACACTCTGGAATTCAGAGGGGTTTTCTTGTTTCTGTTGCCAATTTGCGAATTTCAGCAACATTCAATTGGTCTTCCAAGGCATTTGTGGAAAGTGTAATGGTTACTACAGTGCATTTAATACATCTTTTCTGTGCGTGAGGGGCTAATTGACATTACCGGGAGAATATATCACAGATCTGTATGCTTAACTTGCAACATCCAATATGCAATGTTCTTTTCTTTATTAACCTGGACTCCCTGGGATGGGAGGTGGGGGAGAAAAGGGGTGTGGGGCATGCAGATTGTAGCTCAGGGCAGATGTAGTGTTTGATTCCCCACACTCCCTCCAGTCTCCTCTATGATTTCACAACTGAAAATATAGATCAGGTAAGATTAAGTTGAGCTGTTCTGAGAACTGGGTCCAGGCCAAGTTTTGGCAGTTCATTTGTTTAAGAGAAAATACAAAGTAATTGGATTAAAGAGGCTGTACGATTAATGATGTAAAGTCTTGTTAAATTTCTTTGCTTCTGTATTTCTGTGAATCAGTGCAGAATCGAGGGCTTGATTCCTCCAAAGGCTTCACCTTTTAGACTCAAAAGTGAGTGTAAACCAAATCAGCATGTTTGTTAGATGTATTTTGCATTTTCTTTGTATCAGTGCAATGATTATTTAAGAGATTAGAGAATCGCATTTCTCATCTTTCCCTGTGGAGCTGCTGGACTTGCTGGAAGCACAGAGAATCTTGAACTGGTATGAGAATTGTAAAGGCAGTAGTAAATGCTGTGGGCTAGAGGGGAGATGCTTCCTGAGGCAGGTGGCCTGCTAATATTTAATGCTGTTTCTGCTATGGGTATCTGCGCAATAGGTTTTTGCCATTGAAGCTAATTCCAGTGTCTCTTAAGGAGAAATCAGGAGAGGGGTCTTGGGGTCTTTTTTCTTTCTTTCTTTTGATGGCTAGGATCCTGCAGAGAGTTGCACACAGGGGTGAAAAGACCCACAACATTAAAAATTAATTCTGAAGTCGAAGGTGTCTTTTCACGATAAATGAATTGATGAAAAGAAGAAAAATACTTCTGGTGCGGACTCAGAACTTTGTCAGAGTTTTTGGAGACAACAGCAAATCTTCAGGGCAGTAGTGATTATTATACAAGGAATCCTGTCAGGGTAACTGTCTCAAAGGTTTTGCATGCAGTTTGAATATCTTCACTGAAATTTTAAGGTGCTAATTTACGTGATAACTGTTATGGATATGTTTGAAATTTTCAAGTGGGCAACTTCTAGAAAGTTTCAGTGTGTTATTTGGTGTTGTGAACAAGTGTATACTGCTCTGAGAAGTGGCCTCTAAATGGTGGAGGAAGTGCGATGTATTTAATTAAAGCAGCATTTAACTGTTGCAGATGACTTTGAAAGATTGCTAAAATGCACACTGTTGTAGTAACATAGTTTGAAAGCAATTATATCAATACTGTAGTATACCACAGAAGGTCATTTCATCTGAAGTTTCTGATCAATCAAACTGACTGTTGTAATACTGTATTTGCACATTATTTCCCATGTGTCTTGGTAACCTTTTTAAAGGAGGTAAATTAGGTGATGCATGCAAGCATTTATAGTTGGTGTCCTCCTTGACTTCCTTGTAAGTAGTTTATCAACAAGAATTGTCTAGTTTTGGTTTTGATGGGGTAATTCTCAATTTGAGAATCTCATCATATTTTGTAGTGCTTTGGCTTCTGATTAAAAAAAAGTATTTATGCCTACTTACACTTGGGGGTCTGTGGGAGAGAGGGAAAAGACTGAAGGCTGTGCCAAATAAAATCTCAAAATATCATGAATCTGACTAGAGTTCTCCATTGCACTAAAGCTGTGGCTATACTTTCCTTCCTACTTCAAATAGAACTTCAACAGCACCCTCGTGATCTAGGAAATCGGGCAAGAAGATGTATAGTAGTGACAAGAGTGACCTAGGAGATCTAGGTTTCGAATGTAACTAGTGTCAGGCCTTCAGCTGCCCTGCTGCTTGTTTTTTAGTTGCATCCCAGGGTTGAAGTCTCTAGTGAAATTTTAATACTTTCTTTAGAATAACATTTTTCCAATTTTTTCCATCCCCTCACTCCCATTATGAGGTTAATCAGATTGCAGGCATTGGTAAGACTGAGAGAATGAATGAGTTGCAGGTGAGGAATGGAAAAGGACATAAAACCACTTGAAGCAGAAGGGTGTTACGTTCCTATGGACAGCAAGATTGTGCAAGGCATTAACGGTGACTGTAAGGGACACCAGAGAGAGATAGCCCCATCAGGGTGGCTGAGGCAATTTTACACTGGTTGCTGAAACAGTGGCGGCGAAGGTGGAAGCGGAGACAGGCCGATTATTTGTCTGCTCCAGCAATTTAGCTTCGCTTTCTTATTGCCTTCTATAAGGAGCAGAAGAGACAGGGCATCCTCCTCTTGAATGAATGGGGAGGGCCATCCATGGGCCAACCTCTTCTTGGGCAGGAGTGAATTTTTAAGACAGGCAAGCATGCAAGCTGCAACAATAGTTTTTGCTGTGCTGCTTGCATTACACCCCACCTGGGAGGCAAAATATTCTTATAGCAATAAAGTCAATGCGTTTATAGTCTTGTACAGTTTACAATGCTCTGTAAATCAAGAAGGCACAACCTACTATACCTTGAAGAATACATGTAACAGGTGCCCAACTGTATCTTTGCAGGCCTCCTTGAACCGCTGCATGAGCCACATGGGGCTCCTGAGCCATGGACTGTCCTCCTATGTCTTTAGAAGAGCATGAGTGAGATGTGAAAAAAATACAGTGAGGAACGGGAGAAGAAAATTAGGGGAGTGATAGCAAGAAAGGAGCAGAGGGAGAGAAAGGCAGACATAGAAATAGAGAGAGGGGGCAGAAGGGGGAGAGAGAAACAAGTAAGCAAGCAAAAAAAAGGTAGGAAAGTTTAAAAAAAAATCACTTGAAACTCAGTCAATCCTAATCAAGTAGACTAGCATTAAAGATAGGAAGTTGCAAATTTAATTTGTTGAAGGCCCTGTGAACCTGCATCTCCCAGAGGAGTACGCCTTGCTTTTGTAGCAACTGGAAGAGAAGCATGACAAGAACTATTATTCAGTAAATTCCATAATACTAGAAACAGAGATATTCACTGAACCTGTTAAGAGATCATTTTAGAACAGATTAAGTCCTTCTACCCAGTAGGCAGTGGAGTTCTGGAAGCTGTTCCTGCAGGAGGTTGTGGAAGCAGGTAGTATCAGCACACTCAAAAATGGGCTGAACAAATTCATGGGCAACAGGTCCCTAAACAAACTGAAAGAGAAAAGTCAGGGATGTACCCTTTAGCATCCCTAATCCAGTGGTTGTGGATGCTGTGGGAGTACAAGGGGAATGGATTGTTTCCTTGTTCCACTCGACATCGCTTTTAGCCACGTAAAATGTTCAACTTCTGCCCTTTATGGAACAGTACTTGCTTCTCTTCTTTTTATGCTTTGCCGTTTAAAGCAAGCCCTTGTTTCCTGTCACTCAGCTGCTTCTCCTTGCTTTTGTGAAGGGTTAACCTTCATGCGTTTGTCTTGCTGAATTTAGACTGTAAAATTTTCAGGGCAAAGGACTTCCTTCATTTTTCTCTGTATTTGCAAAGTGGTATGTAAATTTCCAGCTATGTTTAAATGTTCTTTAATAATAAAGTAGGTTTAGTCCTTGGGCTTGTAGATGTTTCCCTATCCCCTCTTCCCAAAAAAATGAAGTTCTGCTTATGTTGTGACATTGCATTTTTTTTCCTTATCTGATTGAGGTAAATAAGTGAGTTGTTTTATTCAGCAGCTATTGTATTATCTTGAATATGTGACTTGGTTATTTTCCAGTTTTATGCACATCAAGGTTATCACAGCTGTTACTTTGTGATACTACTACATTGTAATAGGATAATGTGTTTTGAGATACATTAGTGTTGTGTTTTTGTTTTTTGTTTGTTTGTTGTTKTTTTTTTTTTCCTGGATAGTGGCAGAGAAATAATAAAGGTGTCCAACAGCTAATCTCTTTCTTTGCAGTCTTTGTGCTCCTACTTCACCTTCCACCTCAATAACTAGGAGGACTGTAACTATTTGTTAGGGAAATATTAGTTAAATTGCAGAGCTATTACATATGCTGAGACATTCCAATTTAAAGTACTTAGTATTCAGTGTGTGTACTTAACTCCTAATGACTATAAATATTATGTTACATTTGAGGTTTTATAATGTATCAGTTATGTCTTGTACATTGTTTTTTCTACAGAAAATGCAAATCTTCTAACCCATAGGTGGTGCAAGCTGTACTTTCTACATTGCTTTACAAGGATTTTTGCTTTGCTTTTCATAGTAGAGTCTTATTTACGAGGAGATTTAAAGTTCAGACAAATAATTTAGCATTGAGATTGTTCAGATGCATGTTTCACTGCAGTGCTAAGTAGCACAGAACTAGCCATTTAGGACATATTTAATAACTAGTACTGGATTTTGTCAGGAAGGACTGAAAGATAGGGAGATAGTGGAGTCTTTGTATGGTAACACTTTGCAGTGGGGATGCGTTTTTTTCTTTGCAGTTCATAACTGGCAGGGTCCAGCCATAAGCTGTAGCAGCAGAGTAAAGGGCGGAGGGTAAATGGGGATGTGCTGTGACCTCTCTCATGGCTGGCAGAACAGCTGGATGGGATTTGTTAGTGATTCACAGCTTGGCTTAAAAAGAGATAAGGAAGGAGTGCTGATTGGGGTCTGGATCTGGGAAGGAGACTTGCCTGTTACCTAGTGAAGTCTGTTCTATTTGCAGCGGTCTTCATCGATTCAGAATGAATGGGGAAAAAAGGATGGAGCTAGAGTTGATGGCTGAACTATGACACAATAGGAAAGAGCGAAAATAGAAGGTGGGATTAGATGTGACCCTTAAAAGCAGAGAACAACAGGGGAAAAAAAAAAAGCATTTTGCTAGATCCCTTTCCAGTAGTAAACCTGCCAGTCCCTTGCACAGATTCTCAGCTCTCTGTACTTCTTTCCTTGGCGCTCTCTTCATTACAATTCAATGTGTCCCAAGTCACCAATACAGTGTAAGTTCTGCAAAAGAGAGCTAGTGTGTCTGTTCTGGCCCGTGGAGCTGGGCCTCTTTCTGCAAACCATCACAGGCTTGCAAGGAACGGTGCTAGTGTCTTCTGCCTCCTTATCCTGCTGAGCTGAGCAGCTTCTCGCCCCTTCTCTTTCCTGATGGCTGCGCTGATCGTTCAGCAGTAAGCCATTACATCTGTCAAAGTCTGCAGCCTGTGCCTGCAGGGAACTGAAGAGGCAAGGTTCTCCCGTTGACAGAAAGAAAATGTTTATGAGGACTTAAAAAATAAACAGACAAAACCTTTCTTGTCATATTAATTTACTTGCAAATGAAGTATCAGTGATCAGCTCAACTACTGAATGTGTATATAGATTTTTTTTTTTTTTTTTTTTTTTTAATTGCTTAAGTATTTGGATCACGAATCAGAGGAGCTTGATGAAAGGGAAAGAGGAAAGTGTTTTTGAAGTACTTAAATGGTCAATTGGGATAATCCTGAGTGCAAGGTAACATAAGAATTTACATTTGTCATCTATCTTTATGTGGTGCTCTTTGGTCATTGCAAAAGTGTATTTTACTGTCTTGAAGGGTTTCTAGTCAAGAGGATGCATCTAAACTTCACTTTGGGGTTATGAGGACATTTGACATGTGCAGTAGGTGAGCCTGTATAAGTGTTTACACAGCAGACAGCTGTACGCCAGGCAAATGCAAGATTCTTTGGTCAGTATTTTTACTAATCTTTCTGTCATGTACACATTGAATGACACATCTGGAAAGTCATCTAGCTGCTGTTTTAGCAAATGGTTTCTTTTCAGAGGGAGAATCTCATTTTCTGGACATTAAAATAGTAATGGATCGGTGATGTTTGCTTAGATTGGCTTTCCTGGAAGATAATGTGTCATATCCTAATGACACACTAGGTCAAGTGCTAAATTTCAGTTCTTGCTGAAGATAGTGAATTAACTGTGTCCAGAAATAAGTGGTTTTGTATGTCCCTGTTCATATTACTAGAGTTCAAGGTCACTAGAAGAGTTGTGGGTTTTAATGTACAATATGTATTGTTTACCCACTCTTTCTTAAAAAGTGCCAAACTCTTTACTGAACTACATGAGCACCTTGCTGTTTTATGTATAGCCAGTGATTTTCTTTCTCAGCTGGTTATACGCAAAGAGGGTAAGCATTTTTTTTTTTCTTCCTTCCTTTTTTATTTATTGATTATGCTGAGGCAGCTGGATGGAAGAGTGCATCTTGCTTTTGGCTTCTGAAGGAACGATCTCTCTTTTTTGTTTAGTGTGCTGGGTTTTATATAGGGTTATTCTCTAGTAGGGATTATATAATATGATTATGAAGTTATCCTCTCTTCCAAAGGGTCATATATGTGATCTCTGGTCAGTAGGGAGAAACTCATGCTTTTGACCTTTCTGTCTCTTTGGACCCATTAGCTGTTGGACATAGTGGTGCTTCTAAAATTGCTTAATTGTTCCAAAGAGATCATTTGTGCTTACTCTGTTATTGCCATTTGATGCTGTCTCTCTACACACTGCCAAAACCCCACGGTATATTACATTTTTATTGTTATGTAAAGCAGCTGTAAAACAAACAGTGTGGTTGTGTAAGAGTATTTGAAATCTTTGCTATTGGCTACTTCATTTTTTCCCTTTATGTCTCTAAGTTTTACATTTATAGTTTTGCCACCACAGGGAGCTAATGAAAAGCAAACATATAGACTGTTTGTTTAATAATAATGCCATACACAGATTCATGTTGCTTCCTTATTCATATTTATTATCCTGTTTCACGGTATAAGAAAGGCTAGGGCATGCTGTACTGGGGTTTTTTTTTGGTGGGAGGTTTGTTTTTTTTGTCTTCTCTGTGCATTGGTTTGACTGTTCCAGAAACTTCAACAATTGCAGAGCAAGTGAACATACAGCAAACAAAGAAAGGAAAAAGATAAATGCATGTGCAGTAAGACATTAATCTAGATGAGGGGAGGTCTGTTGAACTGTTTTGTTTTTTTTAATACTTGCATGCCTGTAGGGAATCAATCCTGTGTGCATCCTTAGGACCCTCACAGGATTATGAAAGGTGATTTATTTTGTGTGTTCAAGTTTCTCTTTACAAGAGGTGCTGAAGAAAACAAGGGCTTAAATTATCCTATATTTTTTATTCTTTCTGTACCTCTTTTGGTATGTAGTAGAACTGCATGTCTCAGGAGTAAAATTATTAAATGCGTATATTTATTAAGGGTCTGACTTTCAAACTAGCTGTTTACAGTAGGGGAGTACTTGTTGAGATGATGAGTCTCTTGATCATTCCTCGTCCTATTGGGAAAAGTGTGTAAAAACAGCACAGCAGCCACTGGGTAGCCTCTCTCGCAACTTTTCATCCACATTGGTCACAGCTGCTAAGACATTTTTAATAGACAGATTTTTCTTAGTTTAAGCTATTTTTCTGCTTTAATTGGAGCTTGCATAGCTTAGATCCTGCTTTCTACTCTATTCAGAGAGATACCTGAACTCAGTCGTCACTGAGCCAGAGCTGCCTTCATTCTGTAGCCTGTGCTGGGAAGGCACACGTACTTGTTGGGGGTCTGCTCTACTTGGATAAAGGAACAGAAACAAACTGTAAAGATGAGAAGATGCTCAGGAGGGGAATGTGTATTTGGATCTTGCTAGCAGTTAAAGGTAAATCCTTTACAGTAAGGAAGGCTCTAAATAGCACCTCTCGATATGTGTTTTGCAGTAGGTGAACTGTTCAAGAAGAATGAGAACATAATATAGCTGCCAGACTTCAAGTTTGAAATAAATGAAGTAGATTTTAGCTTGGTTTTTAGTTTGCCCGCTATTTCATTTTGCAAATTATGGGGTAATTAATAATAATTTACAAAATTTAAAACCGCTAGATATTATCTGTACAACAGCTCTAAAGGAACAGCGTTGCATCAGACCTGCTTTTTGTTAGTGGTGTGTTTAGAGCATGCATGTATGTGCAAACACTCCTTTTGCATTCACTTACCAGAGTGCAGTTGTGTTTCTCAGAAAAGTAAAGTGTTATTTTCTGTTTACTTTCCCCATCGTTCCATTCCCTCAAATGTGCAAAAATAGCTGTATGGAAAAAAAATTATTGTAAGATCAACTTTCCTTTTCTTCAGCATTTAACTTGACTTGCAAAAGTTGACAGAATACATATTTTCCTAAACTCTGAACATTGCATCACCCAGGAGAAGCACACATGGGAAAGTCTCTTACGTGCGGGCAAAACAGACTCCAAGGATAACGCTGACTTGCCGCAGTTAATCCCAGTGGTATAAAGGGTAAGGCCAAACTTCTTGTCATGACTGAGAGCAAAAGGCGTTAGCTTTTTAGCTGGGATCAGTGCTGCAGTATTGTATATTCTTGTAGCAAAAATAATTTGCTACAAAATGATAATATAATTCTAGATCTGCCGTTATGGAAGACTGTATAAGACTGTGTGATCTGAACAAATATCTAAGCAAAGGGGTTGAAGTGGGCTAATTCCCTTTCATCAATCCCAGCTGGTCTTTCTGCACTTCTACAGTGTTATTATGGTAGCAGTAGCTGTTCATTTTAACTGCCACTGAACTGAGTTAGTACACCTGTGGAGGCGTACAGACTTTGTGTGTGTGTGTGTACACATTTGCGTGTTTGTACACACATGCATATATAGTCAGATTTTCTATGTGAAATAGTGTGGGTATGATCAGAACTAGATATAACTGTACCTTTATCACCCAAGTTTTGTTAAAAGATGTATGACATTTTTAGAAAACTTGATCTGAATGTCATCACACTCAATTAGGACACCTCATTTTGTATTTCACCCACCTGGGTTTCCTTTTTCCATCCAATCCTTCTGTCAGCAAGTAAGAACTAATTGTGCTCTTGTGCCCTTGGCTAATCATAGCAGACTGGTGGCTTTCCCCCAGTCTTTGCAGAGCTTTGACTTGGAAAAATGAATAACTTACCTGTGTAAGAACACTTTATTTGTTTCATAAACTGTTTAATTGTTGAAAATATATCTTAAAAAAAAATCTAATCCAAATGACGTTTGGATCCAAAAGAGTTTCTCTGCTCCAGAAATTTGTTTTCAAGTCCTGAAAGCTGGTCACATATAGCTGATGCCTTTTCACGTGTAACTAATGTATATTAATGATGCTGGTGTAAAGATCAAGGATCCCATGATACTGCACAATGAAGCATTGTGATGTAAGCATATTTTTCCTCAAGTACAGTGTAGTTTCCCTTAAACATAAGAACAACCAGATTATTCAAAATGAAGATGCTGTAGTCCTCATTTAAGTAGCATAACATAAAAGGACTATGATCTTGAACTTCTCGGATCCCTTAGTTTTGTATTTGTCCTTCTGAATTACTGTCTTGTCATGATTTTTCGTTACCTAGCCTAGGAGAGAGGTTCAATCAAAGTCATGGAAATATCTTTCAAGCATGCTCTATGCATACTAGACAGGTGGCTAAGATTTCATACAGAAGCTACCAGACTTCTGAAGTAAATTTTTTCCTGCATTCTGTGGTTTTATTTGGATGATTTGATGCTAGTTTGGATGCAGCTAACTGCACCAGTGTCTCAGTCATTGGAATGTGAGGGAAGTTGGAATTGTGCTCAGTAAGCCATGCTGCAGGCTGTTATTGGATCTGAGGGCAGGTAACCTTTGTATTTAGGGATCAGTCCTACAGCCAAGGTAATACAAAAGCTCTGTAGTTTCTCTGAATTGTCCTTTTCTGTCCTGCAATAACTAAATCAGGCAAGGTTTCCACTGAAATTGTAACACCAATGTTAACACCATCAGTCTGTAATCCAGTGAAGTCCCTCTGAAATCTACTTCCACTGCTTTTATAAATTTAATGCCTCTACGTAGAGATCCGTACTTTATGAAATGTTTTGATTGAAGTCAAGCTTGTGTTTGGTGCAGCTTTCACCCAGATAGTGGTAGTTATATACAGAGGTACACCCTTCCTGCAAATGCCCAGAAATGTCATTGCAAAACTGTGGCATAGATCCCTTTTCAGCCATTCATCCATGACCCTGATGATGGCACCTGAGAACTTGCTTATGCTCACAAAGTAAGTTGGAACTGTTGACTGTAACTGCTTCTACAGTGAGGTTTAAAGTAGCATGCTGAATATGTGTGATATCAGAGGTTCGGGTGACATTACATAACAGGTTCTCTTCTTTTGCTTCTTTTATTGTCCCTCTCCCTCACTAGCATCTTCAGCCACACGTGCTGTATTTCATTTGGTTAGAGTTTGTGGTTTGTTTGTTGTTGGGTTTTTTCCTTCAAATATAGGCGTACCTGCATTGAATAGGGGACCATTTTTTAATGCTTGTAATATTTGTTTTTTCATGTTCTCTCATAAGGCTCTTGCTCGGAGTTCATAAAGTTTGAGTTTCTTTACTTCCTTTACTTGTTCATCTTTCTCTGATTCTCCTAGTAGACAGGCAAGTTTACTCTGTCTGGAAGAACACAGCCAAGATGAAATACTTCAGTCATTTATTTAACTGTTAGCTTCATGCTGCACTGAATACTAGTGCAGAAAGAAGAAAATAAATTGGAAACAGCTGCTTTCTTTTTCTCATAACAGAAGAACAAAGAGATATGTTCTATTGAAATCAAAGGTGGCAAATATAAGAGTAATAAAAGGAAGTCTTTCACACATATAATTAGGCTATGGAACTTACTGTCACAGGAAATTATTGAGGCCAAGAACATAACAGGATTTGAAATAGAATTGGGCAGGCATGTGGCTATCATGAATGTTCAAAGTTAGTCTTATTAATTATGGTGATTTTGGAGCAATATTAAACCTATGCTCCTAGGCTTAAGCAAGTTTATCTTGACATGTTGTATCAGAAGAGTGTGCTTTTTTGTGTTCCTTCAAATTAAACTTGCCTATGGACTAAAATTTACTTGAATTCTGAGCGTTGCATGGAAATCCTTTTGTCCAATCCCGGCTTGTACATATGCAAGCGTTTTTCTCCCTCCCTTCTTCCTCATACACACGTACACACCTGTCTCATATCTCTTTGGGACTGGATATTCTCTTCATGTTTTCTTTGTCCCTTTCTATACCCCTTTTCCACATCCTTTTCCATATCAGCTCATCCCAGGAATGACCCTTATGCATCATGTCTGATCAGGTTGCACGGGAATGCCTATGGAAATGACCTACAAAGTGAGCAATAGAATCCGAGGACTTATGAATGATTAATACCTACACAGAGCAAGAGCCACAACATTGATTAAACTTGAGTATGCTGCGATGAGTGAAATCACTATGTTTCTCTAAAGGAAGTGATGATGGTAGCAGGCTCTTTACCATGTCTTGGCTTTTTAATAAGTGGCACTTCAAGTTCTGGAATTAATTCCACAGAGTGGAAAAATATCAGGAGCAAAGTAATAAATATGTTAAAAGGTTTGACTATTGTAGTTGACATTTATGCCTGCAAATCTCGGCAGAGCTTTAAACCACACAGTTCCTACACATTTGGGCCAGGAAGGAGAAATATCTTCTTGATATGCTAAAGCTGCTTTTTGCCTTTTTTTTGTTTTGTTTGGGTTTTTTGGTTTTGTTTTGTTTATACCAAAAAACAACAAACCTGCATCTGTAGTACCAGGAAAAAAAAAGAAAAAAGTAGTTGAGCAAAAGCGTAATAGAAACAACAATTAGAAATCCCTGGGCATTAGCCAAAATATTCGTTGTCTTTAGATTCTCTTATTGGGAGTTTAGGAAAGGCAACTTGAATAAATCATATGGCTTTAAAGGAAAGAAGCTTAAAATGTCTCCTGTAGAGGAGTTCAGCTCTCTTTGCAGAGCTGTGTGCATTCCTTTGTAAGGTTCTGCTGTTCTGTAATTATCTAAAAACTACAGTCAGATTAATGACAGAAGCAAAGCTTGTGGCTTGTTGCTAAGATGCTCAGCTGCAGCATTGATTGATAACAAACTGTTAGAGTTTATTCTTCCATAAAGAATACAATATTCTGTCCTTTTACAGGATGCAGAAGCAACAAGGATGCTTTCAAAAGTGTTCTTTCCTGACAGTAAGTGTGAGAATGAGGAATGCCATAATTACTAACTGGGCTAAGTGTGATGAAGCAAACCCCCAAAGTGCTTTGCAGCAATCTGGCTTTTGCAGTCACTGCTGGTTTTTTCCAAGTTCCCAAAAGACATTTCTCTATGTCCTGCATTGCAAATGAATTTGTTCTGCTTAATTTGATTGGAGTTTTGTCGTTGACTTCAACTAGCCCAGACTGATACAGAAGTACGGGCTTCTAGAAAGACACTTGACAAATGTATTTGCTAACAAGACAGATATTTAACAGTGTATGGTCTGCTGCAAACTTCTTACTTTGAAAGCAGGGAAGAAACTTATTCTTTACTGGCCTAGTGCTCATTAAGGGCATACCTATGGTGATAAGTCTTCCCATTTTGAAAAAGGAAGGGCAGGAGGTATTTCTGGCATGTGAATGAGAAAAAGGCTTAATATAGATACATACAAAGTAATGTCTTGTCCGTCAACTTTTGTGTAATGCTGTCCACTTTATCTCAAAAAGAGTATTGGAGAGGTAGGTGGATTTTGGAGAGGAGAGATGGAATTAAAAAAGAAACTGTAGGAGTTCTCATGTGAAGATACAGGGATTGTTTCCTTCAGAAAAGAGACTGAATATTTATTTTCCTTATTTTTATTCTCTAGAGAAAATAGATGGGAAGCTTATTTTCCTCTGTCTTCTAATATAAGAACAAAGGCATATGGAATGAGATTAAAAGATAGAGAAATTTAATTTATTTAATTTTTACAGAATGAAATTAGACACGGGGATTCCATGCTGTATTACATTGCTGAAGCCAGGAATTTAGCAAGCTTCAAAAAGACTCGGACTTCTATGGAGGGCAAAACCAGACAGAATTACTGCAGCATATTCGTAATACTGATTTCAGAAGGGAAATATAGATGCCTGTTTTTGAGGCATTTTGACTGTCAGTCAGTTACTGCTGAGGATGTTGCTAAGGTAGGGGATAGCAGAAGAGCTGGCAAGAGCCTTCCGAGGCTCATCTCTGCCCCGTTTGACACTGGAAACCAGTCAGAGACAGGGCATTGGAATAGGTGGACTTCAGATCTGATCCAGCCTGGTGATTTCCTAGATTTCTTTTGATAAGCTAGTAGAGGAACAAAGTTCTGTGACAAAATTTGCATTTGACCTGTGATCAAAGTCTTTCCAGTAATACTACTTTTATGATACTAGTGGGTGGACAGAGCTTTATTTTAACATTGTTTTATAGGGGCAAACTGTGTTTAGAAAAAATCTTTGTAAGTCATGTTACAAAAGGTTTTGTGCATTATGAAACACACACACATATATACAAACATATATATGTGACAAAAGCACCTCTAAGAGTAATTTCCAAAAGTATTTCCTGTAATGGTTTTGTCAAGTTAATATCTGTCTCAGAGAATTGAGTCTTAAAGCTGAAGACAAGTGCATACATGCTTTGGTGTCTTACTCCAGTACTTAATCTTAAGGTTGACTTTGCCTAATCAAATTTCATTTTTGTGGTATCATTAACTCATGTCTTGAAAGTTACGTGTGTGAGATGTAGTTTTACATATATTTATACAGAGTGAATTAAAAAATCATTTTAGTATTGGTTGGTTTGCTACTCTGTGAATGATACTACCATTGGGATGATTTTTTGTGTGATCTGTTTTA
Source organism: Phoebastria nigripes (assembly GCA_035582835.1). NCBI lineage: Eukaryota > Metazoa > Chordata > Aves > Procellariiformes > Diomedeidae > Phoebastria > Phoebastria nigripes. The sequence goes on along the minus strand of JAYKAV010000833.1, from coordinate 121,986 downwards.
CTCTTCTGTGACAGGCACAAGCTCAGCAGAAGAGAACTACTTCTAGTAAGTTTGCCTTAATTGGAAAAAGAGAGTTGTCTCATCATAACTTTTAATTACATTTGATTAAGAACCCAATATTAAAAGTTTGTGTTAATGATGGGAGTGTCAGCTGCCTTTGGAATTTGTCTGTTCTTACTGATTTATGAAGAAAACTGTACTCTACGGGTTTTATTTACTGAATTTATTTATTTCTGAATTGAGATCTTGGCATAGAAACCTAAATGAAGAAATATCTCTTCATTATTTTATCTTGAAAGTTCAGATAGGATTGCCTAGACTGGCTGAGGAATTTTCTAGCATAATGTAAATAGTGTGAATGTCTTTACATTGTAAACATATTGCTGTTTGAACATCTTTATTTCACTAAAAGGAATATTTGAAATGCCTTTTAGTGAGAAAATCAAAGTGAATGAAGCTGTAGTGGCTGGAAACAAATCATTTTTCTTTGTTCTTACAGTGCTTTTCCCTACCTTCATACCCCAAATCCCCGTGATTTGTAGCAAATGATAGATTTATTTCTCTTCTTATGTTGATATGTATGTAAAATTACATCAGGCATAGGTATTAAGGCTGTCAGTTCTTCCAGGTGTTTTGCCATACTACTGTATGCTGTTATGCTGGTTTCATATTTGTGCCTAATTATAAGTAACGTATTCAGTTTTTCTTCAGAAAATTAATAGTGTAGAACTAGGTGCAAATGGTACATCTGTCTCTGTGTCAGTTTTAAAGTTTTGTAGGCATGCCTCTTAATTTCTGTTGCCGTCTGTATGGAAATGGTTACAGCATAACAAAACTGATGCAGAATTCTCAAAATGTACCCAGGAACTCTCTCCTAATCTTGTCACTCTTGCTTTAAGGTGTTCCTTTTAACAATGCTCAGGTTAAAAGGTTAGAAAATGTAAACTGCTGTCTCTGAAACAGTGCATGTGTCTGTGAGGTGTGCTTTCCTCCTCCTGTCTCTATGAAATATAATAGAAAATCTCATGCGAGCATTACTAGAAATTAATTTGTTAACACCATCCAATAAGGAAATGCAAATTTTTACTAAATGCCACTAAAGATCCTCCTCTGTGAACTTCATGGGTTGCGCAGGAAGTTTATGGGGAAAATATGTCTCTTTTTTTTTTTTTTTTTTTTTCTTTTTTCCCCAATGACTAGAAAAGCCTCCAGATCATGGGAAGATACCTGAAGTATTATTTAACATCAGTGTTTTCAGCTAATTGCGGTGTAAAGTTAGCATGATTTTTTGTTTTGTTTTGTTTCATGACAGCAAAAGGTTGAAACTTAGTTTAAACTAAGAATATCAGTGATCAGCTGAAGGAGCAAAGTTTCCAAGCTGCATGGGACCAGGAGTGATGTTGAGGAGGATGCCTGGACTACTTGTGCTCCCTGGCAGTTCCCTTTTACCTGCCTGCTGCAGACCTCTGTCAGCAGAACTTAACTGCCACCCGTGGGTGTTGTCTTTCCAGTTTATTAAATTGTTGATAAGTCTTCTCTCTTTGGTGGAAATCAGGGAGGAGCAGACACCCGAGTTGGCTTTTATGTGTGTGAATGTGGCATGCTTTTTATAAAAGGCGTAAGTGATGTAATGCCGTAAGTTGAAACTCTTATTGCCTGGCACTTCATTGTCTTTAATGTTTCCTTACATTCAGGACAAAAATGTCATGAAGTGAAGGCATGGGGAAGTTTGAAAGTCAATGATGTGGGGTTTTTTTGCTTTGGGGGGAAGTTACTTAATGTCAATTGCCAAATAGGGTCCTGGAGAAAAAAGATAATTTGTGAAGGACTATATCTGTCTTTCAAGTTAAGGCATGCAAGTTGGCCCCAAAACTGTGTACATTATTTAAGAGCACTGCTTAGTCCTCTTGTGACTCCTAATGTGGATTAAATTTAATGTTCCTAATACTTTGAAAACAAAAAAATAAATAAAACTTTAGAAAGCCACCACAAATGCCTATTCAGGCTATCCTTATGCATGTGAATATGCTATCAAAAAATCAAAAGCCTATTTTTGTTTTTAAATCCCTTGAAAGGTTTTTTTTGTTTTTCAAGCTTTTGCCCTCATGTCAGCTTCAGAATAGTATTTACRTATGTATCTGCTACAATAAATGCTGATTAGCTATTGTCACTGGCTCATGTTTGCAGCTGTTATTAATGAGAACAACTTGCAGTGGTATATAAACAATTTTTAGTGACTGCTATGTAGTTGGCTGGCAGCTGTGCTGTATTAAAGTGTAGGTAATCTTGTTTTACTTAAAAAATAGTAAACTCTCATCTTAGATCTCTCAGATAAAATTTCTAATCTGTACATGTCACAATTTCAAAACTCAAAGGCAGTGTTTTCAAATTACTTTTCTGCTAGGCAACTTTGATAGTAGTTTAGAATTGTGAAAATCAGGAAAGAGATGCTCTGGGTAGTGCAGCACGATTGAGAATATTTTGTTGTTGTTTTGAGAAGAGTAACCAAATTTTGTTTTGGTATTGGGTGGTTTGTGTAATTTTGCTGTTATCGCCTGCAGTGAAATAGGTTAATCCAAATACAGTGATCTTGATTTATTTAGTGAATAGCAAGGAAAGGAAGTTAATGTAAAGAGTTTAATGTAGGTAAAGGAGAAGGGGAAGACATCCAGATTAGATTTTTTTTTTTTTTTTTTCTTTCTAGCTTTCATGTATGGTTAAGATACGTCCTGCAAAACATCATGTATTTCGATTAGCAACATAATGTTATCGGTATCAGCATTGGTATGCTGATGGGAAGCAATATAATGATGTGAAGCCAAGATAATGGGATGACCTGGTTCTCTAGTTAAGTGATGTTGACTCTGCCTATCCTTGATCTAACGGGAGAGACTCTGTTGGTGTTGATTGGCTGATGGATTTGTTTTAATTTGTAGCATGTTTTTAGGGCAGGTTGGTTGGTAGGTGGGTAGGTGGTGGGACAGGCGGAACAGCTTTGGAGCATGTGGTACATGAGCAGATTTTTTTCCATAGGTTATGTTCTCTTGAAAACTTAAAGTTGCATATAAAATAGCCATCTTAAAATACTGCATCATCTGTTCTGAGTACAGACTTTAAACAGAATTCCTGTAGTTCAGTGCAAGAGAGATGGTAGCATATCTCTAGTCTGGCAATGCATTGTCTGCCCTCTTTAAAATACCCCTTTTCCTCCCCATGGAAGTAAGAAAGCTAGCTTGAGGAGACAGTTGCGTGAAGCCATGAGAACCATGTCCTTATTAGTTTGAGGAAGTTCAAGAGTCTTGTCTGCTTTCAATTTTCAGCATAGCAGGGGCACCTTGCCAAGTGTTACACATCATCTTTAACTTTCTGGGGCCAGTTTTTCCAAGCTGGTTTGTAGCTGCTGTTGCCCTTTTGATCTAAGTTGTTTAGCATATGCATTTCTTGATCTACAGAATTACTAGTTATAATGAAATCAATAGGGCAAACTGATGATAAAGTCCAAGATAACTAGTCCACTATGTTATCTCAATGCTGGATAGGTAGACTTATGAAATAGGTGGGATCCTTTTTTTTTTYTTTCTTTTTTTCTTTTTTTCTCTTTTCTAAACAGGGCAAGTGACTTTTGAAGAGACAGAAGCCTCTGGATCATGTGGGTCCAAACTTAGCAGTTTTACAATTGATGTACTACAGGGTGCCTAAATATTTATGATGTGCTGGGCTTTTTTTATCCATTTATTGAGACCACCTTTCATATTCCTACACTGATACGGACAGGACAGGAGACGGGCATGGAGGACAGAAACACAGGTGTAGGGCCCAGCTTGATTCTGGAATGGCAGGTTAATTGTGGTGGATTTCTATTCTCCCTAATGGATAAAGCATGGTATTTAGGGGAGAGCCCTCTGATCATTTAAAGTAGCACAGTTAGGGCTGCTTATGGGGGGGAAGGGGGCATTATTGAACTGTTTTGTTGTCAGAGGGGGTAGTTTCTTTTCCATGTGGGAAGAACCTACTATGTCCTAATAAGTGCCAGGAGGAAGTAGAGCTTTTGTTTTCTTTTGAGGGATACACCACATTTGAGATTAGTGACACAAGAGCTTTCATATTTATTAATAGTATTGATTCTCTTTTATGGTCTTTAAATACAGGACTGTCAGTTTGATGCTTGGCAACCACTTTAAGACTATGTTTGCTTTATGAAAGCATTAAAATTACAGAAACAAATAGGTTTACTAGTTATATTTCTATACCAACTTCCAAAAGCCTGTTGGAATGTGAAGACGCCCCAAGCAAATGGTGTAGTTGCAAAAATGGTGCGTTTGTGAAACTGCCTAGTTTTGCTTACCAATTGAAAATTACACATCTCTGCCATAAATACTAAATTTGGAAATGAGGTCTGATTATGTGAAGGAATTTCTGTTCCCATGTTGGCAGCTAATAGTCCAGTTGACAAATGGCAGGAAGGAAACTGATGTAAAAATAACACAAGGTTAAGTTGGCAGAGCACAGTTTCTACCATCACATCTTCTTGTCATTTTAAATAAGCCGTTGCTAATTGTTAGGCGAGTCGGATTCTCTTCTACTCTTTCCCAATTTGTTTTATTGTTTCTTGTGCGGGGTATTACTTAATGGGAAATGCAAGGTCAAATATAAGCCAGTACATTTTAATTTATTTAATTTTTGGTCACGGTGTCAAGCTATAACTATGAAGAGAAAAGGAAAACAGATTTGCATACAATGAAAATAATTTCTTTGACTACTTAGTTTGGCATTTTCTGTATTTGCCTACTGTACATACTAAAGCCACAGACTTGGAGAAGTAGCCTCTCTGCAGTCATGTTGGACACTGAAAATATTCCTACATGTAGTGGGACAAACTTACAGTGCTTTGAGGTGGAGAAGGCTAGGAAGAAGCCACTGCAAAGGAAACCGGAAGCCCTTGAGAGCTGAGCAGGCTGGATTTATTTTCAATTTTGGAACCAATGCTAAATGGATTAATTTCTCTTGAACCTTTTTATGAGGACTTGCTCCTAAATTGAAGTGATTATTGTTAAACTAAATAGAGCTGCAGCACACGCCTGAGAATATCATAAGTCTCCTTCTGACCTCCCTGTTAACTGAGATTTTATTTTAAATCTTTGAAGCCTGGTTTAAAAATCAAACTCTGCAGTGAAATTATTCAAGAGGGTTGGCCTTTTCACCAAGTAGTTTAGTAGTAACTTCACAGCACAGTAATATTTTGCAGAGACTGAAATATTTCAGGTGAAGGTCCTAAATTTGCAAGTACTCCTGGGCATTTCTCTTCCTGTTGTAATTGAAAAGAGTGAGATCTTGGCAACGATAAGGCTTTTGGTTGTTGTGTGATCTTATTGCCAAGTATTTTTTTATATAAACTGTATAAACTGGAAAACCTAGTCTTTTTTTTTTTTTTCTTCCCACAAAGAAATCCCCCTGAAACAGTTTTCCTTGAAGTCTCATAAATCCCTGCATAACACCTTATCAGCTCCATTATCAGAGCTATTTAGTTACTTAGTTCCTTTTTAACCTCATAAGAATGTAATTCGCTGCACTGTTTATCCTCCAGTTTAAGCTTTGTGCAATTTATGTGCAATTTTTCAAACCCCCCCTCCCCAATTTTACATTAGTCTGATACTTAAGGGAAAAGCTTTCCCAGATGCCAAAACAGAAATTTTGTGCATGCTCTTCTCTGTTAGAAATGTGGTGGGATTTGTAAGGTACTTACCCTTGTGCAATACTATTGTGACTGCCATTTTAAATTTAAAGCAGAAAATACAGTACCTTCAATGAGTTACAAGAAAAATAATAATATTTACTGCTTTGTACTTGAAAACCATGCCTCTGAACATGCATTAGAAGGAGAATTAAGTTTTGTTATCACAATTTTATGGTTTGGATTGCTGTAGCAATATGTTGTTCCATCTTTGCTCCCTTACTCTCCTTTCCCTCCTTTGCTCCCTTCTTATGTTTTAGTTAAAGCCAGCTGCAACTTTTTCCTCTTGCTGTCTTTTCCCTGTGTGTCTCATTGAGCTCACAGGCATTTCACCTATGGTCAATCTATCATTTTTAGCTAATGTTAACACAGAGGAGCAGCTTGGTTGTGTATAATGACAGTGGGCAAAAAATATCACTCTGATTCACGTAGTCACATGGTAATTCACTATGTTACCTTTAACTTTCCACGGTTGCCCAGGCGGAGTTTTGTTGTGTTGTGATTTTTTTCTTTCTTTCTTTTTTTCCCTTTCATTTCCATTCTTTGACTAAAAATGGGAGGCAAAAATATTATATCCCACTTTTAAACTACTTGACCGAAAAATGGCAATTAAATGGATGGCCCAGGGTATCCTTTTAACTACTTCTGTCTTGTCTGGTTGAATTTCTTCCTAATAACTGTGTAATGTTTTAATGCTTATTTTATAATTGAAAAACCTGTGTAAGTTGTGTACACGAGTCTTTGGATTGCATAGTGGGGTCCTGTCTGTGAATAGAGTGTCTTGGTGCTGTAGTAATAATAATAATATATTTCGGTAGCTAAAGCATGTGCAGAAGGTGACAATTTATTTCTGAAATTAGAGCTATGCATTCATACGAAGTTTTTGAAGTGACATTGTGGCCAAAGGATTAGCTGCTTTTTTGTTTGGTTGGTTTTAACTCTGTTCTTTGACATTCCCATTTTTAACACAGCTTGCTTAAAGATCTGTAGAGCAAAATTTCTTTGAATGAGGGATTTTGTAAGTGTTTGTTTTGCAATGGTTAAGCTAGATGAGCTGTCCTGCTTCTTTGTACATCCTGCACCTGCCTCCCCCAGTGATCTAGGACTTCTGGGGTATTTTTGCAATCTGCACCAGATTCAGCCTAACAATGTAGGTGAGCAAGCTCAGCGTGGACCCACTTGGTGGACTACCAGAAAAGAAAGCATTTTTACCCTGAGGTCAGGAATGGATTAGGAGGGAAAATCAAGGAGCACCAGAACTTCATGTGAGAATTATATGCTGCCTCCCTATCAGCTAGACAGTCAAAATTTCTAATGCATTTTGGGCTTGCATCTTTAAAACGAACAAAAAAACAAAACACAAAACAACAAAAAAAAAAAGGGGGGGGGGGAGGGGCAGAAAGGAGACCTAACAGTCTAAATAATAAATAATAGTCAACTAAATATTTCCTAAAGCTGCCTGGTAAGGTGATGTGTACATGACAGAGATGCAACTCCATGCTCAGTCATTCACTGTTTCTTACTACAAAATAAAACAACAACAAAAAATTGATATTGCTATCTGTTTGTAATGACGCAGCTTTACGTTGGAGATCATTAGATTCTCTGCCACCTTGGAATTCCCATGTGCTGTTAGTATGTTGTTTGCTTTCTGATTTGAGCTATGTCCCTTGGAAAAGGTCATGCCTGCAGTGTTTTTGGAAATTATATTTTTTTTCCACAAATGTGCAACTTCAAAACAGCTTAGCTACTTGCATCAGATTCTTCCTGTTCAGCGCAAAATAGCCTCAAAAATGGCATCTGGGGATATGGAGTATTTGGAGTATGTGTTTGTGGTTTTGTTACTTGCGGTTTTAACTGAAACATATTGTAGTTTTTCATTAGCTGTTATTTACTTCAGCATACCATGAAATTGCCCTTCTTCTCACCACCCTGATGGATAGCTGTCTCTGGCATTTTTAAACTACTCTGCTAAATTAGTTAGCTTTTAAAAGGAATATATGCCTCTCTGGTATATCAGGGTATTAATCTAGTCTCTGTAGCATTGACTAATTTTTGATTCATTTATCACTACAGTGACCTGCTATTGCGTGCTTTCCATATCTCAAAGAAGAGGAACTGAAGTATTCACCGGGCTGTATTTTCACTAGAGGAAAATCTTATGTTATCGTTTGGTCAACTCCTCGAAAGGACCAGATAGTTTCCAAATATACTAGCAAGTTGACGTAAACAGTGGGCTTTTTCTGAGTCATTCTCCTGGAAAGTACCAGCAGTGTGTTCCGAGGGATTTTCGTACATTGGCTATATGTGGTGAACACCAAAAAATCCTGCCTTCCCTCCGTGGCGTAGGCATACTTTGAGTGATTTACCCAGGGATGCCCGGGCAGAGGAGGGAGCTGAGTTTGTGCACCAAAAATATCGGAGTGGTATCACGTAACGTATGCGTGAGGTGGAGGTTGTATCTGGCTGGCTTAACACGAAAAAGCCGTAGGCTGGCTGTTCTTACAGACTGTCATTTTGGCATTTTCAATACATGAAGAGGGGCATGTGTGTGTGTGTCTTCTCTGTGAACACTTAATCTCCGAGACAGTCCTATGTTTACAATTGCTCAGTACTGCAAGGCATCTGAGCATGCAGCCAATTTACCTAGGCATCATTCTGCTCTTCAGCCTCTGCTGCGGGTATTTCTAATTTACCGATTTGGTTCTTAAATCGAGAAAGAACATGGCGCCTGCCAGCAAAGGGAGGCAGAGCAAGATGAGGTTTTTCCAAAGCGACACAAGGCTGGTTGGGACTTGGCCCAGGCAGAACTTTGAGCTTGGTCTCACCTGTGCCAAGACTTTCTCTCTGCCTTGCGTTTAGCAGCAGGATTCAGACTGCTGCTTCTAGACTTGGAAAGGTAAATAGTCCTTGAACAAAAACTACCTTGGCACTGGGCATTATTGACATAACATCTGCCCAGAGGATAAGCTAGCAGCAACTTCGGAATGGTCAGAAACAGTTGTTACAGTGGGTGCAGCACATCTTCACTGAGTATATCACTGTGTTTCCAGGGAAGAGAAATCTCAGTTGCACTGTTGTATAACACGTGCTGCCTGATACAATAATGATGAGTTGGGATTTTTTCAGTTTTCTTTCAGATGTCATCTTTCAGTCTGCATTACCTGTCTTTCTCTCATTTCTTTCTTTGGAAGTGAAGAGGTTGTGGGCTATTGAGTTCAATACAGAAAGTTGTTCTCATACTCTCGTCTTGCAGTGGAAACAATTTCTATTTAATTGGTTAAAATTGTCTTCCCAGTGATCATATGTTGGACAGCCTCAAAATGTTGTGTTAGTAGATCTAGACACTTAATTTGAGCCGTGGTGACACACATCACGCAAGGTGGCAGCTGTGTCTGTAAGCCCTGTATCTATGCATCAGTGAATTTCTTTTTGAAGCAGATAATTGCAAGGATTTTAAACAAAGAATGTGATCTTTAACCTTTGACAGTTTCTGTATCTCCACCAAAAGTTAATGCTGCTGCACTTATGCTGTGGTCCAGTATTGTCTCTTTTCTATTAAGCACTAGGTCTTGTTGAGCTGCTTGGTGTTACCTAATCCTAATTTAAATCTGAGCAATATTGCACTCTGAAGCTGACTTGCATCTTCCTCTTTCAGTCTTTCCTTTATAAGAAATCAATGTTAATATATAAAAATTGGACATTACAGCTATTTCACTCTGTTAATTGAATTATGAAAAGCTTAAAAGGTAAGCTTAGTACATCACTGTTAAAGCCTACTGATGTCTTACAAAGATGTTGCGCTCTTTTAATACAGAGGTCTAGCAGTATATTACTTGCATGCAGTGATAGCTCTAATTGGAAACCTAATAGGATACAAGAGATTTCTAAGACTATTGCAAATAATAATACATTATTTTTTAAGTCTGTGGGGTTTTTTATTGACAGTCCTTTGGGTTGAAGCTGGAAATAAAATGCAAAATGTTGAAATATTTCTCATTGGTTCAGAGGGCTGTATTCAGTGCTAGTCGCACATCACATTTCTTGAGTGCTGTAGTGCTCCCAGTGGGCGGTTCTTGTGATATAAATTCCAACAATAAATTGGTGCTAACAAAGCTCAAGTACCTGTTCCGTTCAGTAGCTCCATCTTTAGGGGAGGGAGGGGAGGATGATCGCCAGTGCAACTTGCAGTAATGACAGTGTGTCAGTAGGCTGCTAATATGTACATAAAGAGGTGATTCCTTGGAGTGGTGACTAAGGGTGCCCCAGAGAGTCCTTTTCAGTAAGTTTTCACAGTTAAGCTGGTGTCTTTCAAGAGGTAGAGCTTCCTGTCAAAATACAAYGCTCTTCCAGTCTAATGCACAAGTGGTAGCTGGAGAGTACTGAGTGCCCAAATATATAGACCTGCATAGGACAGGGACAAGTCATTAAGGTGGAGCGGGATGCCAGGAGTGTTCAGGATGGAATGGCTTTTACTTTAATTTAGTATCGATCTTGAGCTGTGTGGGATTTTGTGTTCTGAGGAGAGAAATCTTTCCCTAGGGCTGGTGCATCACTTTGCAGAGAACCTGTCTCCCTTTACTGCTTTCTTACATGCTTTCCTGCCCCTGGAAGCATGCTTTTAGTCATAGCTTCGCTATTGTTGAACTATCTAGCACCAGTATATTGTGAACTTTTATTTTTAGTTTAATCTGAAAATAAAATTTTAGGTTTGATAACAGAATTAACTCCCTTTCTCTCCCCGATTCCCCTGCTGTCAAGAACATGTTCACTAGTACCGCGAAGAGCAGGGGAAAAAAGCATGTCTCTGATCACTGTTGTTACATTGAGAATTTATGTTTTTGTAATTGTATTTCTATTTGTAACACTGTTACTAACACCTAGCAATTACTCTGGTTCCTTTCACATTAATCAAATGCATATTGTCATGTGTATATTGAATGTATTGGATTGCCTTCCTTCTCAAGTAATACTGCTCCATGATTGTTATAATATGAAAAGAGCCTTTTTTTTATCCTTCTGTCTTATATTAGCCTTGTTAAAAGAATGGGGAAAGAAGAGCAAGGCTGGTTTTCATTGTATTAGGGATGTTAAAATCCAGCCCCTTACAGAACAAGGGGAGAAGAGATTTCTGAAGTCATAGCACATCCATGATGGAAAAAGCTGTGTCAGCACCTCCCTTTATGCAAAGGGAGTTTTCAGCTCTGGCGTATTACAGATAAAATACTACCAATAGCAGCACAGAAAGAAAGAGGTAGCAATGGAGTCCTAAACCATTAATGGCATTATAGGTTGAGCTGTACTTAGAAATGCTCAGTGACATATGGCATGCTACAGAATACAAGTGTCAGAGGATCTCAGTAGAACTAATTTTCAACAAGCAGACATTTGTGTTCTGCAACACCTTTAGTTTGTACTGCTCTTGGTGAGCTGCTGGCAGGTTAGGGAGAATCTAGAATTAGACAAAGCTGATTTGAGAAAGCACTGTTTTAATTTGACACAGTGATTTTAATTCCCCTTACAAAAGCAGTTCCACAGTACAAATAATATCAATGGGATGAGTTCATGTGGCCTCATTTTAGAAATCAGTGTAGCAAAATGATAAAAGTGTAGAAAACTTTGACACTTAAGAGTATCATCGTGTATTTGGCTTCCTTCAATTATACCATGAGCTTTAGTTTAGCAATAATACAGGAATATATTTTCATTCTGAAGAACACACAAGATTAATAAAATCAACGTAAGCCCTTAATTTATTTAGTATGGTCTTTGTTATGGTACAGTTTTATTAAGGCTGAGCTGGAAGAGCCATTTCTGAAATACAGTAGGAAATTGTTCTTTGAAACTTAACTTTTCTGTTGTGTTGAGATTGTGTAGCATGTTTAGGAGTAGTTCTGGGCAATGCTGCTCTTACAAATGTCAGGAGAGAGAAGCTGAAAACCATAGTCCACCTCTAGTTTCTCAGCTTTGCTAAGCAGTCTGAACACTGATAAGTCCAGGTAAGATCTCTGAGATTTTGGAAGCATTCAATCTACTTTCAATCCCTGTCTCTACTTCAGATAGTGTATGAAGTGTAACACTGAAAACTTTTTTCCGTATCATACTTGAAGAATGTAAGAGATCATATTTATTGAACTGTGGTAATATTCCTAAACCATTTGGTTTTTTTATCTCTCAGCGCTGGCCCCAAAGGTGATAACATCTACGAATGGAGATCAACCATTCTAGGACCTCCAGGTTCAGTCTATGAGGGAGGTGTTTTCTTCCTTGACATCACATTTACACCAGAATATCCCTTCAAGCCTCCAAAGGTAAGAGACCTGTAGCTGACGTCTTAAGTCATGAACTCTCAACAGGCCATCGAGTAGCAAGCTGTGTTAATGGAATGCAGCCCATTTGAAAGCCACTCTCTTTAAGAACAAGCTTAAGCTCATTTCAGACATTACATTGGTTTCTACTAGCTAATGTTAACAGCTTTTCCAATCCTCTTGGTCACTATTTTAGAGCTTGTTTTCTTTTTCCCTGCTTCTGTTTATAAGAGGTCCTAAGCAATTAGCGCAAGCATCAGGACAGGACTGAGAAACTGTAAAGTAAACAAACTTGGGGAGAGGAGAAAGGATGCAAATACTTGTTTCTCAAACCACTCAGTTACCATAAGCATAACAGTTATGTGTGTTTTGGCCACTAAAGTAGTATTTAATTTTTCAGTTTTGTTGGCTACTTGTGTTGTTCACCTACTTGTACAGTAAGAAACTTTTTCTGTAGGCGTGTTTATATTTGTGAAGCTCTTATATTCCAGCGTCGTTGTGTTCCAGTGCTACAAGGCAAATACCAGTGCAAGTGAATGTTATCTTGTGGTTCACATACTTGGCCAGAGGAAGAGTGTTGGGTTACAAGAAGAGGTGGTTGTGTATACACTTCATGTTTGCCTTGTATCTGAAAGCATTTATGTGCATGTTTAACTTTCTACTTAAAAGTCATTGCATTGGTGAGATAAATGCCAATGACTGCCCCATCTTCAGACTTTGGTCTAGTCTGCAGTAGAAAGGACTTGCCATAGTTCAGGCCATCTGTCCATCTCAGCAGAGACAATGCTAATTGGTCATACCAGACAAATTAATACAAGCTTCCCAAATTAAGGAAACTGTTTGACTGTTCTTGCTAGCATAACTTCAGGGTTTCTGGTAGTATGAACAGGACCTTAAATTCTACCCCTAAGCTAGGGCTCCGATTCACAAGCAGCATGGTCTACTATGGGACGTCTCTAGTGATTTCCTGCTGATGCCTGTCCATCCCTCTTTGGAGGTTCTCTGGCAGCACAGATGGTTCTCTTGTGTCTTGTGTTAGAGTTTAATTCAGTTCAGAATAGTTTTTCATTATTTTGGTTTAATTAGTTTGCATTGGATAATTGATTGTCCAGCCGACTATATCCCATATCTTATGTCATGAGCCCAGTAAGCACTTAAAGAGCGAGCTTTTACCTTCCGATGTGTACTTTGCTACACCTTTGCTTTCTGTGCTACAGGTCAGAAGCATTTATCGTCCCAGGCTTATCCAGCCTGATGCCTTACAGGACCATATCATAACTACCAGTGGTATTGAGACAGCCCTATATGCCAAGTTCCCCGATGCAGAACAAAAGATACAGTTTTGTCGTTCCAGCTCAGCCCTGCTTTCCGCTCTGCGCTTCTGACAGGGATCTCTTTGCCTTTATCTTTGGATCTAAACCCTCACCCAGATGAAAAGAAGGGTGGGATTAAAAAAAACCAGGCACCACTTAGGCCTTGAAAGACTAGTTTAGTGGAGATTCACTGTATTGTAGCAGAGTTGCATTTAATTGGAGTCTTTCATCTAGCAGAGTCCAAGTTGGTTTACAAACCACATATATGTATGGAAATAAAATACATATAACTTCAGTCACATTGAGATGGGATATCGGAGAAAGCATAGCAGTGTTCTAATAGAACGTATTTGTGCTACTTGGGTACTTCAGGTTTAATGAAGAACCTTTCTTTTGCTGAGAACCAAAGACTCTTATAACAGCTCCTGTGTTAACACTTACGCTAATGTTAATGATAATGTGGAAAATATAATTATCATATTGGTCCTGCTTTATTCCCACTAATTTGTTGATTTCAGATTGCCTGACTGCTTGCAGTGACTGATAAATATTGTTTGTGGGTCATCTGGAAGTGGTAGGACTAATGTAATTACCATAGCCTTCCTATATTTGTCTTTTAGGGCAAGAAATAACGAAACAGCTAGTTGAAACAAAACCCAGTGTATCATTTTGACAGTAAGCACTAGTAGAGCAGCAGAGTGGTTGAAGGTCATTTCAAAAGCCTTGACCTCTGAAAAGATTAACTTCTCTAGAGTAAAAGGACTAGTTTCCCTTAAATCTTCCTTTGTAAGCCTTGCAAGACCAGTGGAAGAAAACCTTTACTGCCTCTTTCAGTCCTTGGTAGTTCTTACGAGGACAGTCCCTGCTGTGGGCTGCCCCGTGGTGAAGTGCCTATAGTAGAACACATTTCATAACTTGAAAATGAAATGTCACTAAAGGATTTACCTTCTTAAATAAAGTGTGGTGAAACTGGTCATCCTGGCAGGCTTCCAAGCCCTTAGGAATATGTGTGAGAGGAGGTGTTGAGGCATAGCCACTGTTGACAAATGCTGTGTGGTTGACGAGCATCCTGGAGATGTGTGATGAAGGATAYACAGGTGCAGCCTTTGAGGACTGGGTCTAGCTCCAGCTGAGGGTTTGATTCAGTATGTTGGAGCAAACTTTTGGGGGGAGGATGTTGCTATAGGAGAGCCGGAGGACTGTGCTGGAAGTGATAGTAATGGAATCCTGGAAGGATATAAAAAGGGACTACACTACTGTACTTGAGGCTGGAGAAATTAAAGGTCTTAAAATTTGACTTGGAAATGCATTGCACAGTACAAGGAACTTCAGTGGGAGAAATCTGATACAGTGACAGATACGGTCYCTCTCTCCTGTCCTAAATATGTATAATGGAGTTCTTTTGCATTTATTGAGCATTCCATACAACACTTTGAAGATGTTAGCGTTAATCTGTTCTCTGCTTTTGTGTTTTCTCATTTTGCGTGGTATTCTGGTTTTGCCTTTGTTTCAGATAGCAATTGAGTCAGGCACATGCTGGGTGGGCCAGGGTTCAGGAGAATCCAATAAACAAGTATAATTAGAATTTAAGAGTTCAGTACTTAGTCCTCAAGATGATTGCTATTCTTTTGTACTATTACAATGGACGTTTTCCCAAGAGTTACATTATAGTTGGGTTAGATTTCATTTATTGAGGTGAAAACAGTAGCTTGTGTTGACCTGGTGTGTGCTTTGATCATTTGTATTAATAACCTCTAACCACTTCCTTCCCCCCACTCCCATTTTGCTGCTTGTGTAAATTAACCTCTGCTATCACTTCAGGGTAAGATTGAGATTAGCTTCTTTTATGTCTTTTCAAAAGCTGTGCTTAACTTTATGTAGTTACTGCATTAATGTAATCTCAGGTGCAACATTTCCAAAGGATTGTTCAGTTACACTGTATTTTTCTGCTATTCCACATGCTGTTCTCTTGACGCTGAATACATTGTACTACCTTCTAAGTAACTCGGTTTCTCTTGGTTTTGGTCTGAATCCGCTAGCTTTATGTGATCCCCCCCTGCCCCCGTTTAAGGTGTAATGAACATTTATTTTAAATATTTTTGTTTGTTTTTAAGTGGGCCTCCAATTCCTCCCACTCTCTCAACTTCATTTGGGTTCCCTGCACGGCTGGCTCTTGTACCATCAGCATTGTAAATGGCAAACAGCTGGACTACATGTGTCTAACACCATCCCAGTTCTGACTTGCTGCTTAAGTGAAAACAAATTTAGATTTTTCCCACAGTGCTTTGATTAGGTAGAGCTCCTCTAACTGGAGAAAACTGCTTTTGGTGCCATGGATATAACCCTTAAGGATTATATCTTAAGGTTTCTTAAGGAACCAGGCTGTTTTGCGAATATATGGGAGTCTTTCTTTCTCTCTTTCCCCTCCTTCACAAATAATAATTAAAAAGTCTTATTCTTAAAGGCAAACAGGATTCATGCTTTGTTATCAGTTATTAGTCAACTGGACTGAGAGACTGCCTACAGAGTATTCAGCTTTTATGCTCAGAATCAGGATTAACAACTTTCTGTCTCTACAAATTAGAACTCTTGACCTCTCTGTTCATTTGGTCCGTATTGTATCAACTTGGAAATACTCCATGCTTCCCCTTCTGGAAGTGTTTAATCTGTTAAAATTATTACCTCACCTACATTTAGAAGCCTTCTTGGAAGGAGACCAAACCTGCAGGTCAAATAGAGAAATACTGAGCAAGCAGTGGGGCTGGGCTGAGGGCTGCTCAGGAACCCAAAGCAGAGCCATTGCCAGCAACTGCAAATGCCACAAACTTCTGTTTTGCCCTAAACGGTATGGGTTGGGGCAGGTACTGCAGAGTCAGATCTGCCCTCTGCTCAGGCTGATGTACATGGACTTCCACATGACTGTAGGGAGTCATTGCTGCTTTTCCTCTGAGGATTAGATGATCTGGGAAACAAAGGTCATTTTGGTTTCTTACCTGCTATACCGCTAAGGTTCCCTAGGTAGAAAGCAGCAGGGGTTCTTGGTTTTGGAGTTGCAGCTTGTTGCAGAAGGTGTGGGAGGGGGACACATCTCCTCTCTCTTGCAGACATTTTGCTATGCCCACCCATAATGTGCAAAAGTGTAGGGATTTGGGGGTTTTTTTGTTTGTTTGCTTCCTGTTTTAATCTAAAGTCCAAGCAGCTTACAAGGAACAAAGCAGAAAGTCTCCCCAAGTGTGCAGTGTGGGTGTCTCCGGTGTGACAAGTAACTGCTTTTGCGAGTCCAAAAATAGCCCGTGTGCTCTGTACATTGGGAGCGTTCTTGGAAACACTGCACGGATGCAGTGCAAGGGAACACACCAGGCACTGGGGTTTTGTAGCTGTGTCGCCCCACCCCGTGCCTGCTCCCTGAGCCTGTGAGAGGGAGGGTCACAGGCAAAATTTTTGCATCAGAAAGACGGTAGGAAAAATGAGGGTTGGCTGGCAAGTTTTATGTGTGGGCTGGTCTAATCTCAAGAGAAAGCACTAGTGTGTTCTTGTCGTACTGCACACTTACCGAGTGTGTTTTGCAAATACCCCCATGACCTATAAACAGACAATAAAATTTGTGGGTGTGAGTAGCTGACAAATTCTGAGGATTTAGGGCATGAACCCGCTAACCTTTATTCACGCAGATAATCCTAATTCATGCGAGTTCCACCAAATTTGTTGTTGCTGTTCATCCAGTGAGTCAGAGTAAGGCCTTTCTGCAGGTCACATTGTATTCTCCTGAAAACGGCTTGTGGTGCTTTTGTTTTCCTTTTGGATAGCTTCTGTGGCAAGCTGCCCGGCTCATTCACATCTCCCCARTTTGAAAATAATAAAATCCAACCAAGTCCCCTGATTGCTGAGCTCTTAGAAGTGATGAGAGCTGCGATTCCACGTGCCCTGGCCTGTCTGGGGGATTTTACAAGTCCTTGGGAGCCTGGCAGGAGAAAAATGCTGGTACTAAAGCCCCAGGCCCCTTTGCCGCTGTGAGCGAAAAGACAAAAGGTAATTAAAAAATAAAAAACAAAAAATTAAAAACCCCACAGGCTGGGTATCACAGTGACCGTAAGCACCCAAGGTTGGAAACTTGGCCGTTGTTTTGCAGGGAGGTGGTACACGTGTTGTCAGCTGTGAGCCCGTGCTGAGGCCGCAGTGATTCACCCCAGGGCTCCGATAAGTCACCCATGTTCTACGTTTCGGTTCCCTTTCCTTCGGATGGGAAACCTGTGCTGTCACCTGTCACAGCGTGTTTAACACCCTCAGGTGTACTCGGAGGGGCTGGAAACGGTACTGCCAGCCACGTGCTCATGAGACTTTTATTTATTTTTTATTTAAAATCAGGCTCTTTTGCMTCCAGCATCAAAGATGCACCCGGGCCGTGTCTGTTATTTCACCCTGGCGCTACCGGTGGGAAATGGCCTTTTAGTGCGAAGCGGCTGCGGTCGGCCGAGGCGCGGGTGTCGGGGACCCGCTGGGGAGCCCGGCCGTTCCCCGCCCGGCGGAGCGGGGCAGCCAGGCCCGGCGGGGCCGGGTGCGCTCCCGCCAAGGGCCGCGAGAGGGCGGCCGCGGCCCGGGGAGCCCGCCCGGCCCGGCCCGGCCCGGCCCTGGAGCGGCCGCTGGCCTGACGGCCCCGCTTCGCCCCCCGGCTCCCTCAGTCACCCTGAAGCCGAGCCGAAAGGCCGGCCTTCGTGCCCTCTTCTCCGCCAGCGTGCGCGGGCCCTTTCCCTTCAGTTCTTACTGCCTGTCACATCGTTATTGCAGCTGAGGTCGTGTGTTATCGCATCGCGGCTGGTACCCCAGCATGCCGGTTAATAGCTCTTTCTTGCAGGTAACGTTTCGGACAAGAATCTACCACTGTAATATTAACAGCCAAGGCGTCATCTGCCTGGACATTTTAAAAGACAACTGGAGCCCAGCATTAACCATTTCCAAAGTTCTCCTCTCCATCTGCTCCCTCCTCACAGACTGCAACCCGGGTAAGTCCCCTGCATGGCCACGCAGGCTGCCTGCCGCCTTGCACCCCACCCAGCACCCAAATAACGTGGCCCTCATCTCCTCCTGTTGGCTTCGGCCAGCACGGCTCTGGCCTCCAGCGCAGCACGTTTCCCTCTCCAGGGCAGCCGGAGAGGGGCTGGAGGTGGTGGAGGTGATACACCCTACCTGCCTGCTGTTCACCGCTCCTCAGGCTGACCCACAAGGAAAGCGGCGGTCCTCCTCCTGCACATGAAAACTCCTTCCCCTTCCAAACCAACTCTGGTTTTGGGTAAGGGTTAAACACTCTTCGCTGGTCTGTAGGACTGTAGTAATTCCGGAGCTAGAAGAGGCACAAACGCAGTTCTGAAAACAAGGGGATTAKCCTTTTACTTTCCATCATCCATTTAAAACCAGTGACCAACTATGCCACAAGGAGTCCTCGCTGCTTCTCTAACCCACCCGTTATTCACACCAGTTAAGAGGCATATGTCTTAGTTTCCAAAATCAATTTTACAGGTTGTATTTCTTTATGTGTCTAAARATGAGAGAAACACCAGATTTCACACTGTATTATGTGTAATAAAAATAAACTTGTTGGAAAAATAAAACCTCTCCTTGAGATCTGATCTTTCCTAGAAGGCAGATTTATACTGATGCAATTACACTTAGCAATGAGTATGTCCCAGGCACTTTTAGAAGGAGTAAAATAAACCTGAAACGCATGAATTGGTGAAAGTCCTCAGTAATGCAAAATATGACTATTGGATTGTTGTCTTTTAAACTCCTTAAAACTTTAACTGGCATTTCGCTCTTTATTAAGTAATAGATTAGTACATCACCATAAATACACATAAATCAGTGAAGATACAGACCATCAATTCAATATATTTAGATTATTGCAATGTACCTTACCTGTGCGATTCCCTTGTATTAAATTCACACTTCAGCTTTATTTTTAAGTTCTTATTCAGTAACTTGTCTGAAATAAGCAGTTTGCTTTCTTTTCTTTTCAGCTGACCCCCTGGTTGGAAGTATTGCCACTCAGTATATGACTAACAGAGCAGAGCATGACAGAATGGCCAGACAATGGACCAAAAGATACGCTACATAAATTGGATTTTCGTCAAACTCTTACATTATTCGTCTGTGATGGAAAGAGCTGCTTATGATTTTGAAGGGGTGGGGGGAGGGAGGGTGCTGGTAAAGAGTAGGGTATTTCTATAACAGATTTTATTCAGTCTTTTATTTCCTAAGATTTTGTTGTTGTAACTTAAGGTATCTTGCTACAGTAGACAGCTAGGATTGGGAATAGCATATTTTAAGACTGTAATTAGTTCAGCAATATTAGCTCACATATAGTACCGAGAAGAATGTAAACTTCTTAGACTTCTTTGGTTTTCAGTTTGCTTGCAATATGTAAAACATTAAAACAGCTTGATTTTGTACAGGTACATATGTTGACATTTATGTAAAAGTCCTTTCAAGACTCTACACACTGTTTTTGCTTTTTGTTTTGTTTTGGGTTTGGGGGGTTTATTTTGTTCTGGGTTGGGTTTCTTTTTTTTTTGTAAAAAGATGTTGGGATTGTTTTCCCCTATGGAGGGCACATTTGTATTTAACAAATCCTTTTTAAAGACTGTCATCTCATGATCTGTGATATGGAGAGGTGGATATATGGCCTCATATATGAAATGAGAAGTAGTTAATGTATTATTTTATAAGCCAATCTATCTTTGTGAAAAGAATAAAGGGTTTAATCAGGACTTACGGTAACCTGTAGTGAAATACCTTAAGCTGTTTAACTGTAAGGCGTGGAATAGGAGTCACTCAGTGGATTGGTTGTATGTTGTGGGCTACTTAAGTCTGCATTTGTTACTGTGCTAATAAAAAGATGTTTAAAAAAAAGAAGAAGAAAAGATTTCTGCTTAGTGCCTTGCTTTGTCATTTTGCCAGAACAGTGTTTCCCAGTACGCTTTGAGGATTACAGTATGGATAAGGACAAGGGAGTTGTGCAGGTGATTGCACTGACTGCTGCTATTTTGGGAAGACACTTCTAGACAAGCTACAATGAATGACAGCTAAGACTTTTTCAACTGTTTACTGTGTGTTATGCAGGCTGGCATGGCCCATGAGGAGGCTGCCTGCCGCAGAGTCCGTGCTAGTTACTTTTTAGCTTAAGTTTTCACAGCATTGAGGTAAAAGGAAGAAGAGAATATCTTCATGGTTTGCTGATGGAGTGGTCTATTCCCACTTGGAAGAGGAGAAGGAATCGTGTCCTGGTAAGCTAGCAGAAGACACCTTAAAGGAGAGTAAAGGAGACTTAATCTGTAGATCCTTTAACTACCTACAAAGATTATCTCCTAGAGACATGATGTTTACATTGAGGTGTGTAGCAACAGGGCAGTTAGCTATGGATATGGCATTTTTGACCACTCCCTTAAGGTAAAGGCCGGAAGTACAGATCCATTTTCACACGGCAAGTACTTCACCTTGCGACATTCTTCCAAGTGCTGTGTGGTCATCTGTGTTCTTGGATTTATTTTGGTACTTTAAAATAAATTCTGTATATATTTGATTTATATACTTCTCTTCCTATCTATATATAGATCAAACCTAACGTGGACCAAAGTAATCTGTTAATTAGAGGTACCCTTCCTTTGCTGGGTGATTGTGGGTAGTAGTATGTTAGCCTCATCTGCTAAACTGCCTTCTTCTGAGACTATGTTTTGGTGTATAAGCTCCCTCAGCTGTTTGGCTCAGCCTAGGAAAATTATTGGAATATAGCTACATCACACCAGGAGCATCTCTGGTAATCCTTTCCTCCTCCCCTCTGCTGAGTGAGGAGGTAAATGGCTTAATCTCAGTAGGTTTTTGCTGGCTCCTTGCTTCATGCTACCAGGACATGCCAAATGAACTGTTGTAGCTGGCGGGGGGGAGGGAGCTGATTTGGGGTGACTGATCTGCACAGTGTGTATTCAGCAGGATAGACGTTTAAGAGGAACAGACAAAGATGGTCCAATTTACTAACTTTACTATAATATTTTTTCTCCATTATCTTGTGAAGGGACTGTCTAGCTCTATAGTAGGTAAGTGATTCTAGTGACTTAGGACCGGTTTTGAGTCAGTGGGATAGTGAGAACAAAATACGTGTCCTGCCCTTTAGCTACTACATTATACTCTGTACTTCACTTATTAACCCTATGTAAAACTGTACTACAGTGAGTTTCATTTTGACTCAGTACCAGCCACTGTGTGTAGACTGTTTGCAGAGGAGATACTATATTTTCTATCACTTGTCAATGAAATACTATGGTATTTAGAAGAGGCAATTGATTTGAGTGCTTAAAAAGCATCAGAATAAGCTTATGAAAGAAAACGGTGGGTGGTGGTTGCTTATGTGAATGCCCAAAATGATCTAAACTCGTTTCTAATGAATTTAACCAAATCAAAGATAATGTGTTTGCCTTTACATAACCTGTTTGAAAAAATGGCCTTAGTCATTCAGAAGATCCCTTTTCCTCTTGTCTGTCTTAAAACACTGTCAAGTCCTGAGTGTCCAGGGGAGCGAGTGAGCAAGCTGATCTCGCATGACATGGCTCTGGCAGCCTACAGGTGACATCAGTCTTGGCAGTGGAATTGGCACTGAGTCTGCAGGGTGCAGAACTGGACAGGAACCAGTTATCTCCATTCCTTCCCTCTCCATGCATTTTAAGTTAATTCTGACTTCTCAACCTGCGCTCCCTTGGCTCAAGGGTCAGCTTCAGTGACGATGTGCGGTTAGCAGAGGTCTTCAGTTATTTTGATTGATCCAAAGCTGAATCAAGTCCCTTCCAGAAGAAGGGTTCTGCAGAGCTGAAGAGGAGGAACATTATCAATTCCTTGGTGAGAGATTGCAGCAAGAAGGTGAACCGCTGCTGCTCTGAAGTCACCCCCACTTCCCAAGCACACAGGCAGATGCGGAGTCTTCTGGGTAGGGAGAAGCCTTGAGTACACGTGTGTTCGGTAGGAAATGAGTGAGGAGGGAGTGTTGTTCTGCAGCATCGCTG
The DNA here is from genome assembly GCA_035582835.1 of Phoebastria nigripes. Taxonomy (NCBI): domain Eukaryota; kingdom Metazoa; phylum Chordata; class Aves; order Procellariiformes; family Diomedeidae; genus Phoebastria; species Phoebastria nigripes. Next base: position 99,590 of record JAYKAV010000833.1, on the reverse strand, counting down.
GGGACAATGACTATTACTAGCCAGGTTGGGGGAGGTCATGCTATAGTGCTTACTCAGCTGCAGTGTTGCAATGGAAACAATTGTATGTTTCTAGCAGGGCATTACAAGAGCTTGCTCATTCATAATTGCTCTCTTATCTTACTCCTTGGCCACAGCAATCCAAACTATATTGAGCAAAGCACATAAACAGTTTCGTCTACCTTCATTATAAAGGTAGGAATACCTGCTTAATTTTTAGTGGATTGTACTGCTGCTCTGACATTAGTAATGCTGACGGACTTTATTTGTCTGTATTCAGGAATAGCAATGCTATAAGCACACAGCTTAATTGTGATCATTAAGCACACTTTAATATTTAGCAGTTATGATATGACAGTGCAAATATTGCTCGTGGTTTTGCTGACTCACAGTGAAATTCTCGATATTTGTGCAAAACAACATTAATTTAGTGGAAAATGAGGGAACTGGGTACTTCAGTTCACTCCCTCTCCCTACTCTTGTCTTCAAATACAAAGAAAAGCTAGTATCAATTAGTATAAGAGGTTGTTAGAAGCCAAAAGCTGGCCACTCTCGCTGGGAATGGTTGCTCATTCTGTCCCTCTATATCCAATTTTGTTTAGTTTACTGACAGGCTGACCTAGGACAGCAGATTCCTGCAGCACAGGTTTGCCAGTGTGGAGAGTCAAATACAGCACATACAGTTGTGCTCCTGCTGCTCTACATTGTGTGACGTATTAAGACCAAGGCCATTCGTACAGGTATTTCTGGGCGTTTGCCATGGGGATGTTCCCAAAAGGCAGTCCCCTACACTCCCTAGCCCCCTCTCACAAAGTAGTACAGCACTTTGTACTGGTTGTTATCTGGCCTGTAGCTTCGTACCAAGGGTGGATTACTGCAGCCTGGCTGAACGGCTAGGTAGGAGTATTATGCAATGCCCTACGCAGAGCCTGGGCAGTACCTCCTGCGTATATATTGCTCTGTATAATTTCTCAGTAAAATTATCACCTATGTGAATGTGACTGATTTGTACTGGACATGCTGGAACAAAACCACATAGAGCTATGTTGTCCTTCAGGTCGCAGTTAAATTAATGAGTGCTCTGAGAGCTTTTCTGGTTTGTACAAATAAAGTCCTGATCTGAAAGCACTACTTGCCAGACTTTGCTGACAAGCTTCATGTCGGGGTAGATCTGTTCTAGTATCTCCCACAAGATTTGTTTTTGGTTTTGTTTTGTTTTTTTTTTTTTTCTTTTTTTTTTTTTTTTCCCCTCCTTCCAGACACTAGCAGAACTTCAGTGGCTAAATCTGCTGGTAGTTGTTCCTCCTGCCCTAAACCCTTCTCCTGCAACACCACACTGACCCCAGCCTCCTGCAGCATCAAAAAGCCCTGTGGCCCTGTTTAAGGTCAAGGTAAAAGGACTGTTGCCATTTCAGACATATTCTCTCTCCAAATTGAATGCTTTACTGCAGCTAGTACTATTTGTGACTAGAGGCTATAGATCTGCAGGGGGATTGCTTAATGATAACCTTGTTGATTTGTCTTTCAACATGGCTGTATCCAGGCATAGTCAAAGCCCCTGCTAGAGAGGTGTCCACCTATCCCTCCCTCCTCCATAACACTTATTGCAAGAGAACTCCTCTCATAAAGTGTTTTTGAAGGCTTTTACCACCAGTGACTTTTTCAGGCCAAGTCCATGAGAAGGAAGGATACCCCTTAGCCATAAGCTTGCTGATTTTATTGCCGAATGAGATTATTGCTTTAAGTGAAACTGTGAGAAGCAAATGGCACAGAAAGGACTTGGGCTGTGACCTGGCAGCAGCAGACAATGCTAATGTAGCTTAGTTATCACAGTTATTCCCTTTGCTCTTCCTTCCAGGCAAGGGAAATGTTGATTTGTTCTGGGACTGGGAGAGTTTGCTAGCTAAGAAGGTGAAGGGCTCAAGCAATGTTTTCCGATCTGTCACAGTCACTTCCCACAGTCTCACTTTCTCGGCCCTTGCCCATTGCTGTGCTGCTTCTGTTTCCACTTGCCTTTGGTCCAGGAGGTCAGTTTTGTTTCCCAAGACAATAACTGTTACCTACAAACAAAACAAAAGGGTGAGCTTTATACAAAAAGCATCCACCACGTACAGTACTTTAAAACAGCAGGCAAGCAGCAACATGGTTCAGACCTGTTCTTTAACTTAGCACTGGCACAAGGTAAGCTGTGTGTAGTTTAGAAGATCAGGGTCTGGGATTTGAATTGGCCTCATCTACTTGTGGGCTGGGAGCTGGTTTTAATCATAGGATATGCAGGACTTCCCTTTCTCCCCCCGATTGCTTAAAGGGAAACAATACCCAAGAGAGCCAAAGTTAAACAGCCCTATTCTCCATTTACTTGGCAGTTGAGCTGCCCTAGACAAATGATAACAGCGTAACATCTGAGTAGGTCAGAGCAGTGGATGCTTGAGAGATGAAAAAATGCATGGCAGCAGAGAAAGCCTGGACCCCACAGCTGTGGATTTTGCCTAGCTTGTTTTTTCCCAGGCCCCAGACTGCAATATAACTAAAGCCAACGCTGCCACAAGGCAGCCTGCCCAAGCAGTCCGGGCAGGCTGCTGGGCAGGCTGAGCTGTTATGCTCCTCTGCCAACCCCGCTGGCTGCCCGCTCCCGCATGCACGGTAAGCCACGAGAGGGACCTAAGCAGACAGTCTTCTGTTGCTGAAAGGGTCAGATAAGCACCAGCACCATCCTCTCGGAAGCAGTTTCAAGAGCTGCCGGTTAGCTAACTGGAGCAGCACAGCTGTATCAAGTCAGACCGTTAGTTGTAAGGATCAATCAAGTGACTTCTGTATCACTGAGACAGTAGAGTGTGGCTGAGCTCAGTGGCCTGCCCCGTACTTCAGTTCTAGGAAGTGCTGAAGATAGTGCTGGCCACTTAAGGTTACTGCTCCTGCCTATTTTAAGTTAACCATTTTCTAAAAATGTTTTACCAGCATCAGCTCTTAGGGGAAACCATGCCTATATTTATAGTTCAAGGTCGTTAGTCAAACTCTGGTCTCATCTCTACACTAGTGGTTTGACAAAGATCAAGTAGTAAAGTCCTCTCTTGCTGATGATTTGGGGTTTTTTGCTGTGGCCACACCCGCTTGCTCTTTCCTGTTCATCAGGCTAACTCCAGGATGTCTTGTATTTGTTTCCAGCTAGAGATGTTTGTCCTGTTCCTGTGAGGTCTGAGGCTTCCTTTCTTTTCTATAGCAGCCCATCCATGGTGTGTGGAAAAAATGTTTTTTTCTCTGCGAAGGGCTTTGAAAGAAGCTATAATCTTCATATGCATTTACCGCATGCTCCAACTGAATTTTACCTACGGTTAAGCTCTGTCAGTATGAGAGAACGCAACCTCTATTTAGTATAAAATTTGGCCAGGCTTTAAGGTGCATGCTGGAGAGCTCCCACAGCCATCAGAGGCAAGGAACCAGCCATCATAGAATCATAGAATAGTTTGGGTTGGAAGGGACCTTTAAAGGTCATCTAGTCCAACCCCCCTGCCGTGGGCAGGGACGTCTTCAACTAGATCAGGTGGCTCAGAGCTTCATCCAACCTGACCTTGAGTGTTCCCAGGGATGGGGCATCTACCACCCCTCTGGGCAACCTGAGTTGCAACCTGAGTGTTTCACTACCCTCAGCATAAAAAATATCTTCCTTATATCTAGTCTAAATCTACCCTCTTTTAGTTTAAAGCCATTCCCCCTTGTCCTGTCACAACAGGCCCTGCTAAAAAGTTTGTCCCCMTCTTTTTTATAAGCCCCCTTTAAGTACTGATAGGCTGCAATAAGGTCTCCCCAAAGCCTTCTCTTCTCCAGGCTGAACAACCCCAACTCTCTCAGCCTTTCTTCATAGGAGAGGCGTTCCATCCCCCTGATCATTTTTGTGGCCCTCCTCTGGACCCGCTCCAACACGTCCATGTCTGTCTTATGCTGAGGGCTCCAGAGCTGGACGCAGTACTCCAGGTGGGGTCTCACCAGAGCAGAGTAGAGGGGCAGAATCACCTCCCTCGACCTGCTGGCCATGCTTCTTTTGATGCAGCCCAGGAGACGGTTGGCCTTCTGGGCTGCGAGCGCACATTGCTGGCTCACGTCCAGCTTTCCATCCACCAGTACCCCCAAGTCCTTCTTGGCAGGGCTGCTCTCAATCCCTTCATCGCCCAGCCTGTATTGATACCGGGGGTTGCCCGGTGCAGGACCTTGCACTTGGCCTTGTTGAACCTCATGAGGTTCACATGGGCCCACTTCTCGAGCTTGTCCAGGTCCCTCTGGATGGCATCCTGTCCCTCAGGTGTGTTGACCGCACCACTCAGCTCAGTGTCATCTGCAAACTTGCTGAGGGTGCACTCGATCCCATCCTCTGTGTCACTGATGAAGATATTAAACAGTACCGGTCCCAGTACGGACCCCTGCGGGACGCCACTCATCACCGACCTCCATCTGGACGTTGAGCTGTTGACCACTACCCTCTGGATGCGACCATCCAACCAATTCCTCACCCACCGGACAGTCCACCCATCAAATCCATATCTCTCCAGTTTAGAGAGAAGGATGTTGTGGGGGACCATGTCAAAGGCCTTACAGAGGTCCAAACAGATGACATCTGTAGCCCTTCCCATGTCCACTGATGCAGTCAATCAGCCATCAGTGCTTTCTGTCACCTGCCACACAACAGGGGACTGTGCCACTCAACAAGGTGAAGTTCTGCCAGCTCAGAAGCACCATGTGTGGAGATAGATCCCTAATTCAGTTAAGGAGGCATTCTAGCAGAGCCCAAACTTTAAGCCTCCTGATGCTATCTTAAGGTAGGACTCCTGATCTCACCTTCTACCTGCTTCAAAGCATATTTTATATGGACTAGAAATCACAGGAATAAAACTAATTTATCCAGCTTATTGTGGGTGCCGCTCTTTTGACTACATTATCCTCAGTCAAGATCACAACTTTAAACTCTCCTAGAGGATAAGCAAACTGGCTGTTTTCTAAAATACCTGCATGCAACGAGAGAGAGAGAGTTCTGGCAGGTAAGACAGAGGGACGGACGCAGGTCCTGTTGGGGCTGTGACTCCCTCTCCGCGTTACGACATGCTGTAAAGTAACAAATCGGGGCCCTCACAAAACACAGCGCCTGGGAAAAATTTCCTGCTCATCCACCTTTCCTTGCCCTGCAGGGGAGTTATGATTGACTCCTGTATCCCTGATATACGTGACAGTCTGCAGCTCATACCAGCCCTACCAGCTAACATACCTCTCCTGTGACTGCATGTTTGGCTGCTGTCAAACTTGAAGCCTGCCTTCCTCCACCACCCTATGTGCTGCCAGTACTAAACAAGTTACATTTTTGGGAAGTCTCTCCCTACCATTATCCAATTAATTCTTCATGCACTTTTATCTTTTTTAAACAGCATAAAACAGACATTGGAAAGCTGTAGGCTAAAGACATTTAACAGGGAAAACTACTTGAGAATATAAAGATACTGTAAGAAAAGCCATAATGCTAATGCCACATGCAAGTTATATTTGTTTAGCTAAGCTGGAACACTGTCAGCTGAAAACACTAGCTGCTTTCTAAGGGAAAATAGAGCAGTCATTTCACACAATTGAATTGATTCAATATGGTTGTTAAAATACATTAAAGCTGCTTTGCCAATTGACTGATGTCTGGGAGACCCATTGTCAATTACACTAGTTTGTAAGCCATCAGGTACATGAATACAAAACAAACAAAGATAATGCCCTTCATTATATTTTTCTATGCACTTGACTTCCCGTGTACAATATCTAAAAAACCATATGAACTGCACTGCTGTAGACCATATGTTTTATTAGTCATAAGTGTCCTGGCTGGTGCATTCAGCTAACTGAATTTTAGCTGTAGTAGAGGGAAGTAAGGAGGAAAAAAAAAACACGTGTTCTTTTGCATGACCTACATGGCATGTGAATTAGGCTTCTCCAGCATAGAAAGCTTCCTTTTGCTGGATTGCCCAAGGCTGTGGGTACATTCATTTTCCTTTGTGTGAGAGTTTTACAGAAACAAAATCTATGCTTTGCAACCTTAACTTCCTATCACTGATATACCGATAAGCCAAGCAGTTAAGGCAACCATGCATTACCTCCTTTTTGTCTCTAAAGACGTCAATCTCCTTTTTGAGCAGTTCGACTCTTTGGAAAGCTTCAAGGCTGGTCACAGCATACACGAGAACGAAGCCATCAGCAACAGAGAAATAGTGCTTTGGCAATTCTACGCCCTCCTGCAGACCCCTGGTGTCATAAAGCCGTAGCTGTTCCTTCACGCCTCGGTCTGTCTCCACCGATGCCAAATACACATCTTCCATTGTGGCACCCTCTTCTAAGCCTATTTTAAAACAAGCAGGAAAGTTCAACTGGTGCAAGTACAGCACCACTATAAGAATTATTTGCAGTACAGCAGAATTTTACCCCACAATAGCTTTCAGTGCATGTTTTCTAGAGTGACTTGACCTGGACTCGACCTTGCCTGACATCCCCATGAAGGGCTGTATTCATAGATCGCTGCACCAGCTATTTACAATAGCAACACTGCGTAAATACAACCATCTAATATATAAGCACATGATTATGCCTGTAAAATTAATCTATACAACATGCACTTTCAGGATAGGATAAGATATAAGTCTCTTCCCCCCGGTTCCCAAACTCCAACCACCCAGTGTACCAGTTCTGTGCCAAACATGCTGCAAACAGGCCTGCCCAAACATACCCTTTTGGAAGAACAGCCAAGGAACACCACATAGTCAAGTACTAACATCTTGAGCCTACTTCTTTGCTTCATACTGAACTGGATCACACGGCAGAAGCAGGAGCCAAAGGAATAATTCTGGAAGTGAACGTGTATTGATGGTACAACTAACCAACAAGTGAAATCAAGCCAGAAAGGGAAGGGGATGTTTGCATGCAAGCAAAGTTGCATGCTATATTTACTCAAATACACAATGAGCTTTTTCCATCCCTTAGGGATCTAAAATGACTCAGATTTGCTAATAGGAGCAAGCTCATTTACTGCAAGGTAAGAGCATGCACAAGGTAACAAGCTTTCATATATATATATCACCTGCTCCATGGTAACTATCTGCATACTGGCTCTCCTTCCTCTCTCCCCATGGTAAACTTGAGGTAATTCAAGGCAGCTTACTTTGAACTAATTAAAACATTTTTTTCCAAGCCAAACCTGAAAACACATAGATCACCTTAGCTTTGTGGTCCCCTGGATGCAGATGCATAAGGTTGCAGGTCCCAACAAACTATGTATAGTGTAGCTGGGCCACTTTCCGAGTCAGTTTTAAGTATTCATATAAACCCTCTGCAATCCACGTTTTTGCCTCCACTGCACTCCTGCATACATGAATTGTTTGCTGTTGCAGGACTACAATAATGAGCACCGCATTATTCTCTTTGTCTGCCAAAAAGGGACCATATTAGTGCATTGTTTAAGAAAACATGAGGGATTATCTGGCCTGTGAAAATAAGGATTTTGCTATATTCAATGACACTATTCAAAGTACTTCACATTGACAAACAAGCTAAAGCATTCCACCCACACTGATGGTTTCCCATGATGTATGCAGCATTCCTGTGCAGGAAAGTGGCACAAGCTGTTCTTTTTGCCCCTCTCTGTGCAGTCTTCATAGATCAAACTCTTATTAGGTTTGCAGCGAATTAATTTATCTCGCCTCCAAATATAGCCATGCTAACGTGCGACAGCAAAACTAAGAGCAGAAGGGCAAAACAAAGGTTAATAAAAAGAGGAAGCGCGAAGGCATTCTGTGTGGTTGGAGAATGTGTTATAAGGGCATTTTTAAAGACTGAAGTAGGTAATAGAGCCCCTTCTGGTACAGCACTGTGTTTTTTCTTGCTCTGCTTCGTTGCATTGTACAGACAGGTCACGGAAATATCTAGCATCAGTAAATACTGCTTTGGCAAGAAGGACTGAACCATAAGTACCTAAGTTTTCTTTTTTGAAAGCAATGAATAATGTTGTACAGGTTTTTACCATCTAAATGCTGCACTGTAATTCAACAGTATTTAATATATCCACATTCTTCTGAGACAGTCTCTTCCTAATGGTATTAAAAGTAGCAGTGAAAATTATGTCTTTTAACATCCTACTTGAAAATGAAGAGGAAAAATTAAGATCTGGGAGTTAAGTCAGCAGAATAGAGCAACAAATTTTGATGTGAAATGGAGGGGGCACTTTGGAGGGAACTGGAATTTATGCATCGGCATCAGATTCCAGAGGTGAAATTTCACCTACGTACATTGGGGGAGGGAGTATATGCAAGTAGATTCTTAAGCAAACACAAATAATTTTTAGACATACCTGTGTCACCTTATTCTAGGCCCTGCTTCCAAAGCCCAGACCGCATGCTAGCCACATCTTGCTGGCAACGATATTTACACTTCTTGTTAGTACCTTCCCATTCACGCACTTTCCCAGTCTCCATTCAAACATGTGCCGGGCAAGTTGTTGTACGAGCGGCAAAACTTGTCAGGAAAGCCCAGCGTCCTAGGAAGGTGTCTGGTACCATCCCATCCTCCCTGTCACAAGGACCCTGGTTCTCCTTTCCTTCACTGGCATCACCAGCCATCCTCCCACCTTCGCCACCTGGGTGGGCAAGGGCAGCTTGTGCTGGGGAGTTACTGCCCTGCAGACTGCCGCCAGCTCGAGTGGGTTTTCCTTGGAGGAGAGCATTATCGTGGGCCTTTTCTCTCTCTCCTGCTACCAGTTTTTCTAAATTTACAGAAACGTATTTTGAGATATCTACTGCTGTGACACAGATGAACGGGCAGATAGAACCAGCTTTCAGGTTCAGAAGCTATGGGGGGAAAGGAGAACTAACAAGACAGTGAACAATCTCGTGGTTTCTTTGGAAACTAAAGATGAAAAAAGTTAAGGAGGAAAGGGAGGAATAGACAGGAGAGTGATACCATTCCCTAAGGCCTACTTAGCTGATGCAAGTCTTGAGAGAGGCAGAAAGGTCTTCATCTATGTTGCCTGCCACATCTGGGACTGCCCCTGCAAGGGGAAACCTCAGTCATAAATTGGGTGATGGTTCAACCGCTGGTGGTTTCCCAATGAGAAAAAGAAAAGGTTCAATATGCTAATGAATACTGCACACTCAGGCTAGACAAGGCAGAGAGATTGCAAATACCAAAATAAAGCAAAATTTGATGGATGGAATTTCAGAAGTTCCCAAATGACTCTCGAACATAAATGCAGCGCAAATTTTGTGTCTTCTTGAGTACTTTTGAAGATCACCTATGTAATCTCTCCCTCCCTCTTCCCAGCAGGAATTTAGCAAATAGCTCCTAAAGCCTGCTATTCCTTGCGTTTCTACAACTCCAGGATAACCGGCTTTGCTTACTTAGATCTCAAATGGCAGTGTATCAGAGGATCCCTGACTTGGAGAAGAGCTGGACAGGACTCAACAGGAGCTGGTCTATTTAGATTTGGCTGCTAGTTAAGTACTGGTCCCACCAACCAGTAGCCACAGTTGTGACCCTCAGTTGCATCCATTCAGCTGCATTTTCATCCAGTTCTAAAATACAAAGCTGACTGCAGCTCTACCATGAGGTAGTTTTGATTTAAGAAACAAAGATRTAAAAATGCATAATTTGGTTAATTAGCCTCCACATCTTTGGAGCTGTGAAAGCTAAAACCCCAAATCCCTCCAGCTGAGACCAAGCGAGGCAAATTCTCTCTCGTTATGGGTTCTGCCACAGTAATAATCAGTGTTTTCATTCCCAGCTAGTAAGATGATTTGAAGTAGCTGCTTATGAATAACCTGACCATTCCAGCTATTTACACAGCCAGGAGGCAGAGATAAGGAAAATCGTATTTTCTACAGGAAAAGTTCTCACCTCCTCCTGCTTAGCTTATCAGCTTTACCATAGGTTGAGGGGCCAGAGCTATTTTAAAGGCGGAAGGAAGACTCCTTTCTGCGCCATCACTGAACAGGAGCACTGTTTAAGGAAAAACACCTATCCTCTTTACAGACACATCCCGTGCCAAAGTGAAGCCAGCACCTCTCCTGTTGGCTCTCTCAAGAGAGCTCAGGCCAAGCAGTGCCAGGTACCACAGGTATTTAGTGGGACAAACTTCTGCTGCCAGTCAAGGACCCATTTCATGACCAAGGAGAAAAGACTGGCCCCTCTTTCTTCAGGAGTGCAACAGACGGTGGAGGATTTGGACAACCACAACCCTAAAGCCACAAAAAGAGAGATCGTCCCAGGTACCAGGCAACCGCATACATACATGCAAGCCTTAAAAACTATTTGGCCCGACCTACGGCAATATAGTCCCTGCGTGACTCAAAGCTAAATTTGCACCCATTTCAAACATTTCCTTTCAGGTTTTGTTTGATTCCTTGTCTCAGTTTAGCCAGAGAGGCTGTCACRCAATACGTACGTTACTTTACGTGGCTCTGACAGCATCTCATCTTTCTGCCCTCTCCTTTCTCATCCTAGGGCCCAAGCCAAACAGCCCCTCTTACAGTTTTAAAGCCTAGCACAAAGCCCAGTACCACACATTGTTGCYCACATGCTCCAGGGACACAGATATTCCTTTTCTGGGGGTATTCCTCCCTCCCTAGTAATTTTTCCTCTGACCTCAAGCAATCTTAGTGCCCTTGCAAGAGTGCTAGCTGCTGACCATGTAAGCAACTGCAGCACTTCGGGACTTCATCCATGACAARCCAAGGAGAGCTGAAGGTACACATTTTTCTAGGAAGAAAAACACAGCRCAACTGGGTTTACAGCACCATCACCAAGCATGCAGCCAGGAGCATGGGCTCAAAGCCAAGGGCTTTATATAGCAGCGTGAAACCTCCAAGGACACTAATCACTTCCCTGATAGCAGCTGTGCCACCACTCCTTTTTACAGGAAAGTCAACAGGAGGCACGTTAGCTCTGACATAGACTCATGGCTGATTTACAGCCAGGAGGAGACCCCCATGTCAGTGGCTGGGACACCTCGGAGGACAGCACCAGACCTTGTGCTCTGAGCCTGGAACCAAGTTCGAGCACGCCTCTTGTCACCGGCAGGAGGAAGTGGATGCCCTCAGGAACAGAGAGACTCCGTGTGTTGGCTCGGCAGTCCTCCCCATGGCACCCTGGCCCCTCTCCCTGGCCCTTGGACCGGCCGCAGAGCTGCTCCTGACGTCAGTCAGGAAGCACAGGTTTTGAAACAGCTTGTGTCCATGCTGCCGTACCCGGTGAGCTGCCTTGCTAGTTGGCTCTGAACAGACGGGCTTTCAGCAAACACACTAGTCCTTTTTGCCTCCTGCCAAGAAGTCCAGCAGCCAAGATGTACATGTCAGCTTTCTGGAGCTCACAAGCTTTAGGAAACAAGGATTGAGATTCAGTAATCATGTTTTAAACGTGGAGGGGCCACCCCGGCAATGGTAGCACCAGCAGCGGGTCTGTGCAGTTTAAAGATGCTCAGCTGACGAGCAATCAAGGACTCACCAGTCCTCAAACTCTGTCCTTGCCCAGTGAGACCCTCACAGTGGTGTCCTGCCTCCACAGTTGAAATCAACACAGATTGGAGCAGTAGCTACAGATCTTCTGGGAACCATTTTCACCATACTTCAGGCACCTTCTGCCAGAACTGCCCGTGGGCTGAGGAAGACGCAGGGAGGATGGTGGCCACTCAGCGGGACTGCCAGAAACACCAACATATCAGTCCATCCCCCAAAATGTGCCTGATGGCACACGTGGGTGATATCAAAAGCACTGGGCCGTGGCCCCTCATCCCTTGGGGCTGCAGTGGCTCCGTACAAGCCCTCTCCTTACTCTGATCTTGACTCTGCTACTTGCCCTCTTTCTCCAAATGTCTTGGGAATAAGATTTGATCAAAATCATAAAAAACGGGAGACTACCTTCTTCCTTCTCCCCTTGCGCCCCCCCCCCCCGCTATCAGCTGCTCCCTCCCTTACTGTTACCTCTGCAAAGTAAGAGCAGAGCTGCGGGAAAGGAAAACCGATCTTTTTGAGGGAGGAGGGGGAAAGTCTGCGTTGCACAATGGCTGAGCTGGAGCGGAGTGTCCGGGAGCGACAGAGGGACACCTGCAGCTAAACCCCAGTCACGAGGCCTCCCTCCGGTTATGTCAGCCAGTATCCATGACGTTGTATAATCGTGTACATGGCTGGTTCCATAAATAGCTCCTCTGATCAGCAACACCCGAATATCCTTCCTGCCTGGGTCGCTAATAGGAGCTCGGGGCAGGAAGTAATGCAAGGCAATACGATTTAAGCAACGTGGCCTTGCTCATGCTGCTCGGGTGTCTCTGACAATCACCAAGCGCAGAGGAGAGGCAGCTCAGTAGCAAAGGGAAAAACCTTCAGCCGGCAGGTTTTGCAACCTTCATGCTGAAAGCTACACGGGGCTACGTGCATAGGGCTCGGTAGGATGCTGGAAACAGATGTTGCTGCAACATTAGAGGAAATCCTCCTTTTTAACAAGGGTATTAGCACGCAGTTCTGTATCACGCTTTGCCAGCAAATTCCTCCCATCCACACATTTTAAAGGCACAGTGCCTGCAATGCACCGTTCTAGAAATCCTAGTGTTTATTCAATAACTTACCCCAACATTTAATTTACCGGCCCAAGCAAAAGATACAAATGGACTAGACATCTTCTGTCAAAGCCCTGAGATTCACCCCTGGTGCCACCTCTTGTTTCTGGGTGAGGCAGGAATAATTCATCAGCCTGCTGATTGTTGCCCTTCCTCTCAAAGCCAAGTCACGTGGAAACAGAGGGAAACAAGCCAGCTTTGCCTTCGTTCCCTTTCTTTTGTGCACAGCAAGTCTCAGACATCCCATGCTCCTCTCTCAAGTCCGTTTTCCACGGAAGGATGTCTTTGAGAGCCGAGAAGCTTGGCCCTTGAAGTTCAGCACAGAATGTGGGACCTAAAGCAGAGCTGTTTTTCTTTTCAGCGCTTTGATTAAATATTAGCCAAAACCAAGCAAAATAAAGCTTTAAGAAGACGGGACAAAAGTCTAAACAGTCTCTCCACTCACCATGTGATATCTATTTATTTTTCAGGCATCTACAGCATCTTTCAGGGAACGAGATATTATGTAAACAGGCAGCAAGCACATCGCCTACTTTCTGTGTTTGTTTCTTTTTAAACATTTGTGTATTTTATAACTGGGAACATCATGGAAAGGGTTCTTCTCCAAGCCTCTTTTAAAACTCAGTAAGCAAGGGATTACGAATTTCAAGAACTGCCCAGAGATGCAACAAAACCACATCAATTTCCTCCTTCACCTCAGTGCAGTTCGCGGTCCTCGGTTACTGCTTTTTGGGGGCCCACACAGAACAAGATCCTGGAAAAGCAAACAATCCCCCCAAAAAAGTAAAAATATCTCACCAACAGTATGCTTTCCATAGAGAAGCTGCTCCAAAATTGCAGTCTTTCCCACTGAGGCCATTCCGCAAACCACCACCTTGTAGCCCTTTCCCATCTTTCCCGAGAGGGCAGAGTCAGCAGGCGAGCCCTGTGCAGACACAGRAGTCTGTTAGCCTGGCGCGGCGGCAGAGCTCAGCACCAGACAGAAGCAAAGCCCCCGAAAGGCGAGAGGCAAAATGCGAAGCAGCGGGTGACTCGGAGGCACAGCTCCCTCCCAGGCGCTCACCAGCGACTGATATTTTTAGGACTAGAGTTTCCTCCCACACCATTTTTTAAGGTTTTAGGCTGCTGCCATCGGTGCCGATGCTTGCCTGCAGCCTCGACAGTCGTCCCGTTGGGCTCRGGGAGACTGTTGGCGAGCGCTGAAGTGTGTAAACCCTCTGGGGCAGGGGCTGTGCTTGTTGGCGTGTGTGTACGCTGCAAGACTTGCGTTATCGGGCTTCGTGTTTTTGCTGCGGGCCTGACTGAATCTGGCGGTATCAGGATGGCTTCTGGAAATGCAACAAAACGGCGGTTCCTTCCCTTTTATTTCACGCACAGAAAGTTTCTAGCTTTTACAGACTAGGAGCTAGAAAATAGGAGCATTAAAGGCAGAAGCACAGGAAAGCAAATGCAAAAGCAGGTTTTCTGGTCTGTTTTAAATTGGTTTGGATGGGCAGGGGTTGGTTTTAGCAGGAGGCCCCCAGAAGCCAGGGGCAGTTCCTTCTGCAAGTGAGCCATGGCAGGGCGGCAACTCTCAGGTCGCTGTTTGGAGCAGTTTGCCACAGAGAGAGTGGAAGAGTACCTTTTTAGGACCAGGAGGGGCTGGCGTTGTCCTGTTTCAATTCCAGTTTAACTGGGTAATGCTTCACAAGCCAGGGTGCTCTGCAAAGCATACGCTGAAAAACAGAAAGGTCACCCCGCAGCCTCAGGGTGACCCTGGGGGGACTTTCAGGCAGGGAAAGCCTAATTCCCATTTTGATTCCCCGGCAGGGCCCGACACCTCCACAGCAGCACACTGGGGATGCTGCTGGGAGCCAGAGAGGGGGACAAAAGCCTCCTCAGCACCAGGCCCCTTCCCTGCTCCTGCAAATTCACCTCTGTGGGCAGGCAGGAGGTGCACAGGGGGAGGCACAGAAATGCTCGGGCACCCGTGCAAGCACCGTATGCAGGAGGGACGTGAGCAGATCGGGCTGGGGGACCTGCCAGCACCGACAGCAATGGGTAAAGCCAGGGCCTCGGCCCCAGCACCGGCTGCTCACGCTCACCTCGGCAGGGAGCCCCGCTCCGGGGAGCCCCCCCAGGCCTGCAGCACCAGGGGCTCCCTGGGGCCAGCCAAGGTCACTGCACTGCTCCCCCCCGCACTGAACAGGCCTTAGGGTTGGGTTTAGGGCTTTTTTTCCCCTTAGGATTTATGATCTCATTTTATGATTTTTTAAAAATTATTATTTTTTAGGATTTTTTAAGGGTTCTTTTCAGGATTTCCTTTAAAGTACTTTTTTTTTAGGTCACACACCCCCCCACCCCGCCCCGCCCCAATCCCTAGCTGGTTTGGGGCTCTTATGGGGGGAGGGGGTGTTTCAGAGGATGCCCCATCTTGCAAAGCCCCTGCCCCAAGGCCAGCCCCCCAGCTCCGCAGGCCCCCGGCCGGGCCAGGCCGTGCCGTGCCCCGGGGCGCGCCCCCGCCTGCAGCTCCGCGCGCCCCCGGCCCCGCGCGCCCCCGGGGCCGCCCCCCCCCACCCGCCCCAGCGCGAGCGCGCACCTGGGCCGAGCTTCCCCCAGCGCCCCATTGAGCCGCGCCGGCCTGGCGGGCCGAGCCCCGCCCCCTGCCGCCCATTGGCGGGCGCGGGGGCCGGGCCGGGGCGGGGCGGGGCGAGGAGGGCGGCCCGGCTCCCCCCAGGACTACATTACCCATGAGGCGCCGCTGCCGCCGCCGGAAGCGTCATGTCGCCGCAAGGGGTTGTGGGAAGCAGGCCTCTTCCTTTCCGGTGCTGGGCGCCATCAGGTGAGGGATTGTCAGCGCTCGGCCTTTCCCGCAATCCGGTTCCATCCCGGGCCCGAGGCGGCCATCCGCCCGCCCCGCTGCCGCCCCCGCCCGCCGCCACCTTGGCGGGGTGGGGCGGGCTGCTTCTGCGGCGCGGAGGCTCTGCGGCCGGCGGGGCCCGGGCGGGCCGCGGGCCCTGGGAGGCCGGTGGAGGGCCCGTGGGCTGCGCCTCGTCAGGGCGGCCTGGCTGCCCGGGGTGTGGGACGGGGAGGGGATGGGGGCACTCAGTCGGAGGCAGGGTTGCCTGGTGTGAGCGGAAGGCCGCACACCGCGACGTAGCGGGTGCAGGTTGGTGACAGGCCGCACGTCTTGGTTTGACTCTGGGTTTGCAGTTCGTTTGAGGTGTTTTATGCCATAATGCAATCATAAAGAAGGGGTGGCTTGGGATGGCAAGAGCTGTGCCATGGGTGGGCAGAGAGGGGTATGGAAAATCACACGTGAACTGGGGTTTTTTGTGCAAATAAAATGAGCTGCGTTTTTCTGATGGCGATTTGGGTGGTGGCTTGATGGAGTTCACTTATATCTGCTAATTGCTGCAGGTCTGTGAGAGCTCAAAGGTTTTCAGAGGTAATTAAACCACATTAAAAATAAAGACCACACCACTCTCAGTCACATACTTCTTTATAGATTAATATTTACAACTTGGTTCAGATGTTACTACCAAAATCGATAGTTATCTGACATGCACATCTGAAAAATTCTCAGCTGGGGAGTTCAACACTTAGGAACATATGAAAAGGAAGAAAATTGCTGAGARTGGTAACTGCTGTGTGTCCTGTTGGAGGCTGCCAAGTGTGAGCCATGTTACCAGATGTGCCAGTGGTGTAAAGAAGCTCGAGAGCATCCTATGTGTCAGTGGTGTTACATGGATGGTTTTATGCAGTGTCTCTGTTGGAAGCTGTTTAAATCTGGAATCACATTTGGTGCACTTCTTTCATTGACCTCTCGATTCAGCAGGTAGACAAACATGGGTGCCTACAAGTACATCCAGGAGCTATGGAGGAAAAAGCAGTCAGATGTGATGCGATTCCTCCTCCGTGTCCGCTGTTGGCAGTATCGCCAGCTGTCTGCCTTGCACCGAGCTCCCCGGCCCACCAGACCAGACAAAGCTCGCAGGCTGGGATATAAGGCCAAGCAAGGTAATGACACGTAGAGGTGAAGTCCGTGTGCTTCGTGATAGAGTGACCGACTTTTATGTCAGCTTCCTTCTTCCCTAAGCGACAGTAGAATAACAAAATCTGAAACTTAAATATTCCCCAAGAACCTGAAGTGTCCTGCATGAAATGAACTTAATATTATAAATGTGTTAAATTGGTAGCAGTGCCCACAGCCCAAAACTGTACTTCATGTAGTTTTGAATTCACACCTTCTGTCGCCATTTTGGCAGATGGAGATCAAGTGGGCTTTGGCTTTAATTCTTGCTTTTGTGCTGTGTTACTACTGCAGAGTTGACCAATGCTTTTAGTATCCTAGGTTTGAGGGGTGTCCTTTTTCTACCCAGATTTTATCATGCGTTACTTTGACTGTATTACAGCTGTATGTGCTTGAGTAAGCAAGATGACGTAGTTTGTGCTGTCATTAGAAAACAGTTACTGATCAGTGAAAGAAAGTGGCTGTCCACCTGCAACTTGAGCAAATCCTTGAAACAATATGTTTGTTCACTATGAAAATATAAAGCTAAGAGTCGATGCTTCTGTTACTGTTTGTGAAGTTTGTCTAGTTTCCTCATTTTTCAGTGATCAGATTTCAGCAAGGTTTATGGATGGCTTGTGCTTCAGTGCTTTATGAATGCTACTATCAGAATATGGGATTTTAGTTTTGGGGTGGTTGTTTTATTGGGTGTTTTAGGGTGGGAGTTTTTTGTGTTGCAATGTAGCTGTAGCTGTTCTTAGCCTGTTTGGAACTGGGTAGTGGAAAGGTGCCATAAACTCTGGTTTGGAAGTAAAAAATAGTCATGACAGAACATCGCTTCCCTTACTCAGTTGTAATGGAAGTAACAAAACCATCCTGTGCTAGCCACCTCCAGTTGTAGGTTTTGGTGAAGATTGGTATAGTGACCTAATTTTCATGTGAAGCTTTTGGGGTTGGAAATGCAGTATTGGCATCAAAATTGTCTTGCTGTGATTTGCACTTGCTACACTACAGAATTCTGCTAGTTCCTAAGTCACCATTTCTTTTAGGTTACGTTATCTACCGTGTCCGTGTTCGCCGTGGTGGTCGTAAACGCCCAGTCCCGAAAGGTGCAACCTATGGTAAACCTGTGCATCATGGTGTCAACCAGCTGAAGTTTGCCCGGAGTCTTCAGTCTGTAGCAGAGGTGATTATTTTGGTTATTGCTCAGAAACTTGGTGGTAGGAAGGTCTGTCTTAGTCTGTAAAAGTTGAAAATACACAGAGACAAAAAAACCCCGAACAACTGTTTTGTTAATGCGTTGGGTAAAAGATCTTGAATACTGATGGCAGGAAAGCACCAGAATGTCTTGAAAAGCTGTACTGAGACAAATGAGAAAAATATTAAGATTTTACAAATGGGATCTGGGGAAAGTACTACTTAGGTGGTTTATTGATGTTCATAGTGTATACTTATTTCTAAAGTATGCCACGATATTTGTAATGAAAAATAGACATACAACCAGTATAAACCCCAGTAAAATAAAGGGTTAGGCATGAGAAATAAAAATTCAAATATGCTAAGGTGTCTGACTTCACTGATCACTAAATCCCACCTCTGTGTTCCCTGCCATGTTGTATGTATTACCAGCTTTAGGTAATGGTCCTTTCACAAAGTACAGATGAGTTCCTGTCTTAGTCTGTAGCACCTGTTTGTGTAGTAGGAGTGCCACACAGTGTGCTTAGCTGGATCATAGGATCTGAAAGCAGCCTGCCAGAGACCTTCTGGTTCTTCATAAAAAAACTTTGGTGCCTCACAAGCACAAAGACTGGTGGTTAACTTGTTTTTAGGTGGGACGTTGTTACCCGCTGAAATACTCAAAATGGAAACTTTCATTCAATGAGATCTTTACGTTTCATAATGTCACAGTAGTAGAGTTGAAGAGATGTAGTTCTCACCTTTAGAAAAAACTCTTTCAGTAGGTTAGAATTAATACTAGTCTGCACTCAAAAAAGAGACATTGTGAAAGAATGGAGACTGTACATTGCTTTTCCATCTTGAAGCAGAAGACTTTTCTGTTCCCAGGACTTCAAAAATATTCGTAAGTGACTTCACCAGGTTGAATATGGTGGGGTTTTTTAAAAGGGGGAAAGAAATAACAAAAAACAAAAAACACCCCAAACGTCAATGGGACATGCTAATTTAAAAGAAACACAGATGAGTTTAAATTAAAAATGCAATTCTGTGTTTTCAGTGCTCATGGCATGCTCTTCATATATGGTGTTACCAGATACCTGATGGCTGATCACATGCTCACTTGTGGTGACAGCTCATGGAAGAGGTTATTGGTCCTCAGTTTTAGTTTGAAATTTTCTGAATCTGACACACTCTTTCCTGGAAGACTTAGATTTTTCAGATAGAAATACTATAGAAATATCAAACCTCCATTGTAGCTACCATCCCCACATATAAGCTGGTTGAGGGTGGTTGGTGTTTTAATGGTTAATATATGTGTTGCTCTCACATGCTAGAATAAAAGAAGGACTTGAAAGAATTTTATTACGTATGCAGAAAATAGTCAAGTGCAGTTCAGTGGAAGACTGTAGTAATAGGTTGGGATTGCATTGGGATAGAAGATGGGTGGGCTCCATTGGTTCATACTTTCCCACAGTGATGATAAAGTCCTAGGATTAAACACACTTTCAGTGTTTTAAATAAATAAGGAGCATTCTTGACAGGAGAGGCAGATGGAGTTGCATAATTGATATTTTCTGCTTTGTTTTGTTTTCTAAACTAAGACTGCTTCTTTCCAACCACAAGTGAGGATAGGAATAGCAAGCACTAATATACCAGCAGTGGAACAAAGACTTGTTACATCAGCTGTTTCTTCTCTCCTATCAGTATGGGCTTATTCTCTGCAGAAATGTCTTTCTCCCCTGTAGCTTTGGATGTGCAAATTGATCAGTCTTTCATAACTTCCCACAAAGGATTGTTCCGTGGCCCCAAGTGCAGCTTGTGCTCTTTATCTTCATCTTCATGTTAAAGTTGTTTTTAACTCTGTATTTACTTATTGGGTGCTTCTGTGTACAAAGTAGTTCTTTGTTTTGTCAGCCAAGCACCTTCCTCCTTACGTTCTTTAAAACCCGTTTCGTGTAGGAATCCAAGCAGCCTTTTTTTTTTTTTTTTTTTTTTTTTCTTGAATACAGCATTCCTTTCAGCTATTACTTTTTCTTGCATTTTTGCAACTGGAAGGGGAACAGTTCTTTTAGGAAGAGAGGGTCTCTCAAGGCAAATTGAAATTTCTAGCACCTACAAAATTTTAGGTTTGAGTTACTCATATTTTTCTGCATGAAGAGTGCCCTGCATCCATAATTTTACAGCCTTTTGCATTTATTTTTTTCCTCTAGGAACGTGCTGGCCGTCACTGCGGGGCTCTGAGAGTCTTGAACTCGTATTGGGTGGGTGAAGATTCCACTTACAAGTTTTTCGAAGTGATCCTGATTGATCCGTTCCATAAGACCATCAGGCGCAACCCTGATACCCAATGGATCACCAAGCCCGTTCACAAGCACAGAGAGATGCGTGGGCTGACATCGGCCGGGCGGAAGAGTCGTGGTCTTGGCAAGGGCCACAAATTCCACCACACCATTGGTGGCTCACGTCGTGCTGCCTGGAGAAGACGCAATACCCTGCAGCTGCACCGTTACCGTTAATTCTTGTAAATGTAACGATCTAATAAAGCTGATGCGGGTTGTTGAATTTAACAAGTGCTTCTGCTGCTTCGTCGTTTATATGGAGAAGTGTAGAATTCTCCAGGAGTTCAATTGTTTCCATATTTTGAAAGGTTTTTGAAAATGTAATTTGATATTTGTGAAGATTGTAGGCCCCAGCATAGAGTTCTGTGATGGGTTTCACTTTTGATAAGACTAAAAAGACATGTGCAGTGTGAATTGAAAGCTTAATGGCTAGTCCATGTTCTTTTTTTCTGTTGGTCTGAGTATACTTTTTCACTGTCTGTAGGTCGGGGTCTCTGTGTCCTGTGCTTAGACTGAAGGCCAGCTTTGATTCTTGTGCAATGACATGTAAACTGAAAGTGCTAGTTTATTTTTTATAGGTGATTAAATACTAGTGGCAATTTTATTTTTCAAGTTCTGTTTTTTTGTATGTCTTCGGTGTGAAACCAGCTCTTGAGCCTGTGTTACCTGCAAACATAGGCTAAATCGACTAAGCACAGAACATAAAGGTAAGCCTTGCTCTGTTCATTAGAGTGCACAGTATTTTAAATACGGACACTTCACAAAGAACTGTGCGATGTTTTAGGTTGACTAATAAAATATTGACTGTACAGTAGGTATTACTTCATTTTTGCAAGATTCCAGGCTGTTCATTTTACATTTTGCAGTGGAGGCAGTGTTTCTTAGATCTGCCTTTTGATACGAGAACAGAGAACATTTCTCTAATGTTGAAGAGCTGCATTCTGATTTACTCTGCATGGTTAGGTGGTAGAAATAATCGTGTTTGGATGACAGTTATAATCATAGATGTATGTATTTTAGGCTACATTTTGTGAAATTACAGTGTGACCTTTCAGCATGAAGTCAACTTGCACATAAATGCTGAGAGGAGAATAACTGCAATTTCTGGTAAATTAGCTGCACAGCTGTCCTAGCTTCCACAGATTTCGTACCACGTCCATTGGGTAGTGATAGGAAAAGGGATCAATAGAAGGCCCAAGAAGTAGCTGTGTCTTCCTAGGGCTTCAACTTGGGGTGTAGAAAGGGTTTTAAACAACAAAACTAATACCAAGACTGAAATGTCCTAGATTTGCCCTTCAACTGAGAAATTAACTTCCTTTGCTCTTTAAGTTCTTACAGGAGGACTGTAGTCTGAAGAAGAGACTCTCCTGGCAGTGTGTTCTTAAAGCCAGGAAGAACAGCTCAAGAGGGCAATCCTTCCATGCCATGTTTTGTTCAGCTCAAAGAAGCAAAAAAATTAAAAAGGATTCTTTTGTAGCTATGTTAAAAAGTGCTATCTGCTCCTTTAAAGAAGGAGATTTTTTTTTTTTTAACCTTTCCTGTGAGGGAGGAACTAGTATTAGGAAGAAGAGGATTCTTGAAAGCAGCTCCTGTGATGGTGTAGGAGAGGAAATGGAAGTTCCTAAGAGCAGACTTCTAGGAGTCTGATGATAACTGTACTAGAGCTCGTTAAGCTGTTTAGGACAACTTAATGTTGATGGCATTGATGGGGGAAGGTGACTGGGCAGTCAGCACTAATTTTGTGTCGCTTGCCAGGGTTCAAAACTTCTAGCGCGTGGGGGATGTCTTCAGTGAGACTTGCCTGAGGTTTCCCCTCATGGTCCTGTAGCTTTTTGAACTTTAAAGTAGGGGGGAAATGCTATCACCTCCAAAGTTTGTTGAAATCTACTGATGAAAGTGTATGTAAGAGGGTATGGTATTGATCAGACTTGCTAAGGAATTTGAAACAGATGGTACTGTCTTCAGCAGGAGCTCTGGGTACGTACAGCTGATCCCAAGTCTTCAGGAAATCAGATCGCCTTACCATCTTCTCACACTGGAAGTGTCTTATGCTCTGTTAAACAGTTTTGGGTTGGAAGGAGGAGGGGAAATTGCAGAGCAGTACTTGTGTGAACAGGAAAGGCAGATTATTAAAATCTGTGTTTAAAAAAGGCAAAACACTGAGGAAAAACTTTTTTGTTTGGGGTTGTTAGCTTGGGAAGCCAGGCTTGGAGAGAGGTTTTGTGATCTCTGCCTTTCCTACTCAATGATTTTTGAACCTGTTGTGCAAGTTTAACAGAGATTGCAAGTCCGTGTTCCTTATGAGTTTGGTGAGAATCAGTCATCTGAGACAGTAGTCCTAGTGAGAGGCTGTTACTTGAGTTCAACCCTGCTTATACACCAAGAGTCCGCCTGAAACACGGATACTAAGCTGTAGCTGAGGGGGGGTGGGGGGAGGGAAGAGGAAGCATCAGGAATTTCACTGGTGAAATTTATTAAGGCTCAGAGGAATCCAATAATTGGTTTCCAAGCCATCTACTTGGCTCTGCTTGCAGGACTGCTTATTTCTCAGTCTGAACAAGCATGTTTTAGACATAATTAAAAGAGCTGTCTGGTTTCTAGGCAAGACAAAATGAGTACCACAGTTAAACTGCGGAGCAATGGGGCTGTACAGTACCAGCCCATTTCAGCCTAATATCGGGTGCTGTTGAAAATAGTTGACTGTAAACTTTTATTAGGCTGGATTTCACTTTTGTGTAAGCTGCCTAGATTAACTAATCACTTAGCCTTTGGTAGAAGGTGAGGGCCTGGCAAGTAATTCAGCTCCTGTTAGAAACTAATTCTGTCCTCCTGAAGGGTGGGATGTGTAAAAACATTGTGTGATTTAGCATGTTCTTTAAATAAGCAAGTAGTAAACTCTTCCACGTAGCCAATAGAAGTGATCATTACTTGGCAACACTAGCTAAGTTGGAAAGTACAGACCATGCTAATCAACAGTGAGTGTAATTGTTTCCTTACATCGTCTCTGAAGCGTTGGGAGTCTCTGCAAGGCAGCTGTGTGCTGCTGGGCGAGGGATGCCGGTGTGCTGCCTGTGGTAGGCACAGGTGCTGATGGAGGGGGCGGTTGGCTCCTTCCTTGCAGCAGAAGGTCATTGAATGTCACTGGTGATTTTGTGGGGGTCTTAGAATGAAGTAATTAGCGATGGAGGAGAGTAATAGCTGGACTTGCTCACTTATCTCTGTCCTTGTAATGCAGCAGTTGTTCACTAGCCTTGACCCAGTGAGAAAAGTGACTGCATGTGAACAGTCCTGTCCAGCTAATGAATTAAAAAGCTAGACTCTAAAAATAGAGCCTGATTCCTACTCTTTTATCTACTCACTCTCCAAGATGGGAAGAAACACCATCTTTTTTGCCCTTGTATGGCTCTTTTTCTTTTGCAGCACACACAGGTCTAGTTCTGAGAGTATCAAACCAAAATACCCAGCGCGATGGAAACACTGCTTCAGCCACCAGAAAAGCAATTTGGATTGGAATTGGACACTCTTTTCTGGGGCTTTGAGCAAGCACCAACTTTTTGATCCAATCTTTTTCAAGTAATTGCTTGAAATGTAAAGCTGTATAAAAGGATGGAGAGCCTGTGGGTTGTTCTTCTCTTCATGTGTCAAGGTTCTGAATCAGCCTCAATTTAATAATTACACGCAGAGTGTTTAGGTTGCAAAGTCTAGCTCCCTAAAGTTAGGAAGTGCCTGAGCTATGCTGCTTACGCAACCTTTAATTCAGTGGCTATCCTGTTCTTGCCTAACATGCCAGAAGAGGCCTCTGGCAAAGCCAGGACTGGAACCCAGTTCTTCTGGGCCCCTTGTCACTGCCTGAAATTTAAGAGAGCATGCTTTTCTTTGGTATCAAATGATGTTCAATGATATCCTATAATTAAAGGCTCTTATGTAATGAAGATGACATTTAATCTCATTAAATACTGTCAACTCTCCATCATTCAGGGAAACGGAGAGCTGGGGTATCCTGGAGATCAGGGAGCTCAGTGGGAGCAGATGAGTGATTAAATTAAGCCTGGCTCTGTTCAGATCAATGCTGGCTGAGAGTGCTCTCTCAGATGGAAGGAAGCCCCCTTCCGAGCCTGCTCAGGTCTCCCTGCATTGCCTTCCTGGTACCAGGCTTTAGAAAAACCCTTGCTAGTTAATATGCTGGACTGGAGCTGGCTCCTTAGGGGTTATGCAGCCTGTACCTTGTCGTGAAAGGGCTGCAGAGGCATACCTATGGATCCAAGCTGAATGCCCACGTGCAAGTTGAGAAGTTCCCTTGGAAAGAGGACAATCAAGAGGCACACTGGAGGAAAAAAAGAAAAGGAGGAGGCAGAAGAAGATAACAAGTCAGCTGGCTTCCAGCTGGGCTTGTTAGTAGCCTGGTGCTGCCCGGTGACAGGAACGCATTGCAGAGGCGGCTGTGGCTAGCCAGGGTCCAGCAGCGTTCATCAGCCAAGTTTGCGTGATGCAGTCCCCGGGTTATAAACCTGGCTGGACCCAAGTCTCAGCACAGAACTAGCTCAGGATGCCTGTGTCTCTGGTGTTAATCTGCAACCCCGACAGACCGGGCAGCGGCTGCGCTTCACCAAACCCAGAGCAGAAGGACGGTTCTCGGTTGGTGCTGAGAACCGTAGCCTGTGAAAGGCACTACGTCCAGCGCTTGAGCCCTCCGTCATCCAGGCCTCATCACCAGGCTGTGTGTCAGTAGGCAGAACAGCAGGCAGAAACCAAGACCCTATTACACTCTGCGTTGTGTTCACACGTGTAACGAAAATGAGTCGCCATCCCCAGAGAGCTCATCTGCCAAGTGGAGGAAGTAGCTCATTAGTCCGGTGTTCACTCATTCATTTATTCACACATTTTTCTTCCAGCATTGTTTTTCTGTGACTAACAAGCAATTATTTGAACCCTTTCCTTGCTTGAGAATCGCGGCCCTTCAACTCATCTGCTGTTACAATCCACCTGCCTCTCTCACGGGTTTCGCGATTAGTCAGATGAGTCTAGATAGCAAGTTATGCAACCTTTATAAATAATGTGTTTTGAGCTTTGTGTTTTCAGTTCATTCAGTGCTATATATAAAAATGATGTCTTATAAGTTGCTATGTTGTTTGCAACTATTTGGAAAGCAGTTTTGTCAATGCATGGTTAAACGAAGTCATAGTAAAGCTTTTAAGTAAAATAGAAAATTTCATATTATTTTCACTTTGTTTACAAGTTATTGCTACAGGTGTTGATGGAGAACATCTGCTTACGATCTTTTTTACACGAAAAGACACAAAGATTCAGCTACACTATAAAAATCAAGGACAGATATAAACTAGTTAATATTTATAAATTTGGGAAAAGAAGTGGAAATAAAAGGAACTGCCTTGATTTTTTTTTTTTGTAGAATTGTACGTACATTATTTATACAAAATACATGATTCAATTGATTCCATGGAATCTGGAGAATCTAGTTCCCAATCTGAATGTAGGTAGTTTTATTTCTGAGAGGTGCCTGGTTGTCCATTCTTAGCAGATACACRCTAAAAACCCATACGAACTGATAGTGAGATACCAAGTTTTTCATGTTAAGGCCAATGATTTGTACTGGGAAGACAATAACTGCCCTTTATGTGTGATACACATTTTAGATTACACTTGCTGTTTGGGTTTTGGATCCTGTTTTACCCAAACCACATTTTAAAGCAACAGTTATACCATATCCATGGGAAACAAAAAATAAATTAATTGCTATGATGGGTTACACTGGAAACCCAATTCTTAGATTTATGATTTACATTGCCGAGAAGGAAAAAAGGAGAAAAGAAAACAACCCACTGCRAACAACTGAATCACTGTTCTGACTCCTGAGGCTAAATTAAAAACTCCGCTATAATTATTATTTTCATTGGCTAGTTTAATAAAAATACAAGAATCATAAAGCTATGGAAACATATGGCATGCACGAGTTCTATTTTCTCCAGTGATGGTCCCATCCGTATAGGACTGAAAACTTTAGAATACCTCTCTAATAAATGATCTTGCCTTCTAGTAGGTGCCATTCTGGAAACATTCTGAAGTTTTAATTTATTTTAAGAAAAACAATTTTAAAATAAGGAAGTAATAGATTTGTTTGAGCCTGAATAATTATTTTAGCCAAATCATGAGTGTGCGGAAATGAACTGCAGAACTGGAATTTTGTCCAGATCAGAATGAACACTGAAACTTGATCGTTTTTGCAGATTTTGCAAATTGTCCTAAAATYGTATTAATTGCATTACAGTTTGAATATTGAGTTGTATGGTCCTTTCATAGGAWCTTTGTAACAGCAGTAAAGGTTGAAGCAATTTCATCACATGCAGAGGAGACGGAGAACCGCGGAAGCAATTACCTTCCATCTTTCCCCCCTTTGGCCCCTGAAGTGGTAATCCTGGACCAGCTCTTTCGGCACCTACCAGCCACCCCAGCCTGACCCATCTCGTTTCTCCTGGGTTTATTACAGCCCTGTGCAACAGGGTACTGCTTGCTGCTGACTTGGTTCTTGTTGTTCAATATCAGTGAGATTGCCAAAGTTGTAGTCGTTCGGGTTTGTAAAAAATGAGCTGCTCAGCTTTGCGTGCCAACACTGGTGTCAGAAGAGCTGACTCCAGCTGTCCGTCAGGCACGGCGGGGAGGAGAAGAGGTAGGAGAGCAGTAGGTCTAAGCTGGCAAGCTTTGAGGTGGGAGACTTCCTAATTCAAAGATAGACCTAGTGTAGTGTGTCCTGTTGAGATCCGTGACCCAGGACCGGATTAAGACTTGGCGTTGCCTCAAAGGGGAAAAAAAAAAGTGTGAACTAATCACGCCCCCGGCCCTGGTGACAGGAGTGGGAATACAGGGTTTGGCAGCGCCTGGCCTCCCACCATGCGAACAGCCGTGCAAGGCCAGAGGTCTAAGCACGGTGTCCGCTTCTGACAGGGGCCAGTGATGGGTGTTTGGAGAAAAGTTGGTGAGCACGGAGCAAGTCCAGCCCCGCATGTAGCATCTCGGGTTCTCTGAAGAGCAAGGTGAGGATTTCCTCGCACCGTGGTTGCCCTTGGACTGTCCTGCTCAGTAACTGCAGCGGGACCTGCGTGCCAACAGCCACCCAGGGCGGCTGCAAGCTGCGACATCCAGAGCTGGCTGGGAACTGCCTCGGGGCTTCTGGCTCAGCACGAGCGCAGGCTGGATCCGTACGCGGGATGGCATCTGAAGGTAGATAAAAAGCAAATGATTGCCTTGACTCATAGGTGCATCCTGTAATTTGAAATGGGAAGTGGAAGTATAACCTGTTTTGATGGTCTGCTCCTGGAAGCTCACTGAACCAGAGACTTTCCAGATGACTCAGAGCAAGACGGTTGCTGGCTGAGAACTGCTGTGTCAAGGATTTGGCAGGATTATATAACAAGCAGTTGTCCTTCACCACTGATAATGTGCCTTCTCTGCGAGATTTATGCTTACAATTGACCAGTTTTGAGGAACTGCAATAAAACAAAAGGGGAAGTGCCTGGAGGCATTTTCAGGATGCAGCTGAGCTCCTGCCCGGAACAGACCTATTATTTGTTTCTGGACATTGTGCTACAGTTGTTCAGGAAGAGAAGATAAAATTTCACTGCTAGCCTCATGATGCCACCCATTCCTTTGCAGTGGTCCCGTTTAAGCTGTGTTTAGCACGGCGTACCTTGCTCTACTTAGCAAAAGCGCTAAAACTAGTTGTGGAGAATGTACCTGTTTCTTCGCAGTTAAAATGGCTAAGGTTCAGAGAGTGATCTTTTTGCTTTTTGGGAGCTGGGGCAAAGCTGGCTTCTTTTGTGTGCTTGAATTTTGCTATGTCTCTTTCAGTGCCCCTCCTGGAAAAGTTTGTACTGGATTGAGCGTTGGTGAAAATTGTCAGTGTTTGTAGCTGGAGGTTAAGAAGATCCTTTCTATCCTCAAAAAAAGTGTTTGCATTCTCCCAGTTCAGAAAAAAAAACAAGAAGAAACAGGAATGCTCCTTTTTGTTAATGTCTGATATCACCTTTTGGAGAAGATAGTTGATTGTGGCAGGGAGTTCCAAGAGTATTTTCAGTCCTTGGAGCTGTGTTTGAGACCCTAGCTGGGAATCGCCTGTATTCGCTGTTGTTCACGTAATAATAGATGAAGTGACCATGATGATTTTATTAAAACTGTAAGTGCCTCACCAGGAGGTTTTGTTGGTTTGCCCATGATCACTAGAAGGAATGAGAGAATTTGCTTCATTCCTTCTTATTTGTAATGGTTTAGAGCAGACAGTTCTTACTCTGACTTACTCTAGAGAGCCAGTTTTGCCGCGCATGAAGCTGGTAGCTGAATCTGACTAAATGCAGGTCTGTCTTTATTCATGAGGCTGATAATATCCAGCTCTGTTCCCATCACATCAAATACAAATAGTCCCTTAATAGGAATATCAGTGTGTCAGGAGTAATCTGGGCAAGTCGCTGAGGCATAACACAGACAGGCCCAAGATTCAGGACAGCCAGAGAGGTCAGTATTTCCACTGCTTGTACAAGTGCCAAAATTACAAGCGTAGATTCGTTTGGATCCACAGCAATGTTTGTATCCAGAGAGATCCCACAAACATATTTCTAAGACCCTACGGAAATAATTTGGATCTTACACTGGCGTTACATGATTATAACCTTTTTGCTTTCAATAGAGTTATTCCAGATTTATCTGGAATCTGAGTTATTTTAAGAAGCGTTGTATATTTGCAAAATAGTTTGAATACCTACGGTTTGTTTCTAGTAGGCTTTTGCTCTTGCTACCAATGCCTTGCATAGAATTTTATGAAAGAAACTACATTTGTTTTAACAGTTAAGTTTTTATAGCTGGAAGCAATTTTCTTTAGCGTAACATTTCAGAAGCCCTTTATGGCTAGCGATATTTCATTGAATGCCTGAAGCTTGAGACCTACTGCATGACTTTATCATGTATAAAGCTTATTATCAGACATAATTTGGTGCATAGCAGGCTTATTTATTTAAAAGGTCACACAATCATATTTCACCACTGGTAATGGCATTTTTATCCATTTAATAGGTTTATCCTAAAGCATATTTATTCCTAATGCATTTTATTCTGAAGCCAGTTAATAACTTTAACTCTTCAGGCTCTTAGCAGAATAGAGAAGCCAGCATTTTGGAACAASAATTTGACCAGTTGGGCCTAATCCAGGAGGAGACCAGGTTTGATATGGTGTTCCATGTGTCATCTCCTGATACAACTCAGCATCTTGAAGCATTAGGTCTTAAATCATCTTTTGACCTTCAAGTTAGCCAGGGTGAGACAATGATCAGGAAAAAAACACCGCGTTCCATAGAGCTGCTGAAAGTCTGAAGCTGTCCTGGCCCTTCAACTGCCAGCTGTCTGTTGGGTAGTTACAGGTAATAATTCTTGGGGCCAAAATATGTTTTGGTTTATTCCTCAGAGAAATTTTACTGATTTGAATATAGTTGCCTTTGTTTTGCCTGGATGTAAAAAGGCAGTCCTCTCTCTCAGGGCCAATGCATAGGGACCAATGGCACCTGTAATCAAAGGCTGTTCGTCTTCTACAATCTTGGGCTATTTAGGGCTCAGATACAGGTAGCATTTGCCTCTGTTCATGACTGAGCTGAGTTTTCTCTGGGATTTTCCTTGTAAAATATGCCAGTAATCACAATAAGCTTGTGCTGCTCCAGAGAGAAGCAAGGGTGATACGCAAACCTTTGCAGGAGCTGTGGGTGACATTTCTGACTTCGTGTCCCCTCCATACGACCTGCAGAGTTTTCCCAAGACAAGAAGGCGGCATCATTTGCATCTCTGCTCTGCCCAGGACTGAGCTTTGTGTTTGTGTTATATTACATCCCTCCAAGGATTAACATCATTTACAAAGAGAAAAAGCAAACTGGATTTATGTTTTGGTGGCCCGGAGGGTTCAGAAGGGAAATGGTGGAGCTGAGCTACATGACTTCTGAAGCAATGGTTTTGCGCCGGTGACAGCAATGCTGCCACACTGGGGATGTCCTGGCCAGCACCATGCCAGTATCACGCAATGCCAACGTGATCGCTGGCAGCCTGCAGCTTAGGTAACTTCCTAGTGAGCATCGGTGCTTTGAAATAAGATGCTCTGCAGGACACTGTGATATAAGAGAGGTTGAAAAAGGCAGAAGAAAATCCAGTCTTAGAAAGGTGTTTATTACAAAAGACACCAGAGGGAGAAATGCCCCTGGAGAGGACTGGGTGGTGGGGAGAAGGGACTGGCAGCTGTCAGAAAGGCAGCAGTTGTCTGCTGACTGTGTCTTCAATGCAACACTGCTGATGTCTTCTCCAAGACAGTACAACGTGTCGTTAGAAATCAACTGCAGTTAAGTCACGTAAGTCTCGGTGTTTCAGTGAAAGTAAAGGGTAGCTCTTTGTGCATCCTTTGCACAATCCATTCTGCTTCTCTTCCAAAAATCACGATTGGCCCAATCAAGCAATAAATATTCTCATCTTTGTTTCATTAGCTGATGATTTTATTTCTGGATAAACAGATAATGTACCAGCAGATTAAGTAATTTATAGCATAAAAAGGAAAAGTGGGCAGTGACATTACTGCCATATAACATAGGCTTAATTAATGCAAAATTAATGCTTTGCCTTTCTGGACTAAAGGTCCAAGTCCTCACCTTCCATTAAAATCTTCAGGGGCAGCTGAGGCTAGTTGTAATATGTCACTATTGCATGAGGTTATTTCCCATCATTTTGACCGGCCTAGAAGGCCACTTGTATTATCAATTTATGTGAATAAAAAGCACACCTGCAATAACACTAGGTAAGAGAGAAAAGCAGAAGTGTTACGTGCTTCAGGCCATAAACTGGCTGCTAAAGAGCTGAATCAGGAAGAAAGTTACCCTATGGGCAAGTTAGTATATAACTGTCTATTATGAGCTTTTATATCTTCCTCCAAGGCTCTGATACTTGGCACTGAGAGCCAGGATGTGAGCGGGGGGGAATGGCTTGTGAGCCAGTTCCTCTGTTTCAGTTATACTTAGCTCTGTGACTACACCGCTCCTGGTACCTAAGCTAGTTGCATTCATGTCATGTAGGCATGCCCTTAATGGGTAGGCTTTAAATGATTCTATATTTAGCTTTTGCTTCTTCCTAAAGCGTTCTGCACACATTCAGCCTATGAAGGGATGCGATGAGAAGCTGAAGACCTCTGGGACCTCCTTATCAGGATTTCTCTTCAACAGAGAGAAAAAAAAAGTGCAACAATCTGAAGACTTAGATACATATGCAAAATAAAAATGGAGAGTAAGTAGGGCAAGGGGTCAGAAAACACTGTGTAGGGCTTGACCCAAGCCGACTCTAATCGATAGAAAAATTTCCACTGGCTTCCAGAGGCTGAAATTAGTTAGATGAGTTATTGCTATTTATATCATTTAATGTAGGAAAGAAGTCACGGTTATAGCTATCATTATAATGACTTTTAGAGGGCAATATTTAAGCTAGTAACTGAAGATAGTAAGTAAATCTTTGCTTTAAAGAAGCTGGAAATGCAAGGATAGGTTTGGTATCAGTTGCCTCACCTAAGAGAAGTGTACTTGCATGAACTAGTTCCACCTGCAGTTGTGGAGCACAAATTATTCAGGACAGATGGATTACTGAGGGTTTCAGAAGGATCTCATCAGGCTGACTGGACAGAAAAAGAGTGACAAGGTATTTTATATGGGGGAAAATAACTTTCATTATATGTAAACCATTGTAAGCTGTAAATGACCAGGGAAGAGAACTTGGACTCACCATAGATCTGTGTAAATGTCAGAGTTGTTCTGAGCATCAGTCAAAAAGACAAATAAGAGGCTAGGAATTTTTTCCTGAGGCAATAAGGAACAAAGAAACAAAAAACATCAGGAGCTGGTGGGGCTTGAAAAGATGCTGCTCCTTGGCACTATTCATGTAAACAATTTTTTTTCTCTTTGCAAAGTATATGTTTGGGGATCAAATTAATATTATTGTAAATGTGCCAGGCACTGAAGAAATCCAACTCGTCCAAAAGCAGACAAATGCCTGCTGATGGAAACTCCTACGTTCCTGGCTGGTGTATGGATGTTTACCGGGATTAGGAGGGCCTCTCCACAGGGACAGAAAGGTGCAGGCATTCTGTCCCAACCTGAGCAACCACCAGCATTTCAGGCCTGAGGAAAAAGAGTCATCAGCCTCCACATCCCTCTGGTGAGGTGGCCAAAGTGCATCCTGTCCCACCATCCAGCTGTCAACTGCACCTAACAGTTAGGTCAGCATTAGTTGCTGCAACTCTGCTGTGCCGTCTCCTGTCCAGAGGTAGGAGAGTCTGTAGCACGGGTGGGAGTCACTCTGCAACCTTTGGAATTTAAACATGCAGTTTTAGCTGCTCCACGTGTGTGGGGTGGGGGCCAAGAGGAGGAAATGTTTGTGCTCCTTCCCAGGGGTAGAAAGGGGGTTGTAGAAGCTTTCTGTCCCACCTTCTGTGCTTTTCCCCCTCTTCTGCCCCTTCACGTGTCAATGCCTCACTTCAGTCTCTTCCCAGAACCCCAAGACTTCTGCAGAGAGCAGCACCCTCAGCAAACGGAGGCTGAAGGATTCAGAGGACTGACCAAACATAAGGACTCCCGATCACTCTTCAGGTGATCAACCCAGTGCCCGCCCGTCCTTCGGGTTGGAGAGGTGCCACGCCACTGTGAATGCCAGGATTTGTTTTGCCCTTCGTGGAGGGGTGAACAACACAGAGGGAATCACGTCTCCTCGTGGGGATCAGGGAATATCCACTGAGCATCACACCTTGAAGGGAATCCTTATGGGTCAGGATTAAAGGGAGGGCAGGGACAGGTGACATTATGGTGGGAGTCTGCTACAGGCCACCCAACCAGGAAGACCGAGCGTATGAGGCCCTCTATAGACAGATAGGAGCAGCCTCACATTCACAAGCCCTGGTCCCCATGGGGGACTTCAACCACCCCGATATCTGTTGGAGGGACAACATGGCAGGGCATAAGCAATCCGGGAGGTTCCAGGAATGCGTTGATGATAACTTCCTTCTCCAAGTGATAGAGGAGCCAACGAGAAGAGGTGCTGTGCTGGACCTTGTTCTCACCAACAAGGAGGGGCTGGTGGAGAATGTGAAAGGGCAGCCTTGGCTGCAGTGACCATGAAATGGTGGAGTTCAAGATCCTTAGGGCACCGAGAAGGGTGCGCAG
This sequence comes from Phoebastria nigripes, assembly GCA_035582835.1. Lineage (NCBI taxonomy): Eukaryota > Metazoa > Chordata > Aves > Procellariiformes > Diomedeidae > Phoebastria > Phoebastria nigripes. The sequence continues at coordinate 66,215 of JAYKAV010000833.1, read as the reverse complement.
CAAGCTCACTACCCTGGACTTCAGGAGAGCAGACTTTGGCCTCTTCAGGGATCTGCTTGGTAGAGTRCCATGGRAYAAARCCCTGGAGGGAAGAGGGGCCCAAGAAAGCTGGTTAATATTGGAGGATTACCTCCTCCAAGCTCAGGAGCGATGCACCTCAACAAAGAGGAAATCAGGCAAAAACTCCAGGAGGCCTGCATGGATGAACAAGGAGCTCCTGGACACACTCAAACACAAAAAGGAAGCCTACAGAGTGTGGAAGCAAGGACAGGTAGCCTGGGAGGAATATCAGAGAAATTGTCCAAGCAGCCAAGGGATCAGGTTAGAAAAGCTAAAGCCTTGATAGAATTAAATCTGGCCAGGAATGTCAAGGGCAACAAGAAAAGCTTCTACAGGAACATCAGGGATAAAAGGAAGACTAGGGAAAATGTGGGCCCTCTCCACAACGAAATGGGAGACCTGGTTACCCGGGATACAGAGAAGGCGGAGGTATTCAATGACTTTTTTGCCTCGGTCTTCACCTGCAAGTTCTTGAGCCTCACCGCCCAAGCTGCAGAAGGCAAAGGTGGGGACTGGGAGAATGAAGAGCCACCCACTGTAGAAGATCAGGTTCGAGACCATCTAAGGAACCTGAAGGTGCACAAGTCCATGGGACCCGATGAGATCCATCCGCAGGTCCTGAAGGAACTGGGGGATGAAGTTGCTAAGCCACTATCCATCATATTTGAGAAGTCGTGGCAGTCCGGTGAAGTTCCAACTGACTGGAAAAGGGGAAACATAGCCCCCATTTTTAAAAAGGGGAAAAAGGAAGACCTGGGGAACTACAGGCCAGTCAGTCTCACCTCTATGCCTGGGAAGATCATGAAACAGATCCTCCTGGAAGTTATGCTAAGGCACATGGAGGACAGGGAGGTGATTTGAGACAGCCAGCATGGCTTCACCAAGGGCAAATCCTGCGTGACCAACCTAGTGGCCTTCTACAATGGAGTGACTACATCAGTGGACATGGGAAGAGCTACAGATGTCATCTATCTGGACCTCTGTAAGGCCTTTGACATGGTCCCCCACAACATCCTTCTCTCTAAACTGGAGAGATATGGATTTGATGGGTGGACTGTCCAGTGGGTGAGGAATTGGTTGGATGGTCGCATCCAGAGGGTAGTGGTCAACAGCTCAACGTCCAGATGGAGGTCGGTGATGAGTGGCGTCCCGCAGGGGTCCGTACTGGGACCGGTACTGTTTAATATCTTCATCAGTGACACAGAGGRTGGGATCGAGTGCACCCTCAGCAAGTTTGCAGATGACACCGAGCTGAGTGGTGCGGTCAACACACCTGAGGGACAGGATGCCATCCAGAGGGACCTGGACAAGCTCGAGAAGTGGGCCCATGTGAACCTCATGAGGTTCAACAAGGCCAAGTGCAAGGTCCTGCACCGGGCAACCCCCGGTATCAATACAGGCTGGGCGATGAAGGGATTGAGAGCAGCCCTGCCAAGAAGGACTTGGGGGTACTGGTGGATGRAAAGCTGGACRTGAGCCRRYAATGTGCGCTYGCAGCCCAGAAGGCCAACCGTCTCCTGGGCTGCATCAAAAGAAGCATGGCCAGCAGGTCGAGGGAGGTGATTCTGCCCCTCTACTCTGCTCTGGTGAGACCCCACCTGGAG
>JAYKAV010000833.1:0-56042 GCA_035582835.1 Phoebastria nigripes | reverse complement strand
AGAGGGGAAAAAAAAAAAAAAAAAAAAAAAAAATTTGTGGTTTGGTTCTTTTTCAAAACCTTAAAAAAAAGTTTTAATTCCTCTTTACAAATGAAACCCAAATGTCAAATAAACTACTTTTCTGGTAGAATATGGTTCTGTGGGAGTATTTCCAGCTGTCTCTGTTGCTCACTGTTAAGGTAATTTTGTGGTTACTGAAGTCACTGGTAAAATTCCCATTGGCTTCAGTGAAATCAATGTTAGACCAGCACTTAGGACTTGCAAAAAATCTATATTGGCAAGCTGAAATAAAATAGGTGGGGAAAAACTTAAAAAACCCAATCCATGAGCATATTTACAGGGCTGAGAAGGTATTTTCAAGTGCAAGTGTGCAAGCATGCCATTCTGGATATGCACTCAAATGAGTAGTCTTTACATATGTAGATGTGGCTGAGTTACCAGTCCTAAATTGTTACCAAATAGGTAGAGTGTATGGCTTGTTTACAATATATAATAAAATAAAGTGTCCTTTAATATTTCTATTTTTAAGAAAAGATGTTTATTCTCTGTTGGGGAAACTGTAGCCTTTATATGGGTTTACTTGTCCTGATGGAAAAACAGATTGAGCCTGAACTCTGGTGGCCTAGTTAACTAAATGGTCCTTTTAAAAGTGCGTAAATGTAAGCTGACTTTCTTTTTCTACAGTTGAGTACAATGCTACTGTGATTGAAAGTCCAGTGAATACGTGCTTTCTCTGCATTCTGTCGAGTGCTTCATGTTTGTCTTTTTTCCCCTCTCCCTTGCACTGGTACCTTCTGAACTGTTCAGGGGTTTTGTACATTCTTGTTGTCTGTTCCTCTGCTGTGTTTTTTTTGTACGTTGAACTGACCTGACATATTTTGCTTTTAGTCCAGGTTTTAAAAGCTGGAAACATGTTCCTGCAGTTGTCATTGGTTTTCTATATCCTTGACTTTTCTGTTCTGATTCTAGAATTTAATGGCATGGTTCTTCTTTGCAAAGTCTGTGGAGATGTCGCTTCAGGATTTCATTATGGTGTTCATGCCTGTGAGGGCTGCAAGGTGAGCTATATTTCTGCTCACCTTTCTGTTGGTGAAATGCTTAAGTTATCCCCGTAGGGGAAAAGGGGTGATACTGCTGAAAAACTATCGGTATGCTTCTCTCTTAAACTTAAATCTGAGAAATTTCACACAGTGTGTAAGTTGTAGGAAAACGCAAACCACTTAGCAATACACAGCATTTTCCAAAGTCTGCAGTACTTTCTGTTCTCGCCCCTTGTCCAATCCTGCCTGACCTGGAGTGCACAGCAGAGAACAAGAACTGCAGACAGAGGTGGTAAGGACCATGTCACGCAAGACATGTGAATGTTAATTGAATTAAGAGGTAGTGGGTGTGAGTTGTCACCTGGGCTGGGACACAAGACAAAACAGCTTTGGAAAAGCAATTCTTTACCACGGGGAAAGCCAGATCTGGGTGCTTGCATGTTCACACATCAGTAGATCTGTATTGTCTGATACTGTAACACTGCAAATGTTATGTTCTGTGAAGGAGTTTATCAGCTTAAGGGTTATGTGAAAGAACCACGTTTGAAGGTCATATGGTGCAGCAGGATGGTTTTGTTGCCAAACTATGGAGATTGAAGTCAAAAGATCTGATTTTTGACTTTCATCTTTGCACTTGATGTCATAGSAGATTGAGGGCATATCTTATAAACTGACAGTACAGTGACAGAGGTAATACTGGAGATGTTTTGCTCTTAAGTGCTGACTATGCAGGGAACAACTTAGCTTCTTCTATAATTAGAAATCATAACTAGTTTGCATTATACACAGATCACACATGAAGAGGAAGTCAGTCATGAGGAGTAGCAAGTTCTTTAAAATCACTTGGGGCTGATGGCTCTGAAGCAGCTGATGAGATGCAGTGAGGTTTTCTGTGCTTGTGGAGAGGTGAATCTTGGCAGGAGGTTTTGACATGTGCTGTAATAATAGTTGTGGGGGGTTTTTGTTTGTTTACAGGGTTTTTTCAGAAGAAGCATTCAGCAAAACATCCAGTATAAGAAGTGCTTGAAGAATAACAACTGCTCTATAATGAGAATGAATAGGAACAGATGCCAGCAGTGTCGTTTCAAAAAATGCCTGTCTGTTGGGATGTCAAGAGATGGTACGTTCCTCTACTGAGCAGTGATCCTCTGAGAGGGAATCTGTTGCCCACCTCAAAACCAATTGCTAAGGGTCTTAATGGCAGAAAACGCAGCCAGCCTCAGTTCCCTGTCCGAGAGCATTTAGATCAGCTTGCCTTCTTGCTCCGTGACTCTTCTGAACTGGTAACATAATACTGGCCACAGAACTGTCCTCCCGTTTCTGGAGGCTAATGCAGTGGGATGCGCTGCAGTGGTCTGTTAGGGAGACGGTTGTAACAAGAGTCTCAGTTTTGTTTTAATGAGTTAATATTTATAGCTGTATCCTGCCTGAATCTGAACAAGACTCTTCTTTGTCTTTTTTTTTTTTTTTTTGTTTTGTTTTGTTTTGTTGCTTTTTCAACGAAAGGGAATTCTGCCCAAGCTGATAGCCTTAGAGTAATCATTAAAGAGTTAGGTTTGGGTGCATGGGACAAGCATATAACTGCTCCTTTTTTTTTTCTCTTGGAGGGAGGGGGAAGGCAAGGAGGAAAGGGTAATGTTGAGCTGTGTCTCTGACCACCTTGCTGGCTATTCGCTCCTTGTGACTTTTTTTAAAATGTAATGCTGAAAGTGTGGTTCATTAGTCTGCTACAACTTACTGTCACAAACCAGAACTCCTCCTTCTGTTTCACTTTTCAATTTTCTCTGGGTGTTTTATTTCACAAGAACTAGGACTCTTGGGCTGTTAATAATTTAGTGGGTGGAGTGTTAAAACTTATTTTAAATAATTGTTCCGAGTTCTTGTCGTGCATAGGAGTTATTTCATCCCCTGGGCGCTTGTTTGCACATAAGGTTGCACCTGTTTTAATGAAAGAGATTTAGTTACATTAATGATGGACTACTGCATGAACATAATTACATCAGCCGAAACTGGTTGTAAGCCCATGTAAGGCTGTGGTTGGACAGGGTAGTAGAGGCAGTTGTAGATTCCCTAGGACAGGGTCAAAAGTGCTGCAGCCACAATGATGCCCATCCCCTCGCCAGCAGAAAATGTCCTTGTCAAGGCAAAGTTATCAGGAAAATTTGCCCAGGTAAGCTTCATTCAGCATTGATTTTTCTTAACTGTTTTGGCGAGTTATATAATTGGTCCATGAGGAGCTGTCTTGTAGGACTTCTATTCAAATGTGATGTGAACTGTGTTTACATTCAGCTAATTGTCAGCTCACAAAGTTGTACTGATTTAATTGATCCAGTCTTAAAGCCTGACAATCAACTAACACAACTGTGCGTATAGTCCATAGCCAGGTTTGTGGCAAAAGGGGAAAAGGCTTTAGAGATTGTGTGCTTTAGAGCTGCCTTCTCTTTGTATGTAAACAACAGCATACATTTCATATCTCATGCCTATCCTATGCCCAGGAAGCTCCTTGACTTCAGTGGTAATACCCCTGCTGTAGTATTGGTGAGAGCAGTTAAAGTCTTCCCTTAAAAGGCAAGATTTTTGGTTGGGGTGTGTATTCTGTGTGTGTGTGTGCTAACACTTTCAGGATTGACTTTTTTTTTTTTTTTTTTTTCTTCCCACCACTTTTCATTTCTCCACCTTGGCAGCTGTTCGATTTGGCCGTATTCCCAAGCGTGAAAAACAGAGGATGCTGATTGAAATGCAGAGTGCTATGAAAACCATGATGAACAGTCAGTTCAGTAGTCACTTACCCAGTGAAGCATTAACAGAACATCAAGATCAAGCACCTCAAGAAGACCTTTCCTCCAAGCCCAAACAAGAGCGGGAAACCATCAAAAGCCCTTCTCCCCCTCCTAGCGCTGACATGGCTAAGGAAGAAGTGATCGGTATGGTCACTAGGGCCCACAAAGACACTTTCATGTACAACCAAGAACAGTCTCAAAACCCAGCAGAGATGATGCAGTCCCAGAGTGGAGAGAGAGTGTCGAAGAACACCGAGCAGTACATCTTGAGCAGCGAGCACTGTGTTAGTGGGCTCGGTGGCCCTCAGTACCCTGAAAGTGAGCAGCACCTTGGTGGACAGTACAAAGGGAGAAGCGCAATACATTATCCAAGTGGACACGCCATGTGTTTCACAAATGGCCACTGTATGAACTTCACCAGTGGTTATACTCAGCGACTGTGTGATAGGATCCCAGAAGATGGCTTTTCGCCAAACAAGAATACCACATACTCTTGCAGCACTGGAGGAAGAATGCATCTGGTATATTGATATCAATTGTTTGATTTGACTTCGTGAAAGGCTTAGTGATGGGTGTGATCCAGCTGTGCCTCTTTAATCAGTAAACTGCACACAATTGGCACAACTGCTGAAACTTAAAATAGTGACAAAAGTTTGATAGTGCAAATTGTGATGGAGAATAATGGCTCGAGTTGTGTGGAGGATTTGAAATCATACAAGTGATGGGGTTTCTTGACTCAGTTTTTAGCTGACTGAAAGTAGACTAATGTCAAAGAACATTGGTTGAAGAAAACTCACGGGTTTTTTAACTGGGTTGACTTAAAAATGAAAATGGAGTTAGGAGTTTATAAATTCCCTTCTTCACACAATCCTCTTGAAGACTTCACTTTAAAATAATCTACACACTCAGATATGCTGTATTTTTCTTAAAGGTATTCAGAGCAAATTTCTGGGGTGAAACCTCAGGGCTAGGATTTTAAGCCAGTCTGTTTGCACGCCTTGCTAGCATGTTCTAAAATCTCTCTTGCCGGGTAGGCTGGGTTTTTTGTTCTTTGTTTTGTTGGTGGTTTTTTGTTTTRTTTTAATGGGCAGAGGCTTATTCTGTTCTAAGCAATGTAAAATAAGAGGCTCAGTGGGACTCACAGGCTATGCATCCTTCTCCCCTAGAACATCTTCAAATCTGAACAGAGGCAGGAGGAAGATGCACGGCTAAACCGCTTGAGAGAAGTTTAGGGTCTTTTCTGTAGTACTTACACAAGTGAGGCTCTGAACACACTTCTGGGTACCTTAGATGACTTTGCTAGAGCATTTTCTCACTGAATTCTTAACAAGGATGCTTCCTATTTTCTTGCATATGTGGGTTGTGKTTTTTTTTTTTTTTCTTTCTTTCTTTCTTTTCTTTTCTTTTCTCCTTTCCTTAACAGGTCCCTCCCATTTGCCTTGCACCTGCTGTTTCTCTGCCATTCAGGCAACCGGTTCTGTAAGCCCCTTAAAATAGATTGTCCTTCTCTTTATCGCTGGAATCGCCTGGGATGAGAGAACATAACATCCTCGTTCTCATCCTGCGCTCCTGTGAAGAAGCGCAAGCCCCTGACCTTTCTGAAGTACTTGAGCTGCCGGTGTTTTTCTTCCTCCTAGTTTGTAAAGAGTCATCACAGGTTTTTGAAGGCCCCTGAAAGTCTCTACACAGTGAAGGCTGTTTGTTTTGATGCTGGATTTCCTTTTTTGTTGTTTTTTTTGGTTGGTTGTTTTTTTTAATTCTTTGGCTACTGCATATGTGGACCATGCCATCCCTAGCAGGCTCTGACCTTAATTGCAGACTCCAGGCACTACACCATGGCAAATAGTAATCATTCCCAACCTTTCTTCCTTGCAGGGAAAGTATGTGGAGTCACTACAACGGCATTCTTGGCACTCCTGAGAAGCAGAGGTTAAACCTGTCAGTATAGGCAGGCAGGGAGTGACGCTGCCTGCAGAGGCCCAACCAGTCAGTTTGACCTGTGCATAGCAGCTGCAGGGAGGTTTAATGCAGCTGACGATGAGGAAACAAACCCAAATCCAACAGAGCACTGCTGGCCCCCGCTGCGCCCCTGACATGACTGAGGGTTTTGCCAGAGAACTCAATGAGAGCAGGATCTGACCAAAATGAGTCAGTAGCTGTAAGGGAGTGTAATTAGGCTCTGAACCAGTTGGGAGACAGATGTTCAGGGGTTTGGTTTTTTTACTCAATACCCCCACAACCAGAAGAGCAGAACAGGTCATTCCTGAAGAGGTTCCTCTAAAGAGAGCTAGTGACTGCACAAGCTGACAACTCCTCCCATAGGAAGGACTCCTGGGCAGAGGTCTCTCAAGAGAGCTTAGACATAATACACAGGGGTGGAAAGTGGCAGTTTCCCCTCAGGACTGAGTGCCTGGGAGCTAGGGTAAACCAYGGTAGGATGAGAAACTGAAATGCTTTTTGTATCTGGTTCAGAGCGGGGTGCTGAACCAGACATTCCTGATTTTCAGAGAGTACTGTATTTTTAACAACACCGGCGTGAACTGTTGCAGTATCATGGACAGAGCAGTGGTTAGTGTCTGCTGTGCTTCTGGTTGTGTGCCTAGACCATTCCTTTTGCCAAAAAATTTTATGATTTTCAGTTTATGGAAAAGGTCCTCCTCTACCCCACAAGTAATCATTTCGTTTGGGGCGTTGTCCTCAGACGCACAAATGATGTGATTCACAGCTGAACCAAGAAATCTGCAATTCTGTTCCTTATCTTTTGGGGAGAGCTTTCTGTATACTGACTGCCCGGTTAGTAACTGATACCTGGGGGGAGGGGGGAAACCCAAAACCCAAAACAGAAATTTATATCTGTCTATCTCCATCTTGTTTTCCCTAGCTGTTGCCAAATACATACGCACACACACGCGTATATACCTGTTGAATATATTCTTGTAATGGATCTTAGTACCTTCCATGCAAAGAATTGCTAGGCAATTACCAGATTCAAGATGCCCTGCAAAAGCATCATAGCTCTGAGGAATTACTAATCTATTTCACTGTTTTCTATTTGCTTTGCTGACATTATGTAGGACTACATACACCGTTTAGTATACTTGTGAGGAATACTTAAAGGAATTCTCATCCTTGATGATGATAGGTGAAATGAATATTAAAAGGTTTAAACTTCATTAAAAGTTGTAGATTTTAGAAAGCAGAACTGAAAGTATCTCAGAGCATCTGGTTGGGTTTTTACAGAGGGAATTTATTGGCAGTCAGCCTTGACTGATATGTCTGATCTCATTGTAGTGGATTCGGACTTTCCTACAAAAAATTGCTGTATGTTCGTATAAAAGAAAGAGCATTTTGTTGTCTTATGACTGAGCAAAATTGGAATACCAGTTCCTTGGTCCTCCTTCAGTAATACATATAAAAGCAAACACGTAGGAGAGGAACGTTGTCCTGGTAATGAGGGTGTAAACCTGTGACTCAGGAAACCAAGGCTCGGTTCCTTCCTCTGGTGTTGACACCTTTGTCACCTTGACTGAATCACTTTAGTTGCCTGCAAAACAAGAAAGATATATGAGAATGAATGTAGTAGTGACTGTGAGATTACAATCGATTGATTGTGAAATCRCGATTAATTGTGAGATTACAGGGACAATACAAGTAAGAGAAATCCAGGTGTCGGGCATGAGTGACATCAGGGAAGAATAGCATAACCTGGGTTCTCTCAAGTCTTTCGCTATAAACAGTGTTGGTGTTTCCAAGGTCAGCAAATTTAGAAACGGACTGCTAATGGACTGCTGTGGGTGTTTTATTGTTTGTTTGTTTTAAAGGGAGGGGGAGAAATTCAGTTGCTTTGGGAGTTGACTGAGGAATGCTGATTATTTTTTTCTCTATGCGTCATTATTGCAAAGTTTCCTTGAAGAATAAACCTGCTTCTTTCAAGTATTTGTCAATATTTGGAATGATATCTTTAAGAATTGTTTTCTGTGTATATTTTGTAAACATCAGGTCTGCCCAATGAGTAAGACTCCCCACGTGGACCCAAACAAGTCTGGCCATGAAGTCTGGGAAGAGTTTTCCCTGAGTTTTACCCCTGCAGTGAAGGAAGTGGTGGAGTTTGCCAAGCGCATCCCAGGTTTCCGAGATCTCTCCCAACATGACCAGGTTAATCTTCTGAAGGCTGGGACCTTTGAGGTGAGACTACCGTGTGTATAGTGCGGACCTGACAAGCTGTGTGTCAGTCTGACCCCCTTAAGAACAAAAATAAATAGAACTGGTTATAGCGGGCAAAACCAGCTTGTTCGTGGATGCTAGCTCTGAGCTTTCCTTAAGCTGATGGTGTCCAGTGGTTCTGTTTGGTCAAATCTTGGTGAGCTGTCCCTCTTCCAAGTAGCTCAAAAGTGCTCAGCCCTATTACCCTTTCCTCTTCCCTGGGCATTAATAAATGACTTATGAGGAGTTTCTTGGGTTTGTATAGCAGTGGTTACTTTGATAGCTACCTTTGCTTAGCCTGGAGAGAAGCAGACTGCATTTGGAAAAGTGGATAGTTTAGAAAGCTATCTGTTTTGTAGAGGAATGTGGTTTTCGCGCTGTATGTCCTTCCTTCTGCCACTGCGCTCCCTGCCAAAGCCAGAGCATCCATCCTGACCAGTCACCACTAGCCTTTGCTGGCAGCTGGGGGTTGCTGAAGCCTCCATCTCCAAAGCAGTAATACTGATAACTAGCTGTACTGCTGCAGCTCTGTAGATATTGTGTACTAGCTGCAGCCTGACTTACTCTAGACTAATCCCACCAGGTCCTCGTGGTTAATTTCACCCACTTGTGAGCGTGACATGTATGTGAATTAGTGGTGTTAAATTGGGAAAGATGCCAGAGAGCTCGGTGCTGTTTTACAATTAGTGACCTTCACCAGGGGACCTTTACTTAAAGTTTTAGTTGCTCTTCCAGACTCCTGTGTCTGTTGGAGACCATGCACATTTTATAAGTATTCAAATGTGAAGTTTAAAAATAGAGGGCCAGAGGATCTGAAGTCCCAAGTGTTCAATGTTACTGTGCTTTTCTGGGGAGGGCAGGGYTGGTGATGCTTTTGCTCTTGTTTACTTGATTTATTCTTTCAAAGAGGGATGCTGGATTTCGTATTTACCTGAACTGAAGACATTTCTCATGTATTGTGTTGGGTCTTTTATCTGCGTTTACACAGYCCGGTTCTAAAATGGATAATTGTTGAGTTGGAAGGTACAAGTTGTACTGGAAGACTTGGTGCCTGGAGCGTGTCAGTTTCTTTTTCTTCCATTTTGCTGTCATGTATTTTTTTGCTGTTATACTTATTCTTGACCTTTTAATATTCATCTACAACTCCTGTAGCTAAGGGCTGTATTTTCACTACTTCAGCTACAGCCTCTTACGTTGCTGTTCACATTACACAAAAATGTTGGTTCCTTCTTCTGCAAAGTGGTATGCTGTCCAGTGCCCTCAAGGAGACTGGAAAATCAGGCTTGAACTGTTCCTATAATGTAAAGCCAAACCTTCATGTTTTGCAAGTAAAATGTTTTGTCTTGGCCCTTCTTCACCTCAAGCTTTTCTCAAGCCTCATTCGTATGCCATTTTGCCAGTTACAAGCACTGCTGATAAGAAGGTTTCTATATCTGGGGGAATTAATAATAATGTATGGCTGCATGCCTATCCCTATTCACTTGTCTATAAGAAACATTAATGATTTCTGTTAGTGAGCTGGTACCTGTAGTTAAAGGCCTATGTGGCATCTTAGCACCAGAAAAAAAAAAACCCAAAAAATAATGCTGCAGAGCAGTGGGGAAAAAAAAAAAAACAAAACACCAAACAAAACAGGATTAATGAAACCATTGCAGTAGAGGCAAAAGCCTCTTGAAAGCCTGGTGCATACAAGGTCATTTCTGTCTTCTGGGTAACTAAACTAGGATATCCCAACATCTGCATGTTAATAGAAGAACCTACTGCCTCCRAGCCTGTTTTGGCTCCCTTGGGCACCAGTGTGTGGCTGTCTTGGCATTGTGCTTACCAGCAGCTCGTATTCAAGGAGTGCTTGTTTGTTTGGGGGTAAGAAGATGCATAGAGACAATGTTGGTGCAGAAGCAGCATAGCTATATATATTCACACACATGTAAGCTAAAAAGCACTCTTAGAACTCAGAGTACTGGGGAGCTCAGTGTATCGTAGTGGCATTTGCATGGCTTTGTATGGGAGCCAGCTCAGAAACAGCAGTGAGCCTAAGGTAAGGAACTCAACTGGATTTGAACAAGTCCTCCCCCACCTCCACAAGCCCCCATTCCAAATATAGTTGATGGTAGAGCTAACAAGCCCCTTGGATCCGTTGGGGTAGTGACTCAATTTCTCCACACACTCACAAACTTGGTAATTTGGCTGTAGGTGGTGGGGAAGTGAGCAAGCACTTGCCTGTGTGGAGGTTTTTGTGTGCTTATATTGCTRTGGTCAGGTGATAGGGTTGATCAGGTATATATCATCAGCATGCACAAATAGAAGTCTGGCTTGAAGTGAAACAGGATGAATTAATCGTGCTATACCACAGTCTAAACTGTTCTTCCTTGGGTTAGAATGGTGACACTGAAATCTATAGGCGAGGTCTTCGCCTTAGTATTAAGTCAACACAGCTTCATGGGCTTCAGTTTTGAATACCAGTGTTAATACTACTTGCTCGTTATTTAAAGTTCATGTTTCTAAAGCCCAGTTCCGTAAGGGGAATACCATTTTGAACTGAAAGGTTGTTGAGTACCTGGTGGGTCCCTGCTAATGCACAAGTTCAGCTTTGTCTGTCTGCCCTTTGTCTCCTTTTGTTGTATTCTGAGGGCTTCTGCACCTAGGTTTCTACCTAGGTTTCTGCACTCTGTAGTTAATGTCATCCAAGGACATATAGCTTAGCTGACAAAGGTGAATAATACATAGTGCTCATGTGTCCATCAAGATTGCTGCATGTCATTTGGCCTTAAAAATTTAGGAGCAGGTCATGTAATGTGCATGAATGGTGTTTGAATTCTCAAACATTTTCCTTTTTTTTGAACCCTCCTTTTTTAAGCTTGTCAAAGGCACTAGTCTTTGCTGAAAACCTGGTTCTCCTCTCATCTGTAGTAAACATTTAAATTAATGCAGTTATGTAGGGTAAGTGAGAAGAGACAACTGTCACACCAAGAGATTACAGCAAGTCTGAAGTTTTAACCAATGCCCGCTGGTTCATTTTCTCCAAATAAGAAGGCTGTTCTGTGCAACTTAAACCTTGAAAATGTAAATAAGGTTGTTGAACATGAGCAAATGAAACTTTACAAGCCATTCCAGAGGGAAACATTTCACAGTACGACTGAGAAACCACAAGAGAAATTTCAGCCCAGAGGGGTAAGTTCAGCACATGTCAACTGCTCCAGCCCAGGTGCTTATACCAAAGGGGTATTCCCAGCTGCAGCTACAGACCAGGTGCCGTTTCAAGCCCTGCTTCCCTAGCCTTTTGAAGACCGTACATGTGGCTCCTTTCTACCAGAGCTCATTAACATTCCTGTGGGTACAGCAATGCGGAATGGTACTTTCCCAAAGAATGCCTAATGGGCCAGATCATCAGGTGGTGTAAATCAGCATTGTTTCAATGGAGCTGCTCCAGTTTACGCCAAGCGAGAATCTGGTTCAATACCTTCATTTTGCTCCTCATAAGTGTGGCCAAGAAAACATTTCTTTTAATGCTCTGTATGCCTTTGGCTGTTCGGTGGCTTAAGCAAGTTGTCCTACTGGCGTATTTATGAATGGCATTGTCTTCGTGGCTCAGGCTGTCTGAGGCTTAAATTTTAATTTTCCTCCCTTTCATGTGCTATAGCTCCTTCCCTGCATCCACTCGCTAATTTTTTCACTTGTTTGTTTCTCTCAGAGTACTACTGGGCCAGAGCTTGCACTGTTTTTTACAGCTCAATAGCATGCTGACAGTTTCTGTATAGAATGCTTGTACAGCAGTTAATGAGACAGTTTGATGTTAAAAGGTTTAATTTTTTTCTTTGGCTCTTCTAGAAATCCACCTATATTTATCTGGTTTTGTTGTTCTTTTTTTCTTTCACCAGGTTTTAATGGTACGGTTTGCATCTTTGTTTGATGCAAAGGAACGTACCGTCACCTTCTTGAGTGGAAAGAAGTACAGTGTGGATGACTTGCATTCAATGGGAGCTGGTGATCTGCTCAACTCGATGTTTGAATTTAGTGAGAAACTAAATGCCCTGCAACTTAGTGATGAGGAAATGAGTTTGTTTACAGCGGTTGTCCTGGTATCTGCTGGTAAGGAGAGAAAGTTAACTTGCACCTTTGCCAAATTTTGAATACGGCTCTCTTTTAAAAGATTTCTGTAAAACGTATACCCTGTTATTTCATGTCTAAGTGCAATTTAGTAGGTTTTAAGCTACTAGCAGCCTGTAATTTACTTTTTTACATACCTGCTCTTTCTAATATTCTTTTGGAAAAATGTGACAATGGGCTTATTTTCCTACTACTTTCTATAGAATGCAAAAATACATCTCATAGCTGCCCAATGGCTGTTGAGAAGCTATTTGTCTGACTCATCTAAGTTTCACAGGACAGCATCAGTGAAATTACTCCTGACTTGCACAGCCTAAGTCTTGGGATAAGGTGGTATTTTTTACTTCCAAGTGTCGTCATTAAAGTCTATTGCGTATCTTACTTAAGTCTAAATCCAACAGTTTGATCTCTGCCTATGTCGGCGAGAAAGCCCTATTCATCTGCATCGTGACTTCTTACTGCTAAAGGTCTGCCAATCCACTAACATCTTCACCGTCCTCGTATCTTGTTTCAGTCCCTGGATATACAGAACACCCTGGCCCAGATTCAAAGAAGGATTAAGCACCTACTTCTGTAGTATTATCTAAAGCCTCAAATTAGGCACATTAGCTCTGCATATAATGCCTGGAATACAAGATGCAGAATCCCTGCTTGCTGGGTAAGGAGCGCTCTCGAGGTAGCTAGCAGGAGTGCTAGTAGTGCCTACTTATACAACACGCCAGCATTGGGGGGCCACTCACTTCTTGAACAAGTGCACCTCTTCCACATGAGTGGTTTAGACCCACGTCTTTCTTACTAGGGAGGGAGGGGCACCCCAGGCATGGTGCTGTAGGCCCATGAAGCCTCTGTAAACAAAGTACACAGTTCAGTCTTAATAGCTTTGTGCATGGCCTAACTGAAATGCGATAGCACAGGGTGGGGCAGCTGTAGCCTCTTCAATTTGTAAGGGTGGTAATGAGCAGAGGGTGGTCCAGCATTTGCAAGCTTCAAAAGCCAGAACAAATGGCGGCAAGAAAGAAGCATGGCACTGTAGTCTGTTACTGAAAATGTTCTGGTAGCAGAGAGAAACCTGGGGTTTTAGTTGCCTTTCCAGACTCTGCTTTACATATTTTTATCTTCCAAAAACTAAATTGATGAGAACTGGAGACAACCTTTAAAATAAGGACTGAGAACTAGGCCCCTTCCCTCCTTGTGCAATGTTGTAACTAGGCTACAGCCACTCTTCTTGCTTGCTCAGCTGCTGGGCCCTAGAATATCACAATCTCTGTGCCACCTGTTTTGAATAGAAGCGGCTGTATCTGTTCTGTTAAATGTGCTTCTAGCACAGAGCCAGCCCCCCCTGCCCCAGCTTTTAAGCACTGCTCCATGCCGTTGCTAGGTCCCAGTGGGGCTGAGCTTAGGGATGGTAACATGTAGTGTCAGAGCTGAGCAACAGGACAGAAGGAGGAGGTGTTTGGTATTTGGGCTTCTTGCAGCTGCTGAGGATTTTTCAGATCATAGCTTTGGACGTTATTGCTACCTATCTTAGCTCCCATGTGATCTGATCTGCAGTCTGATCACAGTCTTCCTGGACATCTTCACAACATACTTCAAGGGTTTTATGAAGTACAACTTCATTAGTCTTTTAACATTTGGGCCCAAACTTGCGCTTGTACCGTATTCCAGACACAATAGTAACCTTGATGGTCACTGTGAGTCCAGCAATTTTCAGATCTACTTCACTCTGTAGCTTACAACTGAGTTGAAATGCTGCAGTCATTACTTGCACAAGTGCATAAGTGAGCAAGCTTCACGCTTGCGCAGGTACCTCAGAAGAACAGAAGTGCCCCCAACAGAGCTCCTGGTGAAGATGCTTGCAGTGCAAGGGCTTGCCAGGAGGAAAAGGTGCCTGTAGAACTGAAGGATTGTGGGCACCTGTTGATTAAACAGATCTTGAAAGACAGATCCCCTGCACCCCACCCCCACCCCCCCAAGGAGGAGTGTGACCCAGAGAGTCATTTCCCATAAGGTGGAGGTGGAGCTCAATTAGAGAAGGAGCAAGAGTTGAGGAACAGTATCAGAGAGAATGATGTGGAGATGCAGGCAAAGGCAAAAGATGCCATAACTGGAAGAAGAACTGAAGGTGGAAGAATAAGGCCATTAAGACTTCTTCATCTCAGAATGAAGGTTACTCAGGAGAAGATTGAAAGGAAGATGGTAGAGTAGTCAAGATTTACATCAGTTCCAGAAGCAGATAGGAGTGTGTGACTGTTGAATCCTGATTAAGTGATCCAGAATATAAAATACCATGCTGCACTAGTTAAAAATCTTTTAAAAAGTCTTTCAGTTGTTTAAAATATAAAAAAAATGCCAGTGGAAAAAAAGAAATGTTCATAAGTCTCTAAATAGCGCTAGTGGGGAGTACACTTGTCAGAAGCATCTCCACATAACACTGGATGAATAAAGACTCTTATGAGGGATATTTAGAATGTGCAGAAAGAAGAAGGAGGGGTAGTAGCAAGGAATGTGTGTAACTGTGTACATCCTCTTGTTTTGGTGTCATATGGCAAAGAAAGAAAAAGCAGGGCCATACAGTCAGGATGTGGGAGTGTTTCTGGTGGTGCTGAGGAATTACCTTGGTACCATTCCAAAACTAAAAGAACGCTTCACCTCTGGCTTCAGTTAGCTGGATGTATTGAAGATGGAGGGGAGATAGCAAGATGGATCATGGGCACTGAAGAAGGAAGAAGCAAGGTGGAAGCAAGGCTGAAGAAATGTGGTTCATGCAGGTCTAGAGACCAGATAATCTCTTAACTGAGGGTGATGCCTTGTGGTAGAAGAATATAAAATACACACCCTCTATTATTCTCTCTCATTGGGATAGTACTAACAAAAACTTCTGCTGGCCACTGGGAGCAACTGGAAGTAGACTGAGAGGAAGAAGAAAGACTTGGACTAATTGAAGAGAGGAGGCTACAGTAACTCACCCGAGGCAGCCAGGGAAGACTGGACTGCATTCTTCTGCCTTCAGAGGCAAGGCAGTACTGCTGTCACTGTACAGAGCTCTTGAGAAACTGCATCTGGCATATTCTGTGCAAATGTCATCATCCCTGCTCAGGACAGAGCAAACCTAAAGGTTTTGCAAAGTGGGTGTCAAGTGGGATAGATAATTTAACAAATAAAGGCAGAGAGGCATCTCTTCACTCGTGCTCTCTTGGAGAGCAGCTATTAAACCTAAGGGACAATCTCCACAGAAGAGTGGAATATGTGCTAATAAACATCATTTGATATTAATCAAAGTTCCTAATTGTTAGAGTAGAAGGTTCTGGAACAATCTTTCTAAAGGAACAAAACACATCAACTGCTTCAAGATGGATCCTTAGGTGGATTATATAATAATTTTTCCCATAGCGGTAGGAAACTGCACTGAATAGTCCAGGAGGACTTCCTAGACTCTGTTCACCTGAGAAGTCCGAGTGGATTGACACTGACAGCATACGGAAGGGATTCCCACTCGGGCTGTACGATCTGACTCAATGCTGCTCCAGAAAGCTGTTGTCATTCTGTGTCCCAGTTCTGTGAAGTGCTTAAGTACATGTACACATCAAAGCACATTTCTGTTCGTGTCCGTCACTTGTGTATGTATGTGCCCTGCTGAATTTACATAGCTTTTAAGAAGAGAGGCTACAGCTTGGAAGAAAAACAGCTACTGTGCATGGTTATTAGGTGAGAAGTTTTGCTTAAAAATTCATCCTTTTAAGCTGCTTACTTAAATACAGCTTTCTTGAAAGAGATGGTTCGGGCGTGGGGCGAGTGCAGTATGTGAAAGCATAATATTTTTCTTGATGTTGAAATTCTTCTTTTCTTCCTCAGTTGGGAATTTTTGGGTGCATCATGTTTCATTTTGTAAGTGCTTCTGAACACACTCAGCAATAGTGCCCAGTCGTGTCCAGGCTTGTACTCCCTTTGCCCCTGGGGATCCCATTGTGCAGATACGAGTGTGGCTTGTCCTGAGTGGGATTTCCTCCTCAACCGTGAACCTCCAATTTAAGTTTAGGGTTCTGTGTCCAGCCTTGAGAAATGTTTGAAATTTTTACTTCAGTGTGCCCTGTCTCTCTCCTTGCGTTGAAAGTTGTGATTCAGTAAAATATTCAAGCGCGTGCTTCAATCTGTCCTTTTCTGAAAATATGGGTAAGTGGTTACAGAAAAGGTGATTGAATGCTGCCAGTTCAGTGTGGGATTAATACTTTGCAAAGTTGACGCTAAATAATGTTCGAAAGACTTTTGGTATGTGGGTTTGAAACTTCTGGCATAAGTATTTAATTTTTCTTGTGCTGCTTAATTTAGTGAGTGATTCTTGCAGTGGCTTTCTGTTGCAAACTACATCCGTTCAGTCTCTTTCTTTTTTTTTTCTTCTCTCTCTCCCTCTCCCCTCTCCCCCTTCTCTTTAGATCGTTCCGGAATAGAAAATGTCAATTCTGTGGAGGCACTTCAGGAAACACTAATCCGTGCATTAAGGACCTTAATAATGAAAAATCACCCAAATGAAGCCTCTATTTTCACAAAACTTCTTTTGAAATTACCTGACTTGCGTTCCTTAAACAACATGCACTCTGAAGAACTCTTGGCCTTTAAAGTTCACCCATAGGCCTTTAGGTCTCATTTGTACTTGGACTTGCCTCGTGTTAAACTGTTTTGTGCTAAAATATGTATTTATACAGTTGTACCACTTGTTGGAGAGGGCAAGTTCACAGACTGTGAACAATTGATAGCTGTCCCATAACCATGCAATAATGCTTCAGCAGGTGCTTTCAGCTAACGGCAGCGCAGCATTCAGAGTCCTCCAAGATGTCCAGACCCAGCTGTGCCCCACTTCTGCAGAAGAGGTTGCGATGAGCCCAAGTAAATATGGACTGTTCTTTCCCTTAGAAAAAAGAACCACCACTGCCCTCTCATGTAAACTGAATGCAAAATAGCTGTGTATGTGCATACGGAGCATGGAATGGGGTGGGAACAATCCTGTGCTAATAGGAAAATGGAAGAGCTGATTTAATTGGTCTTTCAGTTATCTAATAGATGTATGTCTGTGTCTCTTGATAACTCACTCATGGTTTCACTGTTGTTATTCCATTAAACCCGATGGAATGATTTCAGCCTGCACCAACTCTTCACTGAGTGTGTTCATGCCATGTGTATATAATATAAATAGTTAAGTAATGAGTGTTTATGGCTATATAAAGTACAGAGTTGTGTGTATATATGTGTATGTATATAAATAGTTCTATACATAAAGTATACATATAACTTCTTCACAATATTTTAAACTGTGAAGGAATTTAAACTTACAACAGAAGGTGATCTATGGAAAGAACCAAATAGATGCACTTTGCATATTGCTGAACTAATTATCTGAGCATTTCTAATTTTTAGAAGACATCAAATTTGCATTAATATGCTGTGTTTGTTAATTTAAAAAAAAACAAAAACAAAAACAAAAAACCAACAGAGTGGCACCAAAGGGGCAGAGTCAGCTTCAATTTCCAGAATGGGTTCGTAGAGAATCTCAAGTGGAGGTGGTTGGTTGTGGCACTAATGAGATTGATTGTCCATTGCCACTGAGGTTCTTACATTCTGATAAAGGTTAAAGAAGCACTGGATGCTCTTCAAAAACTTCAGCACAGCCAGAAAGAAGCTATCAGATGAGTAATAGCATCTATCAGGAAAAAAAAAATGGGAAAACYGTATCCATGGTTGCGTTTGGGTGTATGTTTGTTCTGTGACGATTTAATTCTTGCAATACATCATTTTGCTGCTTCATTGCTAAATGAGAATTGAACACAGAAATGTGAGATTGCCCATGTTTTTTCACAATGTGGGCTTTGTGGTTCCCATGCCTGTTCTTCTGGAGCTCTCCATTGGTGCGTGTGCATGTGCGTGTGTGTGTATGTGCAGAGAAGGTGCACTGGATGGTCTGGATTTTTTTCTTAAAAAAACACCACAAAAACCAACCAAACAAATGGGACTTTTTTGTTGTTTATGCCAGTAGCAAATTACAAAGCAGATCCTCAAGGCTTAAGATTCTGCTGCTTTTCCATCTAGGAAAGTGGCTCTCTGTGGGTTTTCTTCATTTGTAGCAGGACCTGGCACCAGAAGAGAGAGATTAAAAAAAGTCAAAGCAGTTGTATTAATTAGTTACGTTTATGTTTTGCTAATGTGGGAAGAAGATGCTCCATTACCCTTGTGTTTAGTTAATTTACCTTAGAGGTAGCCTTCTGGGTCTCCAGCGTTTGGTAACACTATTCTGTGGAGGGAGAGACACCTCTGTTACTGCATTTAGATGTATGCGGTAGTTGAGGCCAGGAGCCAGAAAGCCGCCAGACTGCAGACCTCCTCCTCGCCGTGAAGGAGCAGCTCTCGTGCAGCAGTGAGTCGATGGGAGCCCTTGTGCCTGCTGCGGAGCTGGAGCAGAGGCAGACCTCTGCCTGCCCCTGAGCATCAGGAGCCGGGCAGAGGAGGGGAGGCTCGTGCCCCACCATGGCTCCGGTCGCCTTTGGGCTGGGGGATTTCCTCTCGGAAGGTGGTAAGGAGTGCTGGCCAGGGGGCTGAGAGCTGGAGGAGGCAGGTGCTTGAGTAAGAGCTGGGGAAAATTCGGCTTTAGCCTTGGCTAAGGAGCAGAAGAGCCCACCCTTTCCCCTCCTCCGCAGCTGCTGCTGGGAGAGCTGTCCTCATGCTTCAAGCTACTTTAACCACCTGATAATGGCCCCTTAATACATACAGTTTTGCTATCCAAATGTGCTATCGGGGCATATTGTCCTAATTTCTGTTAACAGTCTGCATCCTACCAGTATTATTTGTTTGAGAGCTTCACTGAATTTCGCATTGAACCATTCAGACTTTAAAAAGGACACAGTCACATGGTTTGTATTATTTAGGAGCTGAAATGACTTCTTTGTAGACCCCATTTCAAATGTGGAAAGTACAGTTAAGCCTTGGTTGTTTTGGGAGGGACAGAGGCTTTTTACAGAGATTGCCACCCTACAACTGTGTTTTGTTGTGTTTTGTTTGGGTTTTTTTTTTTTTTCTTAAAACTGTATTATTAAGCCTTTAGGAATGTATAACCAGGACTGAGTAATTACTGCTTGTTAAATTTTTAGTTAGATTGACCATGTATGCCTATAGATAGATATTCTAACTTGTGCAATTTCATTTGAAATAATCTTCCTGTACATAATGGAAAAACTCATATAACAGAAAAAAAGCCCCAAACATATTGACTGAGCAGAAAAGTTGGTTAAAGTACGGTTCAAATGTGACCCACATATTACAAACCTTAGCTGGACTCTTAGAAGAAAATCTAAACTCATCGTGTTAGCTGTGTATTGTGAGCTCTTCTTTTACTGTGTCACTGGTTATACACTTGTTAAACGCTGAGATAATAGACTTCATGCCAGGCATTTGAGTACTGTAGATTGGGTCATTGCTGAAAGATTAATGTACTGTATGACTTAAATGAAATTTTTATTCTTGATTTTATTCTTGATTTTGTTCTTGTTTTAAAAGATTAAATATGGGCATTATGTCAGCAAGCTAAACTGTTTCTGTGTTCTTTGTATTTTTCTGTATGAAATCTGGAGGGGAGGACAACATGCCAAGATGAGCAAAGCAGCAGTAATGGATGAGAACATCAGCTGCTGTAAGGTCATGGGGGCTGCGCTGGTGCCCAGCAGCTGGGAGCCCCTATCTCAGTCTGCCAGTGATACTGGTCTCTCTTGCCAGGTGGTTGGATGGCGTTTTCTGGTGCACTTCACTTATTACAGTTAACAAACTTTTTAGGGTAGTGTCATTAAAATAGATTGTTATTTTAAACACCTTCATTACATTTCAAGAATATAACCTTGTAACTGAAAAAATGTATATGGTTTAGTTTTTGGTAAAGACAGTCTTAAAGCTAGGTTATAAGAGATAGATGGAAAACAGCATACAAAGGGCAAAGATCTGTTTGATTTTTTGAACTTGATTTCCTAGTTTGAAGTGTTTACTGTTTTAGGAGGTAAGAGAAGCTTCTCCAGGAAATGCTGTATCTATCAGTGTTTAAAAAAAAAAAAAAAACCAAAAAACCAAAATCAAAACAGAAACAAAATTATGACTAGCCAGCACTGGAAAAAATAACAGCACAAAAACTCTTTCTTTTTTCTTGGCATGTTTTCTCTGATGGCATGTTTGCATATGGCTTCCCTTGTTGCTGCCAAGTCTGCGCCCCCGTGAGCAGGGCCGTGAGCCACAGAGGTCCCACGGCCTGGGAGGTCCTTGGGAAGAGCCCTTTCCAGCTTTTGCTGGGGTGCTCTGGATGGGCCACGAGTAATTTTTCCCTGTTTGGCTGTGAGACCCTTGCCACAGCAAATGGGGGAACAGTGGGAGGAAGCTTCCCAGTAAAAACACGATTCCATTCCCCCTCTTCCACTCTCCCGGTTTGGCAAGGTGCTCTGGGGATGGGACATGAAGCGTTTGTACTTGTTTGTGGGAAACTAGCTGGACTTGGAGTCGGCAATGCCAACTCAAGTGTGAACGTGCCCGCAGCAGCCTGCCCGGTCTCTGTCCTCGCTCCACGAGGAAATGGTGAATGTCACAAGGAAAACAAAGGTATGGCTGTTGCTGTGTGAAAGTATAAACTGATGAGGGTGTGGGCAGCCAGCTGCCTCCTGCTCGGGCTCGTGACCCACGGGCTGCGTGCAGGGTGGGGGAATCAGCATTCGCAACTGAACCGCAGAGGACTTTGATTACAGAAACAGTTCGTACAAGGAAATAATTGGCACTTCCTTTTCTTCCATGAGTACAGCGAGCAGCTGCCAGAGCCTTCATCAGCCAATACCTTCTTTTCTTTTTTCTTTTAATTTTTTTTTTAAAAGGTTGAAGTGTGGAGTGGGGAGGGARGAACATCCAGGTATGGGGAGAGCCCAGAGACTCCCACCCCTGACAGCCRACTGAGCTGCAACAGGCAGCTTGGAAAAAACACTGTGGAGGCTGTGCTCGCTGGACAGGGAAGGTGGTCAAGGACACAGCCGTATCGCCAGCGAGAGAGAGAGGAGCTGAGCAGGCGTGCGTGGAGGCTCCAAGGCTGCACATTCCCAGTTATCAGGAACAAACAGGTCCATCCACATCAACAAAGCTTCCCTCCATGAAGACACTGCTCTGCCACGCCAGGCCCCTTCACAAAGCAGTTTGTACCTGCTGGAAATGTATGCCCTAGCACTCCTGTTTTAAGGCAGAGCTTGCAATGATAGAGGGCTGAACTCTGCTGTCTCCTATAGCCATAGGAAACAAACCGCTCCTGCCTGGCCTGAATCCCTAAGGCAGGCTGCGTGGTTATCCATGACAGCTGCTCCCCTGCATTGCTCTCCGGGAGAGCCTTTGCCTCTGGCTGGAAGTTACCTGTAATGTAACATGCTTAAAATGGGGGGGGAGTGTCTTCTCAAAGGGCCCTTCTCTGCTCACCCCCCCATAGCTCAGCTTAAGAAGATTGTGGCTCAAATTATTTCATGCAACAGCATCGAGTGCTACTTAATAAGGTGGTACAAAGGCAGAGGCAAATACAACGTGTTAAAAGCCCATCTGGCCCAGAAGTTGCAGCTCCAAATGAAACACATCTAGAGAGGCCTGCTGGGTTACAACAGCTCTTCTCCATTGTGTGTGATGCTCCGCAGAGCTCATGCAGGCAGCCCTAGATTGGCTGCAAGGCTAGATAATTGCTGCCTTGGTTTTTATTTACTTAATGCAGGTACTCAAAGCTGTGTGATGCATAAGCAGTGGTGATGGTTTATAAAATGAGGCTGACACTAATGCCCCCTTTTATGCCACTTTGGCAGGTTCAGTCGCCAACACAGAGCTGAAGATTGCCTCTGACCTAGGCTGCAGACTGACTTGGTTCCTGCATAGTCCCAGAACATGGGAGGATCTTGAGGAGAACCTCAGTTACCCCTCGGTCCCCTTCCATCTGCTCCTTTGGCCCAAATGTAGGTGCAGAAGCCCCAGGAAGCAACCCAGATCTGTGCACAGATGTGACATCCCAATAGCCGTCTTCTCTTCTGCACAACACTCCGGGATAGAGAAAACACATGGATAAATGGCCCCCTAACATGCGTGCCTGCGTCCCCAGTGGCAGATGACATAAAATATTTAACAATGCTGCATTTCCATGGTGTCTAAACTAGCACCTCTTAGGCTGGCTTATGGTGCAGAGGTTGGTCCCCGCTGCATGGAGGATTTTTTTCTTTTCACCTTTTTATCCTTGCCCAATAGCAACCTCTCTGGCCTCCTCTCACGCTGCTTAATGGTGTGKGTGGTTTGGCAGCCCTATTTCCTACTGTGCAGTGTGCATTTGCCCTCTGCGTGCCCACGCACAGGCTTCCCTTGTTGCTAATTTGGCAGGGGGCCAAACTGACCCCCCTGACATCTGCAGGGGAGCATCTGTCCTGTTGGTCCCTTTATAAGAGTATAAGCAAAACTGCCAGGTTAATGCATCAGAACACAAATGCTCATTCTTACATTTCATAAGGGGAATTCAGTCATAATTATTTACAGTCATTTGCCATGTGCCTTGCAGAGGAGCTGTGCTAAAATAATGACGTATCGGGAAACCCAGTTTTGTCACTCAATGGCTGCTTTCTTTTCATTTATCTGCACACAGTGAATGCTGTGATAAACCTGGGCATAAAAGTACTGTTTTTCTTATAGRTGCTTCACTATATGAGAGATTCCTCCATGGCTTTCTAAGACAAAGTGGGGTGTCACTTTTTAACTTCACCGTAAACAAAACTTTCCGGGTAGCTAACTTCATGTAAGCCCTGCACGGGGTTGTTCTTGCACAGAAGCCTGGCGTGAACATGGGTGGGCTGAATTAAAGCACTGCTGCGAATAGCTAGGAGGATCGCCTGCCAGCGATACCAGGAATTACCTGGCACCTGCAGCCAAAAATTCCTTGGCGTAAAGGAGCAGGCCGCAGGGAGCCGCGTGGGCTCAGCCTTTGCTCCTGCGCTGGAGGGGCGTCAGCCTCCCCCGGCTGCCCCATGGCACCACAGCTCCTGGGCCATGCTCACAACGTACACCTGGCCCTGAGAAGCCTCCTAATGCACTGGAGCTAAGACAAGAGAGTGTCACGTTCGGAGGGTTGGAGGAGAAGACAAACATGGGATGGGTGGGGATAATAAGGCTAGGTGACTACACCCACAGCTAGTAATTATTTTCAAATCATGGAGAAGTTCCCTGTGTTTGCTCCTTCCCACCCACCAAGTTTCTGCAGGTCTGCAAACAGGTCAGGATCTTTAAAAATAGTTCTGGAGCTGAAGAGCAAAGTGCTCGCATGCTCTGATGTCCTTGCTGTGCTTGTCTGTGGTGTGGCTCTCCAGTCGTGGCTTGGCCTTCAAACATGCTTGGCACAAAACCCGGATGGCTGCTATGGTAAGCATTTGCTTTGCCTCTTTACCCAGCTTACCCCCAAATGGCCAGAAACGGTGCTGCCGGAGTCAGGACAGAGCTAAGTTTGCCTTAGTGCCGCAACAGTTTCCTTTTTTGGTCCTAGCATTTCGTTGGAAATAAAATAAATAAATAAATAGACCTACAGGACCCTCAGAGCCAGGGCACAGCTTTGCCTGCCTGTTCACATATGTCTGCAGACATCCATGTGTACTCTCAGTATCATGCATTTACTGATAGCAATGACTGCCTCTTGGCTTACAGACTGGCATAATTTAGGCTCAGTTTGCTAGTTCAGCCCAGTGACCTAACCACAGTACTTCGCACTTTACAAACCACCTGGTGTCTACCAACCGCTGAGGTTTCCACAGAGGAGAGATCAGCTTTAGCCTCGTCCTGCTGGGGGTGCAGCCGTATTTCCGTGCAGGTGTTCTCCCAGCTCAGCCACGCTACCAACACGTGCGTTCGTGCACGCTCAGGCTCGGCAGTCGTGCGGCTGGTTTGGGGACGGGAAGGTGTCCTCAGGAGCGTGCATTGCCACCTGAGGCAGCAGCGTCAGCCCCTCGGAGCCTGTGGTGCTGCCCTGGCTGGCCAGGCTCGCAGTGGAAAGACCTGAACGAGGGCGACCACACGGCCATGGGTCACATTCCCAGTGTTGTTGCAGCTATGGCCTAAAATGATAAACTGGTCTAGTAAAGGCGAGGCCTAGAGAGGAACAGCTGGGTTTTAGTCTCTAGTCTGTCCCTCACTTGCTATGTGCGCTTGGACACGTCACGTACCCTTGCTCTGCCTGAGCTTCCCTTGGTGCATAACACAGCGCTTAGCACRTGTGAATACCCTGGGCTTTCATTCAATGACGTTAGCTGACTGCTGGGAGAGCCCTGACAGGAGCCTTTGTGTTGCCCAAAGTGCTGAAGAGCCACCACGTATTAGCAAGGGACCTTCCTGCACTGGAACTTAAACAAGGAGCTACCAAGGTGGGTTTTCTCTTCTCTGGAGGGTGTTACATGATGTAAGAGAGAGCAAGACTCCAGTGGCTCAACTCATTAATACACTAGGACTTTATTAAAGTCTAAAGGGCGTACCTTGAAGGAAAATGGTGTTTCTCATGTATGAATAAAGTCTAATAACAATTAAGAACAACATTTAAAAAGGATTACGTAATGTTGTTAACTTCACCTTAAACCTAGTGTTACAGTTACGAATGAACCGTATGGGTTCATACCTCCCTCAAATGACTCATGGACAGTGTGTTCCCTTCAGGTTTCCTCTTGATACAGGTATGACCACAGCCTCCCCTGTGCTGAGAGTAGTTTTAATGTGAAGGTCTGGCTCAGTGCCCATGTTCCAGCTTTGAGTGGCCAAATGTCTCAAACGCAAGCACTTTAGAAGGGGCTGTCTGTATACACAGGGCTGCTGGAATGAATTCCCACGTCAGACCACAGCTCAAGGTCTTAGTCATTTAGTTGGTACAGAAACCAAACCATTTGTGAGGATCTTGCTTCAGAGAGTGCTGACAAAGTAAGCACTACTCAGCCCAAAAAAAAGGCAGGTTGAGAGAGTATCATCCTCCTCTGACCCCCTCGCCTCTCCACCCAGCAGCTCTCCATCCTGCGTCTCCCCCCGATGCTGCTGCTCCTGCAGCAGAGATGCTGGGCTCCAGTGCCTGGCTGTGCCCCCCTGCTTCTGCACAAAGGCCAACAATTCACCTGAAACCCATCTTCATTGATCCCTTTAAATTGAGCTGCCAGGTGTTGCTCCGCAGCAGTTGAAGCTGAGGCCCACRAGCCGTTCCACTCGTGCCACCCTGCT
Organism: Phoebastria nigripes; assembly: GCA_035582835.1. Taxonomy (NCBI): domain Eukaryota; kingdom Metazoa; phylum Chordata; class Aves; order Procellariiformes; family Diomedeidae; genus Phoebastria; species Phoebastria nigripes. Next base: position 30,652 of record JAYKAV010000833.1, on the reverse strand, counting down.
GACGCTGCGAGAGAGGCCGTTCCCTCATAAGCAGGTGGACTGGCCAGCTCAGAGCCGTCTTTACCCACAGAGCAAGACTGCTCAGCGCCTGCCAAAGCCCAAAGTCTTGACCAAACAGAAACTAGTTGCTCGGGGTGGAATCAGCTATTGCAAAGGGAAAAAGTGCTTTCCCGCAGGAGGACCACCTCCCCATGCACAGCGTGAGCGCGCAGGAGGAGAGTCCACTTCCCCAGCACACCGCTGCTCAGCGTAGCCCCTTCCTGTGAGCTTTCAGCTGGGGGGGTCAAAAAGTGAGTGTGACAGAGGACAATACAAGCACCTCAGGGAGAGAGAGAAGTGCAAAACCCAGCAGATAAAGGGCATGCCCTCAACCTGAAAATCTAGAGTCCAAAAAACCTCATTTCCTTACACACCATTTGCACCAGCATCCTTATAGCTAGTCTCATCTAAGTACCTGGACGTTAACCTACAGCCAGCCAGTGAGCTGCAGAGTCCTGCCTGGCTTTTCTTCTTCCCCTGAGGGAGAGGAGCCGTGTTATTCCCCAGTATTTCTGGAAGGGGGCACTCTGGCACCAGGATTGCAGCACAGCCCGCTGCTGTCTGCGGCAGGGCTGCTCTCTGCTGCTGTTTGCTCCCCAGCCCAAAAGGGAAGCTGTTAGGAAAAAATAAACAGTTTATATCCAGCTTTGAGACAGAGACATTAGAAGAGAAGGATAAACTGCAGCTCTAGGGACAAAGATAATGTAGTAGTGAATTTATTGAAATGTCAGGGCAAATGGGAATGACATAACCAAATAATCGAAACGGGAAAAGAAAAGAAAGTAACCGAGATGATAAAAAATTAAAATGGCAAACACAGCACGACAAGGAGCAATTACCCCGGGCTGCAAGAAAAGAAAATGTACAGCACAGAGATATACAGAGAGTAGTGGTAGAGCACAGCTCGAAATGAAAACAATAAAACAAAAATACAATTAAGAACAATTCAAGCCACCCAGATGCGTTCATAGTTCAGCTCAGATGCCAAATTCGGTTAATAACTGCTTCCAGCTGCTCAGCGATGCACAGCCATTTCTCACTGCAGCCTCTGCGTTGGAGCTGGGGAGAGCATCAGCCCTGCAAACAGGCGCCGCGCTTACGGCACAGGCCCTGGAAGAGGGCAAGGGAGCAGGAGGGAATTAAAGGAGGGAAAGAGCCCTAAATCACTGCTGAGCATAATCAGGGCTACAACATAGTCTACTGAACCCCTCTTGGGGCTGGGCACTTGGCAGGGGGGAGATGCTGCAGCTTTAGAGCCTGTGTATCAAAGTGATGCCTCTGTACGGTCTCTGCCTTCGCCCGCTGTTCCTGCCCCACATCTCCCCTCGCAGCCACAGTTTCTTCCAGCGAGAGAAAGATGAGGGCATGAGCCTTAAAAGCAAGCAGCCCTTTGCAGAATGGGGCTCAGCAGCAGCCTCTATGCTTCCTCTCAATCTGAGGCCTGATAATAATAATACCAGATACCTTTAATTTTCTTCCTTTTTTTGTTGTTGATTTTTTTTTTAGCTGTGTATTAGGATCCACCTTTTTCTGAGTTTCTTTTTTTTTCTTCCCAAACGAGGAGGGCTCACAATTTAACTTTTTCGTGTTTAAACACAGATTCCCCATCCCCTGCCCAGTCATTGTGTGAGTGCACACACACACATACACACGTGCACATGCACACACGTGCACGTTCTTTCTCTCTCTCGCACACACACACAAACACACACACACTCTAACATGTTCCAGCACCTGGGACTTGATGGAGACCATCAGCTGCGGGCATGCAGGCATGAACTTGCAGCGCTAGCAACTCCTAAGTTTCCCAGGGGATGATGTTTGTCCTGTAAGACAAACCAGTCCTAATAGAATCATATAACCTTTCTATCACTGCTGGGAGACTAGGCATGAAGACTGTCAGCAAGAGAGTGAGAATAAAGCAAAGACAGGGAAGAGGCACAGGGGGGAGCTGGATAACTTTTTTTCCTCTCCATCCCCTTTTTTAATTAACAGCAAGTCTAGTCTGTGATGCTAGAAATGGCCTGTGTTTGTTAATCACAGCTCATTTGATTGCGTAGGAAGACATAAACAGAGCTTTGTGTGTGACTGGTCGGAGCTGCGGAGCCAGCCCCCTGGATTATTTTCACTGCTCCCATGAACAGCAGCTCTTAAGGTGCTTATGCCAGGCCACAACTCCAGAGGGTGCTGCTGGAGTCTTCTGTGGTTGGGTTTTAGCTGACAGAAAAGGGGAATTCAGCTATGCTGTGCCTGTCCTCAAGGCCCTGCTATGCAGCCCCACATCCAGCAATACCTCCCATCCTTGCCAGATGAGGTAACTACATTTGCACTGTGTCTTCTGCAGCTTACTTTGTTCCTGCTCTACCCATTTGCTGCTCAGAGAGCAGAGACCTCTGCTCTGATCTTCTAGCACCTCTAGTCACCTATCCACTCCTTCCCTAAGCAGCTCCACGCAGGGCCCTCCTCACCTGCCTGCCAAAAACCCTCTAGTAGCCAGCTGGCAGGTGTGCAACCAGATTCAGACACCCTCCCCCACCCCCCATCCCGTTGCGTCCTGCCTGTCTGGCCACCTTCTTCAGTTCTGCCTGACTCGGGGCTGTTGGAGCTTTCTCCCTCCTACTCACGCTTGCCTGCTTGTTGCTGATCAACTCCACTTCCCCCTCCTTAATGTATGCATTCCCCCCTCATCCCACCACCGCCACGACACCGGCAAGAGTTAGCAACAGAGGCAACTCTTGTGTTTGCACTGAGAGTCCAATTTGTGTCTGGGAAGCCCAATAGCAACCAATAGTATTTTATTAAAGACAAAGTGATCAAGAAGGGGAAAAGAATCAAGGGTTAACTTGTCATAAGACCAAGAAAAATGGTGTACCGAGAACTGAACAGTGTATGACTGACAGCTCTGTAATGCCATAGACCCAGCTGTTTCAGGTACAGCTTTTAAGCTGTTTAAGCTGAGTCAACCATTTGAAGTGTCTTGGTTTCTCTACCTATTGACTCAACACCAGACTACTGTACTAGAGATCGCTGAGATGATCTGTTCAGGTGGGAGAGCAAGAACCCAGTTTTGCTCCATGTAACTCATGCCAAGGCAGCAGCTCTGAACAATGGCAAACTTTTAAAGAAAGTTTGTAAAAGTGGTTCATCTGGACCAGTCTTGCATTTAAAATCTTCAGGCTATATTGATCTTTTGCTGCTGGGGAAACCCAGTTTACTTTCTTCCTTGTTTACATATAATCCTGATTCAGCTTTGAGACAAATAGTAGCAGCAGATAGGAAAGTCTGTCCTTCAGACACCCTGTGACACCAATATTGTCCCTTGGGCCTGATCTGTAGTTCAAAAATGGCTTCCATGGCAAGATACCATGTGCCTGTCACAGGGCTGTGCTGGTCCTGCTGGCTAACCAGAGCCTTCAGCTGGAAAAGAAAGTAAGCCAAGAGAGGCTTTCAACCAGACCTCTCTGAGACCCTGCCACACCTTTTGCCCACCTTCACCCCCATACAGGGACCTGCTGCTATCTCCCCCTACTTCTGGCTCTCTGTGGTCTGTGGTACATGTCCTGTGGTTCTTGGCCACTCAGAGATTTTTGTTGTGTGTTATCACGAGAAGATTGATCCCCAACCTTCCCACCCTTGGACATTCCGAGGGCAATTTCTGGTTGCATATAAAGATGATTCAAAAGCTCCAAGAGGACTTGCAAAGATTTGAAAAGTTAATAGTTACCTAGTTTGGTCTAAATTGCCATAATCACCCCACACCCCTGCAACAGGTGATTTATCCAGGAGCTGTAAGAATCATCTTATTCTTAGGAGAACAGCTATGTGTCCCTGCTAAGTCAGTTGCATTGCTTTGCTGCTGGTGATGAGTGAGCCAGATGATACAACGTTTTCATCATCTCTCAGCAGAAGATGGAGAAGGAACTGAATAAACTCTGGTCGTAAATTTTCTATTTCTCTTTCACTGTCAGATCTGAGCCCACAAGAAAATGTTTGGCTGGTATGGGAGAGTTGGGGAGCAACCACTGAATGACTGATAGGTTATGAATTTAATGATACACAAGGCAGCATTCGCTGAGAGCTTTGCTAGTTGCACCTTTCTCTGCTGAAGTGGGCATCTACATGCTGCACTGTTGTCTGTTTCTGACTGAAGAAGACTCATGGTCTCTTGGAACCTGGCTGCTGGTGTGTGGCCAGGGGGACAGCATCCCACAGTGAGTAGTGTGAGTTGTTATCTGAGGTTAGAAAGAGGGTTATTTAAATTCACACTCATTGGATGATTGCAGATGAGTATGAGAAGTCACCAAAGGTTTTGAATGTATGGGTTCTCTAGCTGTGCTGCGGTGATTCACAGCATCATACCCTAATTCTGTGCCTGACAGAGATTTTATGTCAACAGGAAGGGTTTTTTCTCCATCATGCTAAAGCTATTGTGGGCTACCTCAGACATTTCAACGCCCTCAGTGATAGATGGCCAAGTCAAGGAGATGATGCTTGGCTGTTTAGCAATATGTGTATGTGGCAATGGTATGTATAGTTGTACAAGGCTAAGAATTTCTGCCATGTACTTTTCATCGGTGTAGCAGAAAGAAAGATCAAGTCAATCAAGTCTAATAGTGATTATGCATCTAATTTTTGTTCAGCCAAAACAATGTCATGGACAAGTTTTTCAAGAGCTCTTGACTATTGCAAAGAAGTGCTAGCGCCTTTTTTTTTGGCTGCTACTCTCATTAATTAACATGATTTGTGCTTCCATTGTGATAAAAAGCACTTCAGAAAGATGCCAAATATAAATATAAAAATTAACAGCAAAGTGAGATCAAACCAGAAGATGCTGGCTGAGGGAGACACAGCTAAGCTTTCCCACACCATCACTTTATTGTATTTTTTTCTTTAGCTGGCCCTTCTCTAAGAAGATCATAAATCCCTCAGAGTAAGCCTTACTGTTGAGACTGCTAATGTGAATAAAGATTGCTGAATCATCCCCCAGCCTTCTTACCTATCTGCAGAATATCTAGAACACTTTGAGGGCTGGGGTAAATTATGAAAAAAATACACCTGACAGTTTGGTTTTAAAGCTCTTCAAAGGTAAACTGTTTCTCTGAACTTTCTGAAACCACAAACCTGTGCAGGAATAATATTTAGATACAGTTCAAAAGCATCCAAATCCCTCTTCAGACTCCAAAGTCTGCCACTTGGATGCCACACATCCCTCAGAACCACTACACAGCTGCACAGGCCCATAGATCACATGCCCCTTAGCATACCCTACAGCTAATAGTTTGAGCCTTTGGAGGTGTAGTTCATCCATGAAGCTCTCTTTTTCTAAACCTTCCTGGCAGCCCTTGTAACACTGGGGTGTGGCACCCCCTAAGTAATGTAAACAACTCACATCATCCTTATCAAGAAAGAACGTAAATAACCAATTTAATATGAGGCTTAAAGTCTTAAAATAACTTGTTAACCTCCTCTTCCTCTTCTCATTCTCTTCCCCCTTCAGAAGCTTATACCTTCATTTTGTCAGTCCAACAGCCTTAGAAGTAAATTATGTACATTTTATCTGACCTTATTAATTGCTGCTAAAGAATATATTCCACGCTTGCTAATAAGAATACACCATGGGCTGCAAAAAGTGTTGAGCATGTTGATAATAATTAGCTGTGACTTCATGTAATCTTTAACTGAAGCACTTCCACCATCTGGGCATTCATCCACTCTCCCCCTTTTTCTCTCCCTCCCATGTGGAACCCTTTCTGTTGAATAAGCACTGAGCTCGTCTTTTACCATAGTAAGGGGAACAGGGCCTCTCCTTTACCTTGAGGGCTCTTGACAGGCACTCTTGAGATCTCAGTTCCTCTAGAAAACACCAAGAGTCAAAAGTTATTGATGGGAGGGAAGGGTAAAATCAACAGAGGTACACAAAAACAGAGACAGAGTGAGTGAGTAAGAGTGCATGACTGCAGGCTTCTTAAGAAACTGGGATAACAAAATACAATAATTTTTAGTTCCTGTGTGTTTCACTTCCCTCCTTCATTTATTCATGATGCCTGTTCTTCCCCCATCTTCCTGGTACTTGCAGGGCAGAATTAATTTTGCTGTCCTTTGCAGGACACTCGTAGAGATCAGAGAACTGCTTTATGCTGCCACACATTCAATTCCCATCAACACTCAACATGCAGTATTTTTGCCTTCCTCCAACTCCATGTGCTATGTCTCACATCAAGCATGAAGATGCCAGTCTCTTGAGGAGGCTAATCTTTTCCTGAGATAAAACCAGTGACGACAATTTATGCAGTCTCCCGAATGGCAGAATAATGAACTCATTCTGATACTGAACCGTGGACCTTATCCTGGCACTGTCAGCCATCAATTACTATAACAAGAAGTACATCCTGAACCTAAAACTCATACTATAAGCATTTCTTCCTCAGCATTAATACATGCCCATTAATGCAAAAACCCAAGAAATTGCCGGGAAAATATTGATGGAATTTATGTTACTTGAGCTGTGAAAGAAAAACACCAAGGGTAGCAGAGGCAGGAGCAAACTTTCTGTTCCACGTGGCTCATTCCTGGCAGTAAGGCATGCCAGTAAGACTGGAGCATACTGAGAAGGGAGAACTGGAGGGGTTCAAGACACTTCTGTCTGCTGCAGACATGACAAAGTGGCTGGAGAACAAGGACCAGACCATTCTCTGCCTGGAAACCAACAGCCTTTTTTATTTCATTGCTTCTGTTCTTCTGTCAGAACAGCACACCTCACTTGCAAAACACCTATGCTTGCCAGAAGGAAAAGTCTTGCCCTCCCTGAAATTCTTTTCACTCTGTTCAATTAATTTTATTAACAACCTATAGACTCAGTCCTGAGGTCTTCAGATGAAAATGTTTCATCATTACAATTGTTTCACAATGAGAGCCATGAAAAACCTACTAATGCTTTGTGTGTGCTGCTATTAATTACCATGTCAGAAAGCCTAGGAAAGCCTGATAAAATGACCTGCATTTAATCCACCATCCAGAGGAATTCATTCAAACAAGCAAAGCTGACTCAGGCAATTGCAGGGAGTTTTGCTAACAATGTTGTACCCAAAGGGTGACATTCAGTGTGACACATATGGAAGAGACGAGGCTGTCCTACACTGCTCTTAAAAGCGTAAATATGACTTTCATTATTGTGCTATTTCTGTGTCGTCAGTGCTCCAGGAAGGCAGGGATATGTTACTTCCATTTTGCAGACAGTTTAGCTTAAGGCCCATGCCCAAGATCACACAAAGGATCCCTGGCTAAGGTGGGAATGTACTTTGGACCTTCTGAATTCCAGTTCCCATCGTCATCAATCCCTTTCTTATCTCAGTCTTAATTAATGCTGAACAGGGTGTATACCCAAATGGCAACCATAATGCACTGCATAACCCAGGCCAGAACTGAAAGGGAGACAAGGGACAAGTGGGTAAGAGGTGATGCAGACTTCACCTCCCAATGTGCCTCAAGAGCTGCAGGCAGAGAAGCTGGAGCTCAGGGAGCAGAATTCACTTGGTGTGGTCGAGGCCCAGGGGCTGAAGGAGAAACACATGAAGAAACCCCTATTCAAGGAATCTCTCACTGAACTACACTCCTAGATTCCCATCTACAAACAATATATTTGAGACAGGACAGCCCCATCCTCCCCCTTCAATGCTAATTTTGTGACAAGCAGGTAAGCAAGGCAACGAACAAGATTGACTTTCCAGACATGGAGTGCTGTAAGGAGAATGCATGGTACAGGGTGCAGTAATGAACATGTACCAAGCACATGATATGCTGTATGACCAAAGTGCTCAGCTGAAGTTCAAAATCTTTGTGGACTTAGAATTTTTCATAGCTTTCTAGTACTTTTTGCTACTGGCTTTGGCAAAACTTCTCTGTTTAAACTAGCAAAACTTGTGAAATCAAAAGATTGCTGAGAGGAAGCAGGAGGGTAAATGTGAACGGGTAATTTCTGAATCCTGTTCATCATATAGTCTGGCATGCTCCTTGTCCTGGGGTTTGCTGTAGTTTAGATTAGCTGGAGTCACAAAGATCCAAAGGAAACAACATAAAAACTATTTGAGCTTATCAGTGCATTTCTGTGTCTGGAGTCCTCAAAGGGACAACTGCAGGCTTCATCCTACGGACCCTGCCTGGAGACTGTCATTGCTCTCCCCATTATATCTTGGCTGAGTAACAAGAAACTTTCCAGGATGAGTCAGTAAACCACACACAGCATTTTGAAGCAGGGCAATCAACCTGTTATGAAGTATGTAACCAACATTTGTATCATGAATACTGACGTTAGGCTGTTAGGGCGACGTTGATACCATCAGACCTGGAACAGATACCAACATGGTGATGCTGGGATGCTCGATTTGTCCATTCCGGCTGTTCTCTTGCTGGCAACTGAATGCACCCCGGGCCTCCTGACTGTGGAAACAAGTCAAACATGCATGGTATGATCAGAACAACAGGTTTGGCTAATTGTCCTGCTCCAGGCTGTAGTAATAAAGGGCAGGTACCCGTGGACAGCTGTGATTACGTTATTTACATCTATTACCTCTTTTCTCATGTTTTGATCCTCCTTTCTCCACCCCAGTCTTCTCCCAAATAAACAAACCACCCCTAATTACTTTTTACCCCCTCAATCCCAGTTTGGCTACATCCATACCCAAATTCTGTACTTCTGATAATGATACATAGATAATCTTGACCTTAGATAACATTACTGGTACTTTTACATAGGCACTGTAGGCCTTGCAAGATTCCACTCCCCAGAAGGTCCCCAACCCTCCCTTACAGTTATCGGTGAAGTCTGGTTATTCCTCACATAATTCACTTTTAACCATCTGTGAAATCCATCCATTCCTCACAGCTTTTGTTGGCTTCTCACATTGGTAGCTGTCATGTCTGGCAATTGCTCATGTCATGCCCAGCGGTTTCTTATGTCCCGTTCAGTTAGCTCAAAGGCAGGTCAGGGCATAGTCATCTGCCTGCAGCCTTAAAAAATACTACATAATTTTCAGGCAGCCTGCAATGTCCATACCAGCTGTGTGCTGCAAGAACCATGGAGTGGTATGAGAAAGTCTGGACAGAATTGGACTAAAATCACCCTGGACCTTACAGAAGCTCTGACAGGAACCCAGGTGCATCAGGACCCACAGCCAGGCTGTATTGCTCAGCAGGGAGATTTTAGATGATAAATGGTTCCCTGCATCAGTATATTGGTATGTCTGTGACAAAAGCTATTGTTTACACTACATGGGTGCACAGCCAACATTCACAGCATAATAACCAACCATTTCATGTGAGAAGACCATTTTGAACAACTGAGGTGCAAACGCTCTGCCATGGTCTGATCAAGCACCCAGCTTCCTAGTCATGATTCACAGGTTTGTGTCAAGGGCAAAGTCAGGCTTCACTAACATCCATACTTTTACTTCCAACAGACAAACTTTACTTGTCTGACAAAGAACATAAATGTTTGCAAGTGCAGTACTTTTAAAGTGAGGATCGTTTCCATTCTATGGAGAGCAGTGGCATACACACAGAATAGCCCCCTCTCTTACAAAACCTTGGCATCTAACCTCCAATCCAAATACGGGAGCTACTAACCCTCGCTAAGAAAGAAAATGCCCAGGAGTCAGGGTATGCATGTGTGTAAGATGTACGAATGAAGGCTAAATGGTCAGTGCAGAAAAGTATCTCCCCTACAGATAAATCTCTGCATAACATCCACTTTAAGCAGGAGGAGAGTGTTTCCTCTGCAACAGACACACCACAAGAAAGGATTCCTCCCTTCCCAATGCTGACTGTTACAAAGCTCAAGAGCTGAGAGGGGCTCACCAGTGGAAGTCAAACATCTAAGTCCCTTCTGAAGCCCAGAAAAAGGAAAAAGAAAATCTTCTTTACTTCCTTAGTAAAATCAGGGGAATTGCAAAAGTAGTCCTGAAATAATTCCTGGGCTTGGCTTGCTGCAGTAGTTGAGTAGAAGTGCAGCACTGCAGTTGCTGGCTCACGAAAGCAATTCTGAAACCTGGCTTATTAGTCCAGCCTCTTGTCCTGTCCTAGACACCTATCTTGTCTTGACACCTCCTGGTTAAAATCCTTATTACCACCTTCTTTCCCACCAAAAAAGAAAAAACGGGGGAGATATTGTTAGCTTTGTTCTGAAGCTGAAAACACTGTCATCATCCCCAGTTCAGGAAAAAAACACATGCGTGGGAATAATGGAGTGTGTAGGTGCGTTCAACTGTCTGAAGCCAGGGCTAGAGGCAAATCAGATCAGATCAGATCAGATCAGCACGGCTAGAAATGTGACAAGGTGTAATTAACATTGGATGATTACTTAATTTCACTATTGATTTTTTTAATGGAACTTTAAATTAAAATGAAATTAAGAAGAATCCCACGCCTCACACCCCGAGTGGTCTCTGTGTGCCCTTTCCACCCAGAGTTCAGACCAGCAGCAAAGCCCTGGTGCCAGTGCCAGCGCGCACCTCTAATGGCTCCAGGCTCAGCGGGCTGGATGCCCGCAGGCTGCTCGAGGCACGTGGTGACTTCACCACAGATATTCCCAGCCCAATGTGTTCCCTTGCCCTCAGTGCAGGGCAGCCCGGGACTTGAAGCTGTCCTTGGCTCCCAAAATGAACAGTCAGCCCCAGAAGACCTTTGATTCAAAGGGCAATCAGAAAAGTCTGGGGGATGTTAGCTACTGCTAGCCAAACCAATGGACGGTTGTTAGCTGCCCGCTGTGCCCCTCTGCTCTCTGCTCCAGTGACCAACCCAGACTTCAAAACGTCCCAAGTCTCACAGCGCTTGCTCAGATGAAAGCGCTACTGAGTACATTTGTTTCCCTGGGGAGCTTGGCAATGCATTTGCCCTGCACAGCCTCATGGCCAAAGCGTGTTTGGTGAGGGGGACTTCRGTCACAGGGAGGAAATGCCCAGACTTATGGAAAAAAAACACAACTAGGCTTCAGCTGGGACTACCAGAGTCATCCAGAGTGCAGTGAAGGACTTCACGCTTTGCACTGAAGTGACCGCGTCAGCCCCCCGTGCCTCTGGATCTGACCATGGAGAGATGGCTCGCAAAGCACCTGGTGGCTGGGGAGCACAGGTCACTTCTCACTTGCCTCAAGTGCCACGACAGAGTAGCGACTTGCACTTCCAGCACCAACTTTTACGTTTGAAAGACAACTTGGGCATCATGGAGACAAGAAAATGACACGTGGCAGTCGCAGCAGGAGCCCCCAGCCCACCGTCAGCCGCTGCTTTGCCTGAAAGCAGGCTCCTGCAGCTCGGCCAGAGCAGCTCTTGCCCTCGTGGTCCGCAGAGTCAGGGCTGGGACAGSACTGTTGAACTCTGCTGTACAAACCTGATATGCACAACCCAGGTGCTGGCTGTAGCCCTTTCCCCACACTTCTTGCTATCCATCTCAAGCGCCTTCTTGCTTCACACCGGTCTCACAGCCCTGCTCTGACAACTCCTGGAAGCCCCTGCAAACGTCCCCATGCTATTTTTTGAAAAACACAGACCTCACCGCTACAAACGAAGCCTGAAAACATCACAGCCAATGCACTGGGGTCTGTGGGAGCAGAATTATTTCTTCACATCGAGTAAACAAGTTGTTACGCAGCAAATCAATTCCTTGCTCCAGAGCTGGTCCTGGAGGGCCTGAGCAGCCCGCATCACTGCTAATTCAGTGCAAACCCAGCAGAGGCTTTGGCAAGACCTCCTCACTCAGGTGCCTGAACTGAAGTGCTTGAGGGCATTTAATCTAAGGCAGAGCATGGATTTCATGCTTTCCCTCAGGCTCCTCAGATGGAGCTTCTGCCTTTGAAGGCAGGCCCYATTCCCACGGGCAACAGKGGGAAGAAACCCTCRAGGTGCCGGCACAGCGCTCCCCAGGGACACCAAGCCTGGCGTGGGGAAGGCGCTCCCACCGACGCCAGGCAGAGGGAGGTCGGGGAGCTCAGCACCCCTTTGAAGGCTCCCAGCACCTCACGTGGAAGGAGACCAGGAACAGGAGCTGGCAGTCAGCCAGTAAATGCCTGTGGAAATCACCGTGAAGCAACAGCCTTAAAGAGGTTTCCTATCTGGGACAGGCCAAGAAACGATTTTGGATCCAGGCGCTAGGTCTTGCTTTTCTTCCTGAGGGGARTGAAAGAATTGGAGGAGAAATCAAAACTGCAAAGGAATATGAGAACAGAGATAACATCTGAATGAGGAGACCTTCTCCAACAGGTAGTAGACTGTGAAACACAACATTTGGCAATGCAGGAAGTCTGTTTCTACTTGAACTCTTTTGTATTACTATTACCCAATCCTTCTGTAAATGTTTTAATTAAGAATGTATTTTTCATATTTAAGTATCTCTCCCTCCAAGCCTGCATTTAAAGATAGTTTGATGCACTTACTTTTCAGCTTAATTTCACTAAGATAGCTTCCTTTCAATACTTGCCTCTTGAGAGCTAGTAAGGGCACAATTCATGTGCCATTTGGAGCTGCTGGGTCTTCACTTTCTGGGACAATTATGTGCATTCACAGTACTGCAGTGATGAAGCACTTTTGGCAAGACCAGAAAATGGCTCAGAAGTTTCTCCTATTCAAAAATGTAAGGTATGCTGTATCATTATGCACTTAGGATGATTCAGGCAAATGTGGATCTTAAAAGACAGTATCTGTGAAGGTGCCAGACAGGAACTCCTAGCTGCATGTCATAGAGACAACTTTCAAGTAAGATTAAATAAATATTTACACCGATCCTCTTAAGATCTCTCAATCAGTACTTCCAATTGCTTCATCCTGGATATATCTTGGAAAAATACTGGAATTATATTTCCTGCAGTGCACTTCTCTAGACTTTCAAGTCCAATTGCCCCCCAGTTAGAAAACTCTCTTGTTGAATCAGGTGTCTTTGAATGATCCAAGTCACACGTACAAAGCACATCCTGAGTTCTCATCTTTGAATAATAATGCCCAGTGGACATGCTTTTTGGTAACATACTGTAAAATGGCCTCTCTTCTTCACTTGCAAAAAGCATCTTCCAGTTCTGACACTACTTTGTCCAGATGAAAATCTGATGTATGCCCTTATAATTGAGGAAAAAAAAAAAAAAAAATTGGAGTTTTGTTCATATTTGGAACCTGTAAGCAATTAGACTGACAGGAATTTTCTAGAAAGACTTGTATGACCCAGTGTGTAGTAACCAAAATAATCTTTGTTTAAGACACCCTCCAGAAAGCAACTAGTAAATGGACTACTGATTGAGAATTCCTCTAAACTACTGCAGTTTGGAAATTTTAGCTGCAGGCCACATCTGTTTTTCTAAATAGGTTTTCTAAATCTTTTACTTTGTAACAGCTTTTGATTACATAAATACTAACTGCACCACTGAACAATAGTTGTCTCTATTGAACTGCTTGGTAGATAATGAAAATAGACTGCAGATATAAGAAAGCCCATCTTCAAGTTCTCTCTTCTGCTAGGCATCTCCATTCAAAAGGTTTATCCTTTACTGACATTAATGTACTCTTTTTATAATAATAAGTGAAAATTACTTCACAATTACTTCAAAAGCAGTAATTATGTTTTAGAAACAATGCCTAATTTCTACTTAGATTTGTTTACCTTTGTCTGGAGCCATTAAGGAAATGGCATTGTCAGACTGCTGGCAGACTTCTGAAATAAAATGAGAAGGCTCATTTCTGTTACTATCAACCTCCATTTCACTTCCAAGTATTTCACCATCTCCACCAGCACATTATGGAAGTCCTTCAAGGAAAAAAGGTAGAATTTAATGAATAACAACATTTTTAGGACAGCAAACAATTTCTACTGCATTGGGTTCCTTCTCTTTTCCAATCAGAAAAATAAGTGTACTGTATAGAATTTTCAAAGGTAAATACAGGTTAATAAAAGGTACTCACCCAGAACATAGGATCATGGAATCATGGAACGGTTTAGGTTGGAAGGGACCTTTAAAGATCATCTAGTCCAACCCCCTGCCATGGGCAGGGACGTATTTCAAACTGGAAAAGCCTTTTATGGATTGAGAATGGAAACCGCAGTATCCACTTATGCGTACCCACTCCTTGGAAGATTCTGTATTTTTCATTTCTTCAGCTCAAAATCGCTGGCTTTGTCTGCATAGCTTTTATGGTGGTGTAAATCTGTTTATTTTATTTAACTTATTCTTGATTTACATTGAAAAAGTTGGGATTCACTTTCCTTCTATCAAATAAGTTGCTGTGGGAACACATTTCATTATCGAGTGTAAAGATCCCTTTTTGAGATAGGAGATGATACCATAAAGAGTCACAATCTCTCAGGCTTCAAGATGAAAATTGATGAGCAAATTAGATAATTAAAGCCTCTGGTTTAGGTCATAATGTCACAGAAAGCCAAAACAGCATTTCAGTTTCTCTTCACTTCCCCCGCTCTCCTTTCTGTCCCCGTGCTTGTTCTTCCTAGCTCCTACAAACATCTACCAACCTCCTTCCAACCAAACCTCAAAAAGCCCCCAAGGCCCCGCAAGCTTGGGGGAAAAAAGGACTCTACTGGATGTTAAGGAACAAGTGCTCAACACAGTACTGGTTTTATGATATTGTACAATTATTTTCATCCTAACACTCCACAAACCTTCCACTCTTTTTTACTCCAATAGTTAGGCATACCCCTCCATGCAACAGGCGCTAACATCTTTATGTGTCCCCTTGCAAACAGCTGCCTCTAAAATTATCTAGTTGATTAATAATTCAATTAGACTAAGCTTTCTAGTTTTTCCAGCCAAACAGCAGCTGGTCTAACCAAAATAATACTTTTCCCTGTAAACTTTGCCTCACTTATGGCTAACACATTTTGCATTTGGCCAGCTAGCAATTAGTGGTTTCTAGCAATGCTGATAAGGTCTTTTAGCCATTAGTCATCCATTTGCTTGACACGAATACACTGACTAGGACTAAATGAACTGTGTTTGATTGCTTTCCTCTTGGCTATCCAAAGGCAGTCCTAGTTACCCGCTCCTTTTTTTTCTGAAGTATACTTAACAAGAAAAAACAATTTCTCATCACTTTTTTCTTACTTCTGGTATTACTGGTACTGACAAACTGTTACCAGATTGTGCTCATTTCTAGTTTACTCATATCTTAAAACATTTGTATTTCTTTGTTGCTGTATTAGCTAATCTGCAAGCTACCTCCTCTGTATTATTTGGTACTTCTATAATGAATCTTCCCAAGTAGTCAATAGTTGTAGCTCAAGTGGTGTACCCCAGGGCTCAGTATTGGGGCCAGTTCTGTTTAATATCTTTATCAATGATCTGGATGAGGGGATCGAGTGCACCCTCAGTAAGTTTGCAGATGACACCGAGTTGGGGCGGGAGTGTTGATCTGCTTGAGGGTAGGAAGGCTCTACAGAGGGATCTGGACAGGCTGGATCCATGGACCGAGGCCAATTGTATGACGTTCAACAAGGCTCAGTGTCAGGTCCTGCACTTGGGTCACAACAACCCCATGTAAAGCTACAGGCTTGGGGAAGAGTGGCTGGAAAGCTGCCTGGTGGAAAAGGACCTGGGTGCTGGTCAACAGCCAGCTGAATATGAGCCAGCAGAGTGCCCAGGTAGCCAAGGAGGCCAATAGCACCCTGGCTTGTATCAGAAATAGTGTGGCCAGCAGGAGTAGGGAAGTGATCGTGCCCCTGTACTCGGCGCTGGTGAGGCTGCACCTTGAATACTGTGTTCAGTTTTGGGCCCCTCACTACAAGAAGGACATTGAGGTGCTGGAGCGTGTCCAAAGAAGGGCAACGAAGCTGGTGAAGGATCTAGAGCTCAGGTCTTATGAGGAGCGGCTGAGGGAACTGGGGTTGTTTAGCCTGGAGAAAAGGAGGCTGAGGGGAGACCTTATTGCTCTCTACAACTACCTGAAAGGAGGTTGTAGTGAGGTGGGTGTTGGTCTCTTCTCCCAAGTAACAAGCGATAGGACGAGAGGAAATGGCGTCAAGTTGCGCCAGCGGAGGTTTAGATTGGATATTAGGAAAAATTTCTTCACTGAAAGGGTTGTCAAGCATTGGCACAGGCTGCCCAGGGAAGTGGTTGAGTCACCATCCCTGGAGGTATTTAAAAGAGGTGTTGGTGTGGTGCTTAGGGACATGGTTTAGTGGTGGAGTTGGCAGTGCTAGGTTAACGGTTGGACTTGATGATCTTAAAGGTCTTTTCCAACCTAATCAGTTCTATGATTCTAAGTGACTCTCTACTGTAAGCAGATTAATGTTTTTCTCTAGGAAGATGATGCTATATTGTGTCTGGATTAGTTTATTGCAGGTGGGTGTATTCATATGGCAAAAGAGTTGTTACAGTGACTGGAGTTCGTGGAGGATTAAAAGATATAACCTCAACTCAGGTTTGATCTCACTTTACTAGGTCACGTGGATAGAGTTGCATCATATAGTTACATTAAATTAAAGGAATCTGAGCTGTGATTCTAGGAGCATTCCAGACACTTCTCATCAGAGTTTGAAACTGATGCTGCATGCTGTTGTCCAACACGTGCTGCTAGAGGTCTAAGTAAAGTGCTTTTAAGTCAGAAAGTTGTTTTTCCCATCTAAGCAAGAAGCTGGATCTGAAATGTCCTATGCAATGTTAATYAGTTGTTTTGGTTGCTTCCATGATCAAAGTCTTCAAATAAGTGGAATTATAACATTTCTATTGGATGTTTGTAAGAGAAATTGGTAATACAGTCCTTGGTAGAAAATAATTTAAAGATTTCTACTAATTTCAGTAACAGGAGCAACTTCAATGGCTTTGTCAGGTCAAATGATTAGACCCGCTGTATTTGGTTTTGTCAACTCATWTTTGGTGATGCCCATTGATCATGTAGGGAACGACCAGGGCAGAAGGGCCACCATGCACAGATGACTCATAGCAAGCTTTTGTTGATGCAGGCAGCAGGGTATCCTCCAGAAACTCAGCTAAGATACCCCTCCCATGACTTCAGCTGCCTCATGCCCTGTATCAGGCAACAACAATGATGGTGTAAAACCATCAGGGTAGCTCAGCTTGGACAGGATTGTAGATATGACCCATATGTCACCACTTTTGTCAAAGCTAGAGATAGGTTGAAAACTGTGATGGATACAACAAGGTGCAAAGTATGAGGATGGAGGAAAAAGGTAAACGTAGTACACCGTTATGTGTATTATCAAACGTAATTATACCGCAAAGCGTTCTCTGTGTTCCTCTCCTTCGTTGGAAGGGCACTTACATGTTTCCCACCTCCGGATGGAAGGAGAGACTGGTTAGTGAATGACAAACAGGACTGTGGTGCTGTCAGTTACCTCTGGAGTTACAGAATATAATTTTAGTTCCTACAACTGAAATTTTTCTGGACTTTCTTTTTTACTTTTGTGTTTCTTCTTTCAATGATATACTTTAGCATATTCACAACTGAAACAGCACATACACAATAACAGCAAACAAGCATGAATTAATTTAATATGACACAACATATGTCTCATTAAGGTAAAATGCATATGCTCTAAATCATCATAGCCACATTAATTGTATCACTGTCTTCTTGATGTACAGATTTATTCTAAAATGTTTCCGATTATTCACAAGTTTAATGTAAATAAGTAGGTAAAAGATGAATAAACATTTTGATCTATTTATGGAAGAAATTCCAAAGAAGAAAATATATACAGGGTTTATTATATGGGTCAGATACAGTTGTCTCTTCTACTACAGACATAATTTATTATTAATACTTTAACATATACTGGTCTAAGTTCAGATAAAAGCTAGAATGCCACAGGTATATCCTCATCCCATGGCACCATTACAAAAATACATATACCAATTAGTAACATTGATATTGTTAGTAATACAATAGTAACATGTATAATGTTACTATATATAATGAGCAAAGGGGGAAACAGAAGTCAATAAAATGTATATTTGCACTTCAATTTCTCTGAATTCCCCCACAGAGTGTATATCT
Source organism: Phoebastria nigripes (assembly GCA_035582835.1). NCBI lineage: Eukaryota > Metazoa > Chordata > Aves > Procellariiformes > Diomedeidae > Phoebastria > Phoebastria nigripes. Next base: position 12,611 of record JAYKAV010000833.1, on the reverse strand, counting down.
TTACATCATCCACTAGTTCACTAGACCCCTCACTTTCTCCGTTACACAGCAGTAATAAAACACACAGCCAGAAGCAAGCAAACACCAAATTCCCAATACCTTAAACTCAAAGCATGCCTCAAGCCCCCCCCATAAACGTACACACACATACTATCCTTGTCCCTGCATGACTGAAGCAAGACTTCAGTAAGTAAATGGCCAAAAGACTTGTAGTATTTCTTCCCCCTATCCCCCAGTAACTGTTGAACAGCATATTAATTATCAAAACTTTATTTATTTGTAGTGTTTTAAAAATACTTTTCTAAAAAATGTTTAAATTTTTAAAAATTTTAAAATATGTGGCTCTCCACTAATTATTCCCCATTTTTCCTGGTGCTGAAGTGGTTCAAAGTAGAACAGTGGTATAATGAGACAAAAATGTCTCTGACCTGTACAGTGGACCTCGATGATGATGAAACCTGACATAACAGAAAGCAGCTCACACATAGGTAAAACAGAGTATCCTGGCATAGAGCTGTTGTTGTAATACCTGTTACAATCTGAGAGCTGAATATTAACCATATAATGAACGTGTGCAGAAACCTGGATGCTGGTGGCACAGTGTAATGCAATGAGGAACAGGAACATTATTAACAGTGCTCTGTGTGCATATTGGCATCATATGAGAAAAACAGCCCTGCTTCTAGATCAGAATATTGGATGCTATTTCCTCAACACTCAGTTTTCAGTTTGGTATGGTTAGGATTTTCAACTCTAGGGCTGTTGTCTTCCTGGGCCAGCAGAATGTGATGCTGTAAGTCTGACTGTACTGCCTGAAATCCCAAGGATTGCCTTTCCCACTGACCAGCACTCCATCAGTCTGTAACCCAAACCAAGTAATACCCGAGCATGCCAAGGACAGAATTCTGGACTGAGCCTGGGAAAGAAACAGGATAAAACTTTCCTGGTTCTTCAGAGGGACAAATTTCAAGGAAAAAAAGAGCATCCTCAGTTCTTCTCCTGATTACCAGGTCTTAGCAGATGTCACTCCAGGCAACTCAGTGACTTTCTGAGTAGCAACAATTTCTGCTTAGCCCTGTCCAGGAAGTTCTTTCCATCCTTTCTGGAGCCAGTTTGTCTGCTCTTTCTTGTGGTTCCTCTGACTTTCATCCCCCTTGAGCGTGCTGAGTAATTTCCCCTTCTCTTTCACCTCACACAGTCTTTGCAAAGGAACGTGTAGCTGAGAACACACAAATTAGTATTATCTGTGATACCATGCATACATTCTGATATACTCCACTGTAGCTAGGGAGCATGACAGAGAGAACTGTAATACCCAAGATGTTAAATTCAGCTGTAATGGCCTATGCATCTTCTGAGTGTGTTATATGTGTGTTTGTGTGCACCCATACAGATCTGTATGCATGGATATGCAACAGTTAATTTCACAGCTAGCCTGCATGCCTTTGGTCAGTGCTGCCTATCAATTTTGTTTGTCTCTCTGCTAGTTATTCACTGAAGGAGAACTCTGGACTAAAGAAAGGTAACTTGCTTCAACTCTTCCATAGCCTCCCTCACCTAAAACTATAAAAATGCAAATAATAATGATAGTAAAGGAAATCCTACTGTCTAAAATTTACAACCGACTAGGAAACAAGTGATGTTGAAAAAGCATCAAATGCCAACATCTGATCGTAACAGTTCCAGGTCYGAGCACATCTACTTTTCCCCACACTTCTATATTTGTAAAAGATTATGTGTAGGATCTCTGTGTGGGTTCATAAACATGACTTCCAAAGCAATCTGTTTCACTGTCTTGTGCACAGTTTGTCCCTGGCCTTCAACCTCCTCACTCATTTCTTTCAGAGTATCTTTTATTTCAAAAATGGTTATGCAGAATAGGTATGAGAACATCCTGCCTCATGGCTGCGTGTCAGCAAGCTTCTCCACTTTGTCTGAGATTTCCAATGCATGTTCTTTCAGACCTTTGTATGAAAAAGGCCACTTAGTATCGTCATTTCTACACTCTCCTCAAGTTTCCATCACATTTCTAGAGGTACGTATCTCACCCAGCATCTGGAAGGCTGTGAAATCAGCCTGTGGGAAACAGTTGGCTTTTCTGCAACCCTTCTACCCCACCATGATTTGTTCCATAGGTATTACAGTGAAAAAATCTAAGGGACATGGATTACTGGAGTTGAAAGCTCTCCAATGAAAATTCGATGTTACTGATGTGTTGCGGTATCTAGTGCCAGATTTGTATTATCTTAGCTGCAGGTGTAGACTAGCAATCACAACAATTGTCACTTGGTGGAGCCAGATTACTCTGCAAATGGAATATGCCTTACGAGTCGCTTATGAAAAAGGTCTCAAAGTCAGGATTTTTAAATAGCACATTGGAGAAAGAAAGTTGGGAATCAGGGGACTTAAATCTTTTGAGAAATCAGAATTTTTACAATTTTGCTTTTAGTTACTCTGGCATAGGAGAAGTAAAGGTCTTGCCAGCTGAAGGAACAGTTGTTACCTTTTGTTGGAATAGGATAGAAGTGCAGTAGAGATGCATTTGGTAATATATGTGCAAATGTGTAAGATGCAACCAAAAGCTATCACTTTCTGGTTTTGCACAGGTTAAAAAAGTTCAGATTGCTGATGCTAAACTGTGCAATCTTTTTACTGATGATATGTTTTTTAAAAATATCTGCCATTTTTTTCCATCTCTCTTAATACAAGTGAGAAAGGACCTAATGTATTTACAGTGTAAAATACAGAACATCTTAAGAGGAAAAAATGAGAGGGTGCCAAGCTATAAACACCTTCGCTATACTATGCTGAGATTAGCAACTCTTTCCCCACAGTGTGTTTCTTTCTTTTCCTGTCCATATGTATGGGACATTTTAATTAAAGAAGTGTTATTAGTAAAAGCTCCTCTGGCTTCTGAATCTGTGTTACATTTATTGCACTTGCTGTAACAGAGCTCAGGGAACTTGCATCACTCTCTGCCATCTTGATCTTCAATGATCAGGAGTTATTATTGAGAGTATATGTGCTCTCTGGCATTTTTGTTTCTTCTCATTACATAATTTTTCTTTGCACTGAATTGCTCCAAACCAGGAAGATAAGGCTAGACAACAGGTCTACTTTTGAGGACATGTCCTGACTGGCATATAAACAAAGTCTTACCAGTTCTTCCCATATATTTTTTAGACCTGTCAGATCTGACACATTGGGAACAGACTATCAGTTGGGTCCAGCCTACTATTTTTCTTCAAAGTATATTGAAAAGCAAGACAAAAGAGCTCTTTTTTGATCGGTGACCCCACATGCCAGAAAAGGCTGGTTGGCTTAGTCTGCAGTCTGTCGATGGGTATATCTTACAAGCGAGATAGAGAATAGGAGAGAAGCCAGAGCACTGGGGGACTGTAGTTTAGTGCCCGTGTCCACCTGGAAGGGCATCTCATTCCATGACATCTCCATCTTCCATGGCTGGATCAGATGATGGTTGTGATTTTCATGTTCTTGAGATATCGGCAAGCCTGGCACAGAGCCTGGTTGTAGCAGGTGCTATCCTATCATACAAAAAGGTGAGAAAGAACAGGAACTGCTTGTGTTACAGCAGTGTTACTTTGAAGATTTAAAGTTTAAGTACAAAAGCACACTAAGGACATTATTAAGTTCTACCTAAGATTTCCTAGATAGTTAATTTACTCAATTATTTCTGCATAAATCCCACTCTTTCAAGGTGGATGAGCACATGATCATAAAAACAAACCATGCATGATGAACAATTTAATTTATTACTATGGGCAGCAACAGGACTTTTATGACTGTAGTTTTTAAAAACTACAGTATTATCCCTGTCGAGGGAAGCAAATAGAAGTGAAAGTTATACCTGCATGTAAAGAACACACCACATTTTATAGAAAAGCAGAATGAAGTTAACGATAAAAATCAACAAAGATCAAACAATAAATGGGACTATGTGAAATAAAGAAGTGACTTTCCCTTGTACAGAAGGACAGCATGGTCTCTCTTAATGCTAGAAGATGGAGTAGGGGCAGGATGAAAACAGATCATTGGTTCTGCTACCTGGAATAGCTGGAAAAAGGCCCTGTGATGGCACAGGCCAGGTAGGAATTAGTATTTTCAACTAGCGAGTTGATGGTTTTGCTCCCTCTCGTGTGGCTGGAGCTGAGGACAGGGTTGGGATCTGTGCCCAGGATGGGAGGAACAGCCCCACAATTTGCCATGGAGACCAGGGAGGCTCATGGAGTTGCAGTGCAGGCTGGAGAGGTCTCCTATTTGTCCTGGGCCAGTTTGGGCTCCCCTATATTTTTGGGGAAGGTGTTTGTGTCTTGGTGGCGATTTCAGATTTAAGTTTGTTAAAGGAGGAGATGATGAATTATGTTTCTATGTGGTCCCGTGGAACTGAACACACCAGGATGTGGTGCAGAACTCCAGACTGTCTCTGTCTCTCTTAGGTGCAGTGATGGGATGGGGTCAGTGGTGTCAGGCCATGCAGAGTATTGAGCTTGGGGTTCAGGTGGACTCATCAAAGGGCAGGAGAGCTCAGAAATGGTTGCGTGCCCCAGCCTTCAACCTGACTTTGGAAGTCTTCTAAAACCCAGGAAACAATGAAGTGTGGCAGCCGCTCCTTTCCCTAACCCTCCTGCTACTTCTGCCCATACTAATCATCTTGACCAAGTGGGCCAAGTGCAAACCTTGTTGGCCCCAGGAAGAGGATGAAGGTGTTCCGCCCAGTCAACGCAATGCCAGATCCTTGCCTCCAGGCTGTGCAAGAATTGAGCAGGAGCCTCTGTTCCTGGAAACCAGAGCCCTCACCCTGACCCATGGCCAGCCTCCGGCCGAGCAGCAGGTGGGCACCAGCCTGGGGCTGGGAGAAGAGCTCACTGCTGCCCGCCACAAACACCAGCCCTCAGCTTAGCTCTGAGGGATGTCCAGAGAGGAGGCAGCAAAGACTGGGGCTGTGACAGGTATTTGAGGTCTGTTCCCATCTCTGGAGGGTCTGTCTGGTACTTGGAAGAAGGTAAATGGACATTTTCTGGCCTTTATGGTATGGCTTCACCATTGCTTTTCAAGCTTGAGAGGCCATACAAAGCCTAGTATTCAATGGAGTTCCTCAGCCTGTGAAGTCTTAAACACTTATCCCAGGGTTTTTGCGTAGTCACAGAATTTTAGATTTCCCCCCCCTTGAAGGGCAGAACATGCTTTTTAGCTGGACTACCTCTCCTCTTTTTTTTTTTTTTTTAAATTGATCTCATGTCCTCTTTTCTGAACATTTATCATTTTTATTGCCCTCAAGTCAATATTTAGCATTTTCCAATCAGTGGATCCTCTTTAAACTGAACATTCAGGATTCCTGTGGTGTAGAAGCTTCCTGTTTTTCACTTTAAGCTCTCCAGCACTTTTTGCTACTGGTTTGGGCAAAGCTCCTCTATTTAAACTACAATCTCCCTAGCAAAACTTGTGAAATCAAAAATGACTGCGGAGAGGAGGCAGAAGGGTAAATCTAAGTAGGTCATTTCTGAATCCTGTTCATCATGTAGTCTGGTAGGCTCCTTGTCCTGAGGTTTGTCGTAGTTTAGATTAGCTGGATTTTATTTCTTCCTGTGACTTTTGCAGTTTTGGCAAAGTACTTTGGGAAAGAAGGTAGTTGAAAGAAAAGCTTTCAATTGCTCTCTCTCCTATAGTTGTTTTATCAGGAATGTCAGAGATGCTTTCTAGCAGCACATGGTGTGGGTGCTGCCCAGCTCGGGGTCACTGGAGTTTGGAGCTCCTTTGACAGTTTCTGGCATTGTGCAAAGAGGCCAGATGATAACGAATGAGAGAGGCAGTGTGGCTAGGGAGATAATTATCAACAAGCTTTGTAAGATCCTATGGTTGTATTTCCAAAACCAGTTTTTGCTTTGTTCCAGCTGAAGGTGTTTGTTTCCCAGTTTTCATGCGTATGCTACAGTCCCAGGATAAACTGCAACGTTGTATCTGAAGAAGAATGCCTGAGTTGCAGAATCAAGGAAGTTGCTGAAAAGAAGAATGTTTTTACAAAACATCTAATTTAGTTGGAAAACCAGCTTTCTCTCTAACCCACTTTGAAACGTAATCTTCCAACCAGCCTGATGTGCAGTCACAAATGAAGATCCAAAGGAAACAACTACCTGAGCTTCTCAGTGCACTTCTCTGCCTAGACTCCTCAAAGGGACAAGCTCAGCCTGTCTGCAGGGCCCAGTTACAAAGCGTGTAACTGATGTTTGTACTGTGAATATGATATGATTTTCAGGCAGCAAAATTCCTACCTCCCTCACCCATCTCCACACCAGCTGTGTGCCACAAGAACCATGGAGTGGTTCAAAAAAGTCAGTGCAGAATCAGACTAAAATCACCCTGGCCCTTACAGAAGCTTTGACAGCTTGGTGCATCAAGACTCATAGTCAGGCTGTATTTCTCAGCAGAGAAATTTTAGATGATAAATGGCTCCCTGCATCTATTCATCAGTGCGTCTGTCACAAAAGCTGCCATTTATTGCCTAGGTGCAAAATCAACATTCACAGCATAATGCACCATCCTTTCCATGTGGGAAGAGTCCCGACATTTTAAACAACTGAAGTTCAAACACTCTGCCCTGCTTTTCAGCTGGCGTGTTCTGACCAGGCACCCAGCATGCTAGGCATGCATTATAGGCTGCTGTCACAAAATCAGGGCTCAGTAAAAGCCACTTTATTTTGTGTCTTCATTTGTGACTGTAGATTGGGTGGTTGGAAAATGATGTTTCAAACTGGGTTAGCTAGAAAGTTGGCTTTCCAACGAAATTAGATGTTTTGTAAAACCCAGTTCCTTTGGGGTTTTGCCYCTTTACACAGGCTGTGTGCAGAGGGGCTGGGTGGTGTGGAGTGCTGTGACTCAAAGCAGCAGCAGTCTCTGCTCAGGTGCACATCATGGCAGGGAAACACTCTTCGGTCGTGAATCACCAGCAGGGATCACAGGCAGCCTTCAGTTACTGTTTTTTCCTTTGTTTTTCCAGATGGGATTATTTTCAGTCTTCTATAGCTCTTTTTTTAAAAGGGATTATTGTATATGCTTGACTTTTCATGCTATTTGAGCATCTTTGTATATAAAACTGCATGTTTCTTCTCATTGCCTTTTTTCACCCATAGGAATTATCATATTTGAAATACGACAGTAGGGCCAGATTCATGTCTTTGCACACTCTGCGAGTGTCTTACTGCCTCAGTGGCCCTACTGATGGCAATGGGACTCTGCGGAGGCAAGGATGACGGGCTTGGAGGCAGGAGCCGTGCAGCAAGGTGCAACACAAGTGCCCTTAGGACCTGCACCTGCTGTCCAGGCGATGCAGACCTCACCACGCACAGGCATACAAGCATCGCTTCTTCACCAACACTTGACACAACTCTCATCCCAGTCCACAGAGCTGTATAATTTAATATGCTTTGAGGTGAATGTTGCCAAGGTCGTACCACTGTTCTTCCCTGCTAGCACTTTAGAAACCCATTTTGTGGGTGCAAATAACCACCTTAGCCAGGCTGAGATGTATCTCTGATCCTTAGGCTTTTACTGGTTTCATTTAGTTAGCACAGCCAAGCAGAGGTGACTGGGGAAAAGACATGCTCTTGTTTTAATGTAGCTTAAACTGGTACCTAGTTCATGAGTGTAAACTGGCTCTGAATCTCCACACAGCTGTTTGTGCCTGTTCAACGAAGTTTAACCCTTACACAAAATTCAACAGGCTCAACTTTGCCAAAGACAAGTTCTTGCTGTCGTGGGTAAGCCCAGTTCCAGGGGTAAAGGTTTAGCAAGACTGGGCCTTTAAACCTTTCCCTGTATTTGCTGCGCTTCATGAAACTGGTGAAAAAGGCCAAAGTTCTCTCAATGATTGTTAGACAAATGTATCACTTCTCAATGGTGTTAAGCCCGCTTTAGGAAAAAAAATAGATGTTTCACTCAGAAAGATCTCCAGTGAAATAAATTATGGGGATGGCTGACTCTCATATGCAAGTAAGATATTTTCTACAGCGACCTGATTTCTGAACAGCTTTTAGGCCTGAACCCAACCCCATCATCATCAGGGGTTGCTCTTTAAACTAGACAAACCTTAAGCTATCACTTATCTCTCTGTTTACTTGTTGCAGGCTGTAGTTTTCATCTGTTAGTTACCATATTTGCACTTAAAAATCATTAAAATACTGATGCTCCAATGCAGAAGCAGAAGGATACATTTCTGTATTAGATAAGGCATTTTATGCACAGATATACACAGAGGGGAGAAATGGAGATTTTTTTTTCAACCTCTCCTTTCAAGAAGGGGAATTATGAGAACAGTTTCAAGTCTTGGGTCTTATTATTAGTCATCAGTTACTTTGCATTATACAAAAATTATTCCTGGCACCCTATGTCCAGGGGGCCTGAAGGGACAGAGGGAAAAAATGGGAAAATTCAGTACAAACCACTCAGTACCCATTTCAGGGACAAGACGGAAGCTCAGAGGGAAGGCAACAAGCAGATTTCTTAATACAATAATATTACATCAACTTCTAAAATTAGGGCCAAGAAATTAAAGCTCAGAATATGCTTTTATGTTCACTGCTAGACTACTTCAAATCTGGTCCAAGAATAATGCAGTCCTGAGCTATCTCACAGCTTGCAACAGCAGAGAAGAGCGAGGTTTTCATAACTGATCCTTAACTCATGCAATAGGAAAAATCTGCTCCCTCTCACAAAGAATATAAGGTTTTGCAGTACTTTTACATTGACGGCAGTTTCCATTCTATGGAGAGCACTAGCATCCACCCAGAATAGCCCTCCTTCTTACAAGACCTTGGCACCTGACCTGTGATCTAAGGGCAGGAGCTACTACCACATGCTGAAAAAGCAAATGCCCAGGAGTCAGCTTGTGCGTATGTGTGACATGTAGGAGTGAAGGCCAAATGGTCAGTGCAGACAAGTGTTCCCTCTTACTGATTGTCCTGGTTTTGGCTGGGATAGAGTTAATTTTCTTCCTAGTAGCTGGTATAGTGCTGTGTTTGGATTTAGTATGAGAATAATGTTGATAACACACTGATGTTTTAGTTGTTGCTAAGTAGTGTTTACACTAGTTTACACTAGTCAAGGACTTTTCAGCTTCCCATGCTCTGCCAGGTGCACAAGAAACTAGGAGGGAGCATAGCTAGGACAGCTAGCCCAACTGGCCAATGGGGTATTCCATACCATGTGACGTCATGCTCAGTATATAAGCTGGGGGAAGAAGAAGGAAGGGGGGCACGTTCGGAGCAATGGCGTTTGTCTTCCCAAGTCACCGTTACACGTGATGGAGCCCTGCTTCCCTGGAGATGGCTGAACACCTGCCTGCCGATGGGAAGTAGTGAATGAATTCCTTGTTTTGCTTTGCTTGTGCATGCAGCTTTTGCTTTACCTATTAAACTGTCTTTATCTCAACCCACGAGTTTTCTCACTTTTACCCTTCTGATTCTCTCCCCCATCCCACCAAGGGGGAGTGAGCGAGCGGCTGCGTGGTGCTTAGTTGCCAGCTGGGGTTAAACCACGACACTGATCAACCCCTCTGCTTAAAATATACATCGAGCAGGAGGAGAGTTTCATCTGCAGCAGACACAAAACATCAACAGCTGAGAGGGGCTCACTTGACTTTGCAGAAGTCAAGTATCTTGGCTCTGAGGAAGTCAAACACCTCCTAAGTCTCTTCTGAAGTCTAGAAAAAGGAAAAAAAAAATCTTATTTACTTCCTTGATGTAAATGAAAATATTACTGGGATCAGCCTCCTGGAGCCGTGGAGGGATAAAAGTGCAGCATCACAGCTCATGAAAGTGATTCTGAAACCTGGCTTATTAGTCCAGCCTCTTGTCCTGTCCTAGACACCTATCTTGTCTTGACATCTCCTGGTTAAAATCCTTATTACCACCTTCTTTCCCACCATAAAAAAGAAATGGAGATTGTGAGCTTTGTTTTGAAGTTGAAACACTGTCATCATCCCCAGTTCAGGAAAGTACATGTGTGGGAAAAATAGCGTGTAGGTGCGTTCAACTGTCTGAAGCCAGGGCTAGAGGCAAATCAGATCAGATCAGATCAGATCAGCACGGCTAGAAATGTGACAAGGTGTAATTAACATTGGATGATTACTTAATTTCACTATTGATTTTTTTAATGGAACTTTAAATTAAAATGAAATTAAGAAGAATCCCACGCCTCACACCCCGAGTGGTCTCTGTGTGCCCTTTCCACCCAGAGTTCAGACCAGCAGCAAAGCCCTGGTGCCAGTGCCAGCGCGCACCTCTAATGGCTCCAGGCTCAGCGGGCTGGATGCCCGCAGGCTGCTCGAGGCACGTGGTGACTTCACCACAGATATTCCCAGCCCAATGTGTTCCCTTGCCCTCAGTGCAGGGCAGCCCGGGACTTGAAGCTGTCCTTGGCTCCCAAAATGAACAGTCAGCCCCAGAAGACCTTTGATTCAAAGGGCAATCAGCACCTATTTTTCAGCATAGGGTTTTGGGGATATAGACTGGAAATGGATCAGCCCAGTCTGGGTTTTCAGCCCTGTGCTGAGTGCAAAAAGTTGTGCAAACACACAGTCTGCAGGGAGCTCAAACCCCTCTCCTTCTGGCCAGAACAGCTTCTCCCGCAGACTCTCATTTCTCCCTTGGGTCTTGGCAACAATATTCACGACTTGCAAACTCTGGTGACAGGATACTTCTGAGGAGAACAGACAAGTGAATGCCGGGTTTTTATAACAACCAGAAACCCATTTTAATACTACAGACTCCTGACAAAGAATACTTCGCTCCTGAGCGTTGCACACAGGCTTCAGAGGCAGCAGATCTGTCCCTGTTGTCACCTCCTGTTTCCTCCAGGCAGCCTTTGTGACCATCTCTCCTGCTCTGTAGTTCTTGACCTGGTGAGTAGAAGTCTGTTCTGGTGCCCCTCATCCCATCTCTGGTGTCAGCAGGACTTCCAGGGAAGGCTCATGCCTCTGAGGTACCTTTCTTCTGCACACATGCTGCATTGAAACCCACAACTGATGTCAGGACCTGCCTTTACAGGGTATTTATGGGAGCTGAGGGCCTGTTTGTCCTCCTGCGCTGCAAAGGCTGGGGTAAAGGAAAGGAGCAGGATGTACCGGGCAGAGAAAAGCATTCCCTCTGAGAGTTGCAGGCTGCCATGTCCCCTGCAAAGCACAGATGGAGCCTGGTGCTGCCACACACACCAGCTTGGTGGGCTCTCTGGAACTACCTGGTAGAGACTCTGCCTGGGTGCCTCTTGTCAGATGCTCTTTCACCATGCTGCAAAACCTGGCAGTGGCAGAGAAACCCTCCCCTCCTGACATGATTTAACTCTGGAAGAGAACAGTGTTTAGGGCTGAAATGATGTGCACACTATAGATAAAGCAGCCACTGACTGAATGGAGAAGAACCTTTGTTCACTGTCAGGCAGTCACAAAGATGGGCTTCCCCTCTGAGGGACCTGGCTGTGCCAGAGCAGAGCGTGCTCAGCTGCTCCATCCCACGGGGGAGCCTCAGGGCTAGACCCAGGAGTGTGGACACAGAGAGCAAAGAGCTCACTTTGGGAAGAAGGAGAGGCCAGCAGCTTTGCTGTGTGCTCTGGGACTCAGGAGACCAAGCTATCCTCCATGCCCCACCACTTTTTTCCAGTACTAAGACCTAAGTCAGACCCCCTGAGGACAGCCTGAAGCAGTCAACCATGAGCCGTAGGTCTCAGCACCCTGGCAAAGCCCATCGCTCATCTCCTTGTGCTCTTCTGAAACATTTGGGGCACTGGCTACTTCTCCACCTCAGATATCTAGCGAAAGGGTGTCTATAAATTTTATTTGTCATCCTTAGACACTCTCTTGGAGCTGGTGGCCCGTTCCCTCTTCCTGCTCCTCCAGCAACAGCAGCTTGGACGCTTCTGTTCAGCCCCTCCTGCTGCAGCTTGGGATCTCAGTCTTCATGCCTGGCTGGGAATAATTCAGCCGGTCTCTGTCAGCTACCACTAGCCAAACCACTGACGGGCACAGCTACTTGGCAAGGTGCCGCACAACTGTCATTAGCTGCCCACTGTGTCCCTCTGCTCTCTGTTTGGTCAAGCAGCTTGAGGTTGGCGTTTCCTTCCCACAGGCATGCCCTGGCTTTTTTTGGACCTGCAGCAGAGCCAGGGCCTCGGTTAGCATGAATCAGCACTGCACTGCAGAGGCCTGGGCTGTATTAGTTCATAGCAACCCTGAATCTGCCAGGAGAAGGTTGCAGCTTCTGGGCGCTGTGGCAGCTTCACTGGCATACCTCTCAGAGAGGCTCACCGTCTACTACATGCCCCACATCTCCAGCTCCTCAAGGCACACACAGAGAAAATGGCCCAATTCTTACCCATTGGCACAGCATTGACAAATGCAGGTCGTCTCCTGCTCTCTGGGGTCATGCTGGAGTGCCCCAGGCGACATCTGTATGGACAAGAGCAAAAGAGCAAAGGTAAGTTTGGTGCCYTGGGGAGCTTAGCAATGCGTTTGCCCTGCACAGCCTCATGGCCAAAGCGTGTTTGGTGAGGGGGACTTCGGTCACAGGGAGGAAATGCCCAGACTTATGGAAAAAAAACACAAC
>JAYKAV010000821.1:0-28959 GCA_035582835.1 Phoebastria nigripes | reverse complement strand
CCCCCCCCCTTTTTTTCTGTAATAATTACATCTGGAATAATAGTAATTCTTTGATTAAACTGCTAAGTTAACAATTCCTGGCTTTGCAGACAAGGTGTTTCCTTTTGCCTGTAGCAAGATTTGCAATGTTAGCAAAACTGGRTAAATTTAGATTGATCCTTCCTTTGGTATTCTGCAGGATAGTGAGCCACCATTTGCCACCACGCCGTCGTGTTTAATAGCTGTTAGGCTACATAAATATGTCTAAAACTTTCAGAATCCATTTATGAATTTGGGTCTTCACAGTCAGTGAATATCCTATGTTAGTGAATTCCTCAGCTGAGTTATTTGCTGTGTAAAAAAAGTACATCCTTCTTCATTTAAAATCTCCCATAACATTTAATTGGGAGTACTTTACTTTTTGAGTTACAAGAAGTAATGAATATCTCACTACACTCAGTATATCAGCTCTGTCAGATCCCTTCATGTGGCCCAGCTGAAGACCTCTACTGTTTTCTGTTTTTCTGATGTGAATGGGCTTCCATATTTTCCTATATCCCTGAGCAGCCTGCTGCTTTTCTCTATGCTTCTTGTTTTATTGTCTGTGAACTTTATTTTTAGGGCTGACAGAAAACAGTAACAATTTCCACCCCCAAATAATTTTCCTCAGTCTTTTCCAACAAAGAGTGATTATCTGTAGTTCTCTGGCTTGTGGTGGTTCCTGCTGTAACAATAATCAAAACAGATGATAATATTTTCTGTTTTCCTTTTCTAACATTTTTACTCTTATAGATAAATCCAAAATAATTCCATTGACGTCAGTGGAGCCGCTTCAGATTGACATTACTGAAACTAAAAACATAATTATGATACCATTAAGAACATCCTGTTTGAGGTGGGTTTTGTTGAAGATATAATTTTATAAAAACAGAAAAAAAAGCATCTTCAAATTGGATGACATTTCCAGTTAACACTATCAAGGAAAAGCCAAGAGGACAGTACTGTGACAGGCCATAGTTCATACGTTTGCAGCTCATCAGTTCTTTCCCRTCATATATCTGTGAGCTTTTTATCTGTGGCAGCTTTAATGTACATTGCTAAGGCTGGAATTGCTGCTGCTGATGTCATTAAATTTGTTCTCCAGGGATCTTATTCCCCTGTTAATACCAGGTATCACTGACCCTCATCTAGAGTATGTAGCAATTAAGCCCCATTATAGAATTAAAAGTTGAAACAACAGGAGCCTTTGTGTGAAGCCAAGTTCCTGCACAGAGCTGGGGTGGGAGCTCAGCTGCCTGATGGCAGGGTTTTCCCTGGATCTGAATGCATCACAGGTGACAGGGTGCCGAGGGCAGTACCCTTGTTTCTTTTAGGAACAGCAGCCAGTAAAGGCAAATATATATTGTAACTATTCATCTGAGAAGGAAAAAGGGCCCTGGAGGGAACTGTATATAAATGAGAAAGAAAACGGAGAAATATTCAGAAAGCAATGAGATAGACAGTTATTAAATAGCCAGGTGAAGATAGGGTTGGCAAAATAACCTTGTAAAAGAATTGTAAGAGAGAGCACTTTTGGGCAGATTGCAAAGCTTGGAAAAGCGGGTTGGATTTAAGGACATATCCTGCAGAAAGGAAAAAAAAAAGTCAAACATAAGGATGGCTATACTGGATCCAAAAAAATCTGTGTAGCTCAGTGTTTGGTCTCCCATAAGGACCACCTAGACAAGAATATAGTAGTAGGACAAACGTACAGTAGTAATTCCCAAGAAAAACATATTAGCTTTTAGTAATTTGTAGGTCAGGAAGTCCATGAGGTAGGGACTCATGAGGAATCATTTAATGGATTTTTTTTTTGTCCATGAATTTGTCCAGACAGTATTTGAACCATATAAACTTTAAGTACTCAGATGATAAAATAAAAGGAATTTCCTCAAGAATGATGGCCCTTTTGGAAGTGAAGGGTTACGAATATTACAGCACCAGGAGTGGATTCTCATGTGGTGAAATCAGACAAGCTCTACTGAATGTCACTGTTAACGCTGTGTGCAGAAATACCTCACTGCAAAATGAAACAAAGCTCTGGGAGCATGTACTGTTCATGCCATGACCTCTGTTTTTTATTTCTTTGATTTCAGACATGGAGATACAGAAAATGAAGAGTTACAGGCTGCTGTATAAACTTTAGAGCTGGACTTACTGTCACTTCATGTGTTGGAGGACCATCCTCCTGTAGCTGAGAACTCAAAACACAGGTGTATTTCTTGCCTTGAGATGTTTTATCTAATACTCTTTGTCCGTCCTCGCAATGTCAAAACGGCCATCTCACTTCATTCCTGATGCACTGTCTGTATTTTTTTACTATTGTTTCTCTTTTTGGTAGGCTGTTTGTTGGGGAAATGAATAAACTAAAACATAAATGAAAGTGTCTTTATGCCCAGTATAACCTTCCTGGCTTTCTTTGTATAATTAAATGTTTCCATTTCCAGGATTCCAGAAGAAACTAATCCCAAGGACATCATGCCATGCATTTCACAGAGAAGCTCTGGATTAAAGATGATTCTCCCTCATTGGGTAGGAGAGATGGTAGACTGAAAGAAAGGACTGAGGTCATGTTTGAATGTGCRTTACCCCAGCATAGCCAAACACTGTTACAATCACCAAGGAGAAGAGGAGACAATACGGACACAATAATTAAAAAAAAAATCTAAAAATATCTAAAAAGAAGGAGGGATGTTATGTAAAAACATTAACGTGAAAGAAAAAAGGAGTGACTTAAGACTAGAAAAAGGGGATTGGTAAGTCCCCCCCTGCTCACCTTGAAACGGTATGTATTTAAACTGTAGAAATTGCTAGTGCTTTGAGTAAAATGCTGTTTCTGCTGTATTTGGCAAAGACAGATGAGAAGAGACGAGGACTCTTCCTGCAGTATTTCTGATGGCTCAGGAAACGACAAGCTTCATCACTTTTTTTTATGTCTTCATATATACAAACTGTTTCAAAACCTTATAAAATAATAAATATTTAAAATCTGGATAATGAAAAAAAGCTAGAGCATAGCACTGGGCTTTTATTCAGATGAATAAAATAACTAACCTGTGATAAGGTTTCAATTTATACTAATCAAATCTAATCTGTACATACATCTATATGGACAGATAAATTTATGTAAGACAATTATATTTAAAGGCACTTCTTAAAAGAAAAAAAAATTAATGAATGGTACAATTAAAATTATCCAAACATGCATTTTGTCTTAAACTTTTAGAYGGCAGATCAAGTAGAATCAATAGTGTAGTGTGAATTAAAACTAGTATTTTCCTACAGGTCCTGTGGACCTCTTGTGCACAATTCTATCACATGTATATCAACTTTGCCCTCTCAGAATATCACTCCGTGTTTGATGGAGTAGGCTCAGGGTACCTGAATGACTGGATTAGTCCCAATAATATCTGCTCTAGGGTAACCATGACTTTTTAGAAACAGGAGTAAAGCTTATCCTTTATATGTGGATGGTCAAAGGGCCCATCAGAAATGTTAACACTTTTGAGAGTTCATTTGCTGCTCGTTGTACTGTCTGGAATAGCAAAGCTGCATTTAAATATATTTTTATTTAAAAGAATGGTAGTACAAGCAAACAAAAATTCAAAGCCCTACCAAAACAAAATACTATGTGATTATCCATTTCTTCTTCTGTATGGAAGAGGCGGGAGCAGATGCTATTTAAGTGACATAATGCACTTTGATGTCCTCAGATATGTACTAGAGAGAGTGTGTAAAAACTTACACAAAATGCAGTAGAAAAAAGTGAAGAAGGAAGAGGCAGCAGCACCCTTGCTAAATTTGCTCTTGTCACTAATTTCCCCTAATGGTGGGATGTATAGTAGTAACTGCTGTGGGCTTGTGGACAGGTAAGATGCACTTTACAACAGGGTGTAAAGCCAGTGCAGTTTGCCGAGCTGTACCACTAGATGGAGGCAGATATTGCATAGTTCACATCTAGTAAGCAGGGTGAGGTGTGCCAGTGGCAGCCGTTTTCCCCAATGGAAAGGTCCTGTATACAAATGGAAGCGTAACAGGAGCTCAGCAAGAGGTAAGATGCTGCTGACAGCTCATCAGTGGTACCTTTGCCCTCTCAGAGGACAAAAGTCCTGGCTCCCACTTTATTTCACACGCTGTGGAGATGCTAGGTGAGTGCTGCTGCCTCTCGGAGATGCCTCCTTCAAGACACCTCCCTCCCACCTTGTGCTGGCCCTGCTGCAGGCCAGTCAGCTCGTGTGCTCACTGGAAGCTGTCTCCCAGATGTGTCCCATTGTAAGGACAGTCTTCCTAGGAATACATCTCTGCAGTTTTATCCCATTCATCTCAGTTCATATGGAAATTAATTGTACACTAGAAAACAGATCTGCTACTCTTAGTCAAGTATTTGTTATCATGCCTTCCTCATTTGTCAGTACAGTGCCTCCTCCAGCATGGTGCATGGATTGTCTCATGCGTCCTTAGGAATGGTTCCTTCTGCACAGTCTTTCCTCTGATGATGTCTGTCTTCTATGCCTGTTTTCTCTTTAAGAAGCACTAGCGAGTGACTTGAGCTCAATAAAGAGCATGGTGTGTCTCTGTTTTGTGCTATGTTCCCCGTGGTGACTTTGGCCAAGAGAACGGGGTACTTTCTGTCAACATTGTATCTTTCCAGGACCCCTCAGGTTGGCCCAAGTTGGTCGAGCATCACCAGGCCGTGGAGCTCACTAGTCCCATTCTTCATAGTCTTTAATGCAGTCTGGGATCTGACCCTCTGTTCTGGGACTTCCTGTTTTTCTCGCACCTCAAGACACCTGTGCCCTCAGAATAATACCCACTTAGTGCTAGCTTTATGTGGAAGAAATGGCTAGTAACTGACGGGAGTGTTTTCAAAATTCTGTCTTACCAGAAATGAGAAACCTTTCTGAGGGGGAAGAACCTGAAGGAACCATGCTTCATACCCTATCCTTACATATCCTTGACACTGGATGTCTCAGCCAGTGACTTATTTCAGCCATCCCACCATCTGGTGCTGCTTCTTGCAGCAGATACTAGGTTAGATGGACTGGACTAACAGGAATTCTTTATGGAATAAACTGCTGTCCATCTGGCAGGTCAGGAGCTCTAATTCTCTCTCCTCCACTCTTCAGTTGGTTGCTTCCTCTCCTTATGGAGGAGGTAGCTGTAGGGTTGCTGCCTTGCCATTGCTGGAGGCACTTCCAAGGCAATCACAGAGCAGTGGCGATCCCATGGATGGTGAAGATCCTTTTTCTGCTGCAGTACCTTGAAGGTAAAGTGTCAGCTAGGAAGGGAGTGATTAAAACAGGTCAGAAGGAAAGCATGAAAAGGTAGTTTCTCAATGTGACAGAGAAGAATTGACCTTCATTCCTTACAACTTGTTTCACATCCCTTCCAGCTCCAGGGAGCCAGGAGGAGCAAACCCCAGAGATTAGTTGGTACCCAGAAATTTGGGAATTAGGCCTACCTTGGGAAGTGTGGTGTTTAGATGCTATCCTAGGAAATGTATAGGTCTGGTGGCTGAGAGAGCAGGACATGAGTCTTCTGAGTATAGGTAGGTTAAAATTACCTCTCCTCCTTTCCACCCAGCCCTTGAATTGCAAAAGATGCCACCACTTTCTTGTGCTCCACGTTGCCCATCAGCAGACTTCCTTCTCTCAGGTGTCCTGCACCAAACCTGGGGCTGGGCAAAACTTTTTCCCAGTTGTATGTGGACTCAGAGCCCTTGCATCACCAGGCAGCAGCTCTTGAACTGGAAAAGGCTTTTGGATAAAGGCTGGGAAATGCTGTCAAGCTTTTGAGAGACTAGACCTTTGTGCACATTTGGCAAATGTGTTGGGGTAGAAGAAGCCTTCTCTCCCCATCAGGGAGCATAAAAAACTCCTAATAGAGAAAACATAGGTCCCATAAGAGTTCATCCTGTTAAATATGCAAAAAAGCTCCAGTGTTTGTAGACCAGTGCCTGTGTGCAAAGTAAGCTATTCTCATCACATCCTTCCCAACCTCTCCAAGGACTGAGCCCAGTGGAGGCTCTGAAGTTTCTCAGGTGATGCTTTGCTCAGGGAGCCAGGAAGGCATAGCCATTTTCTCCTCGGATTGAGAGACATGGATGCATTTTCCCATGTCATTTCAGCTCTTCAGTTATGGCAGGAAGACAGGCATCCCACCCTGCAGCAGAGAGCAGCTCAGGCCCCCAGGACAACTGACCAGCTCCAGCAACCAGGAGGTCATCCAAGTTTTTCTAGGGTTATGCCTGTCTGTGCTTGTTTTTGTTTTCTGGCAATGTGGGATTAGTCTTCCAAAGGAGAGAAGGAGAATTCCCATTTGTTTGGTTTTTTTAATTTCAAAATACCTGAGAGGTGTTTGAATATCACAGTGGACAATGGGAATCCTAGTCCACTACTTCTTAAACCTGCTTCTCTGGCAAGCCGGGGAGGAGACAAAGTTGAAAAGCTCTTCCCTTTAGGAAAGCACCCTAGTCCATGCTGAAGGAAGCACTGTGGAGACCTTGTCCTCTATGTGTGAGCCATATGGGAAGCACACTGTGATTCTAGGAGGCAGCAGGAGGTACTGTGAAGGGCCAGGACATGCATGGGAACTGAAAGCAAGCCAGGAACAGGGTTTGTGACTCCAGCAGTAAATGCACATAGGCTCTTTAGGTACCTGTGCCTCTGTTCGGAAGGATATTTGTCTATCACACATGCAGGACTTATTTAATCCCCCAGTGAAATGCCAGAAGAAAAAAAAAAAATTAGACAACAGAATATACAAGTTTGGGGKTTTTTTTTAATTGTTAAGTGAAATTGTATAAAGTGCAAATAAATCAATATAAAAAATCAGGGAGAGAAAGTGCAGTCCCGCAGTTCACCACTTTAATTAGCTAGAGGATTAAAATCGTTTTGGAACACCAGAAAAACCAGATGTGAATTCTTTGGTCTCTTTGAAGCACTTTCTTCAAGAGTTTGACGACTTTCTCCCTGTGGGAAAGAAGCACAAAACATAGAGACTGTACTGGAAATGGACAATGCAGACAACTATGTTTTATTCCTAGTATTCCTCTAGCATGCCCTGAGGAAGGTGGTGCCTAAAGAAAAGCAAACCTGGCAAAGTTTACCCCCGGGGTCAATTCTGGTTATGTTCCACTCCTACTGCTGAATAGTTTCTGCCTTTGCTGAACTGTCCCATTGACTTGGTAAGTGGCACAGTATCTCTCATTTCCTTGCCAGTAGCGCCACTCACTGAAACAGCTCATTTGCAGAGCAAGGTCCACAGGATTTGTTTGGCAATATGTAGGTGTGCAGGAAGACTGTGCCAGACCACTGCACTGCTACTCCGTCACCTCTTGGTTGCAGTGGGGACACGCTACAGAAGGAACATAGTGGACAGAGTATACAGGAATGTGTTTTTCCCAAGTTTGTTCCCCTTCTTTCTTTTTGGTAATATGATGAGGCCCTTGCAATCAGGGAGAGTAGTGAAAGCTGTACCCCAGTGGATTTTATCTTGAAAATCAAATCTCATMATGAATTTACCGTATAACTTCTGAATTCCTCGTCTATCATCCTCTGAAAGTCTGAAGGTTTCTGGGTTCACATATGAGTAGATAGGGTACATCAGAGCTTCACGGACATTTGAATGAGCAAGTCCCAAAGAATGGCCAAATTCATGAGCAGCAACAAGGAACAAATTAACTTCTGCAGCACAGAAGCATAGAAAAGTATGTTAAAGGTATGGCATTTCTTTTTAGTATACAAAGAATTGAAGTAGCAGGAGAATTTATATCTTTCATTCCCTTGGAATGAAACCTCAGAGTTTTGATCAGTTATTACTGAACTTTCTTATGCAACTATAATATTTTAATAAAAACATTACCGATCCCTTGCATATGCATCTAGAGACCCTGAGTCTCTTTCCAACTCTGCTTTTAGTCAACCTTATTCCTACAAGCAAGTCATTTTACATTTTCATAATTTATGTAGAAAACAGAGGCTCATAGTTCTTGTTTAGCCTGTGAAAAGTGCTTTAAAATATGGACAGAACAGGCATTATGTAGCTGCTAATGATAATGAAGCACAAGTACTTAGAAAGGTAGTTGAAAAGAACAGAAATGTTGGTACTGAAATGGTACCGAAGCATGAAGAGTTATGGAAAGCATTTCCTATGGCTGTGTTCTTCTAACATGTACAATATTTGCCTTTCCCCTTCATACACACGTGGGTTTTACCTCGATTGRACTCTGACCACCTTTCATCATCATCAAAATGAGCATCTCCACCAAGCCCTTCTCCAGGTGCAAACGCATGAGCTAGTGTGTTACCTCTTCCATCAAAAGGATATCCATCACCATGCTCTGCATTTGAAAAGAAATAAATGTCATCAGATGGCATCAGCTGTAATGTTTAAATTCAGCAAATTGAAGCATGTTGCTTGTTTGTGCTAATTTTGTTCATTACCAGTCCTTAAAAAAAATCCTACAATAGCAGCAAGGTTGTAAAAATGAGGAGCAAGGCTTAGGAAACACTCTCCAAATTCATGACTTAAGTTCAAAACTTGTATTTGATAATTCAGTCTGCTGCATGTTTCAGAAAGAGCTGAATATTTTTTCTGAGCCTTTGTCAGAAACGTGTTTCTGAGGCAGCAATCAGGGATTATTTCAGAATAAATATTTAATGCTTGACAACATCATAAGCACCCGGATGTTTTCAGTGTTGGAAAGTGCTGGGCAACATTAGTTGTAGACATTCTCACTTGTACTGATTTTAGTGGATTAAAACCCATTCCTTGCAGGATCCTTTCTCACTTTGACTGGCACATTAGTCAACTCTTCATGGCAACATAATATGCTTCCCATCAGTGAAGCATGAGCTTGGGAAATTTTGGTGTTTATGTGTAGTCATCTACTTGTAAGCCAGGTGTCTGATCTTCACTTACAGTCAATGGAGATCTAGTGAATATTATTGTCAATGGATCTAGAGAACAAGTCAGCTAACCTTAAAGTAGGCATTTCGTTTGGCTATGTTGAGTTTAGGTGCCAGGCACAAGTTAAAGGTATGGCTACATCCATGTGTTAGTCTGGATCACAGCTGAGCTTCTGAAGTGACTCTGTTGGTCATCCGCATTTACCATGCTTTGGCTTGCACCTTGGTGCAATTTTGGAGTGCACCAATGGTATTCCTTCTAGAAGAAAATCAACCAGAAGATACTCTCTATGGTCAAACCTAATGCACCCCAGCTACCAAAGATTGTTTAGTCCAGGGAACCAGACTAGGTCTAGACCAAAGTAAACCTGCCTGAACCTGCCTGAATCCAGCCTGTGGAGGCTGGATCTTCAGAACCAGCTGGTTTGCTCTACAGATCTGTTCCCATTACTTTGCACTATTTGTCAAGGCAGGCAGAGCCTTGAACATCTAAATTTAGGTGTCTCATTCTGGAGCTGAATTCTCCCTCCATTTCACAGCTGTAACTCTGAAAGGATTTTCTAATGGTTTCGTAGGAGTAGAACTGAATCCTAACATACAAATTTGGTGGCATGATAAAGAGAAGATAAAATTTATGCAGACTTCAGAATAATTCCAAACTCTTTGTTCTTTCTTAAAGCTGTGGCTATAAAAACACATGCTTTGAGTCAAATACAGGCCATTGCATTTTAAAAATGACAGGTATTCTCACCACGATGTGCAAATCCAATCACAATGTCTGCATGTCCCTTGAATACTCTTTGGAACTGCAGTGGAGTCACATCACTCCATACCATAAAAGCCCTTCTAATTGCATCATCCACTTTCTTTCGGGGTAGATCAGGTGTATAACTGACAATCCTTGCAGCAAAAGGAAACAGATTAATGTCATTTAGGGTGTAAAGAAAACCCACATAGTTAAATACAAAGCAACCCCTTTCCCCGTAAAACCTGAAACATCACTAACTTGTAAGTCAAATGTGTCTTTTTCCATCTTGGATTTCCAGGAAATGTTTTGTAATCTGCTATATCGGGGACTCCACATCTGGGCTGTTTCATTGTTTCTTCTGTTTCTGCATTTAATTTTCCAGTTACAGTCAGGTGGAAAAACCTCTGCATTTCTTTAATCCTCTCTTCTAAGCTTAGGCTTTTTGTTTTTGTAAGAAGTGGAAAGAATTTATCAAGATATGCCTGGAAGAAGAAAAGGAAAATAAGAATTAGTATGTATATCTGTGATCTTTTAGTGATTGCATTTTACATTTGATTGAATTGTTTCATCATCCTGCAGTCATGGCTAGTTTTAGATGTATTTTTTCTTCCCATTTCAGTTTACCAAATACTATTTTCTCTGTAGTATAGATTAGCATATATAAAAAGAATTGCAATAGCAGCAAAATACTGTAAGCAAGCAATCCTTTTAAGTAAACACAATTTACTGAGCATTCAAATCTGCAGCCTTCCAATGTAGTCTACATAATGTTTTTGAGATGTTTTAAAAATGACATGCTCCCCTTTATTTACCAGGTGGAAGAGTGGTCTCTTTTGTAAGTTAGACTTAGGGTGTCTAAGCTAGTCAGCAAGTTTAAATTGTTTTATGTCACCTCTGCAAAAACTGTTGTGGTAATGTAAGATAAGAAGAAAATATAAACCGATAGAAAAGGAATGTAGAAGCTGAATCAAAAATCACGTTATTCATAACGCAGTTATATTGTCCCCCGGTAACATACCTTTACATTCTCAAAGTCTGTGTTGCTCCATGATTCTGGTTTAAGTTGTGCTGGAAAAGCAAGACTCTCAGGTAGGAGGATGGCAGCACAAAGTAGGAGGTATTGCATAGTGCCCAGCTTGCCAAGGAGCCTTGCTACAGCAGAAAGGGTTTCACCTTCTGTCTCCGAAGACCACAGCTAAAACACTTATATAGACCCTGATATCCAAGCGGCAATTACATGTGACTCAGTTTTTGGTGGTGTTAATGTAATGTCATCACTATTCTAAGAAGTAAACAAAAGCATGTTAAACAAATCTTTCCTTTGACTTCCCTGTTGATGTCATGTCACAGCTACCAGCCAGCTTTGGCTCTCTCTTTTCATATTATTCCAGTAGTGAAACCATAGGGTCATAGGGAAGTTCACTTTCTGTAACTTCATCAGTAGTTACTGTATAATCACTTCTTACTGTGCTTCCTCCAAGTTCCTTAGACACAAAGGCATTTTGCAACAGCCTTTTGGTCAGACAGCCTGCCTGTATTAGTTGATGCAGAGGCAGAGATGAGGTGGATAGGAGCACTATCTCACTGAAACTACTGGCATTTCCTGGGGAGCATGCACAGCACTGTCTAGGTAATTTTTCTAATTCAAATTCTCTTGTGAGGTATCCTATGCTGCAGGCAATCCAGTTCAGTGAAGTTAAAGAGGTTTCTGCTGTTTTTACAGAGATCAGAAGAGAGCTCTTTAAATGTGCCCTCTAGAAATAGGAGGCCATGGGAAGCCTTTGTCCCTTTCCTCCCAAATGAGATGGCCTTTCAGGAGAGTCTCTTTACATTGGAGAACTAGATATAAAACGTAATTTAGAAGAACGGGTGAAAGTCCTCAGGAAAAAAGAGAGGAGCTTACCCTAACAGACATRGACCTATCTTCTACCTCTGGCTGTACCAGTGCAATCTGACAGAGGTCCATGAAGCACTGGCAGAGAAAACCAAAGCTGAGCAGGGCAGCCACAACCTCCCTGGTCCCCTGAGACCAACACTGGTCTCAGCTTCACTCCACCAAACCCCACTGGAAGTGATAGTTTTTGAGGACTGGAAACACCAGTCCACAGGCTGGCTTGTGATTTTTTTCAGGCTGTGCAGTTTTGTGACCATATTACCTCTAATCTGAAGGGAAAGATGCATAAATGGGAAAAGACCATTACTGTTTCTCACAATAGGACAGCTCGTATGGGTATAGCTGAACATGTGTGGAGGAGTTTGTGGGTTACTAGCTTAAGTCCAATGTACTTCTGACTGATGTGATGAGAAAGACTGATTTCAGAGAGAGATGATCTATACCAAAACACTGCTGAATTATGCAGGAGAGGACTACATTACACAGTAATGTCTGAAACAGTTGCTAAAGGAATGATGCTTCCACCTGATATTGAAAACAGCCCAGATACCCACCATGTGATCATTTCTGTACATTTCGATAGGCTTACAGGAAATCTATCGATGTGCAAATTTTAAAGCTTGATGAAAAAAAGCTGTTTTGTTGTTAGGAGCAGTTCATCTTTTTCTTCCTCAACAACTGACTTTACGTCTGACTGTGGTAGTAAAGTAGGATCTGGACCAGGGTCTGGGTGGCAGGAGATGAGGATGTGTTTAAACCACTTTGAACTTCATGACTGTAGCATGCGGTACTGATTATTTCCTCATATACACAAGAGGAATTTGAAAGCCTCCAGAGCCCCATTCCAGCTAACAGACTATTAAGCAACTCACATAGATCTTTAACTGGGCCATGGGCAAAACTGAAAAGGAGAATTTAAACACAAGAGCTTTCTGAGAAAGGACAGGCATCATGTTCCATTTTATTTTCTGCTGGAAATTTGTCAACTCCCCTCCTCTTTTTTTTTTTTTTTTTTTCAAAAAAGAGAGGGTTTCGATGAACATTGGGCTTGAATTGAAATAAAAAACTTTCCATGAAAAGAATTTTCATTTCTTTGGGCTCAAAATCAGCAGGAATCAATCTCATTCTAATAAGATCAATATCAAAAGGAAACGGATGCTGATTTTTAGATTTAGTTGTGTGAATTTTGCAGACTTTATCTTTTTGTCTTGATCTTGAATGACAAAAACTGTTGTGGGTCAGGAAAAATAATTTCCTGCTCAAACATGATAGTCATATTATTTACATTCAGCAGAGAACCTGTGCCTATGCCAGAGAGTATGGCCTGTGTAGAGAAAATTCAAGGAGGTCAGAAGAAACGCTGTTAGAGACATTTTGTAATAGAAGTTGTTGTATCCACACAGTGAAAATAAAAGTGCTTCATGATGAAAAATTCTATTAAGAAGACTCATAATACTGCCACTGAAATGTTTACACTGTGACATTTTCTGAGGTGAGTAACCCTGCTGTGAACAAGGATGCTTCATGAAGTTATGTCCTATGCGGGACTCATTGAGGGGCATCAGAGCTTCTGTGGTCTAGAGAAAAATACATATATAGAAACTACATCCTGAGCCTCCTTTGGACATGAGTGGGATGAAAAAGTGAAGTAGAACTGAATGATTCAGTGGTGAATGATCACTGTTTCTTGGTCATTTGACTTGGACAGGAGGCTCAGCTGCATTCTGCCCAACCTGAATGCAGCCAACAGTAGAGTTAATGGAAGTCAAGAGCTACTCAAATGTCTTTGTGAATGTTATGGGTCTAGCTGGGATGGAGTTAACTTTCTTCATAGTAGCCTGTATGGTGCTGTGTTTGGATTTGTGGCTAAAGCAGTGTTGATAACACACCAGTGTTTTGGGTATTGGTGAATTGGAAGTGATTGCACAGTGTCAAGGCTTTCTCTATTTCACACTCTGTCCCCACAGCGTATGGAAGAGGCTGGGTGGGAAGGAGGCTGGGAGGGGACAGCTGGGACAGCTGACCCAAGTTCTCCAAAGGGATATTCCGAATGATATAATGTCATGTTTAACAATAAAACTGGGCTAGCAGAAGAAGGTGGAGTGAGGGTTGTCTTCCAAGGTAGTCATTGCCTGGAGACTGGCTGGACATCAATCTGCTTGCGGGAGGTGGTGAGCCTTTGCATCACTTCCCCCCCACCCCCTCCAACCCTTTCTTTCACTTATTAAACTGTCTGTATCTCAATCCATGAGTTTTCTCTCTTTTGCACTTCATAATCTCTCACCCATCCCACTGTGCGTGGAGAGTGAGTGAGTGGCTGTGTGGGTGATCAGCTGCTGGCTGTGATCAACCCACTACAGTGAATATCAAGGAAAAAGAATGGCCAAAAATTCCTGGAAAATGTTTTGTTTGGGTCACTTGTGAATTATGCAATATTGTATTTAAGGTCCTACCAAACTGGGTAGACCTGGATTCTTATGGTCTCCAGGACACCTGTTTTGTTTTGTTCTGTTATCTGGTTATTCAATTTGACTGACAAAAAATAAAATTMAAACATGGCAAATATTTCTGCAGAGTAAAATGGTTTTTTTGCATTGCAATTTCTTGAGGCTAAGCCCAGTGAAGCACAGTCTGCTTCAGAACCTTCCTGGTATTTTTCCACAAAATGAACCTTGGTCCTCCTTGTCTCAGCTTCGTGTGGCACACTACTTTTGGATGCAAAGTGGCCTCGGAGCCACACAGATCTGAAGTCCCCTCGTTGTTATTACAGGCCATTTTTCTTGGCTGGAGTGTAGACTGTAGAGGGAGGCACATCTCCATGGCTTCTGCACTCCATTTCCATAGATTTTACCCCTGAGGGGGCTCTCTTCAAAGGAGTCCTTTGGCACCTGGAATCCAGGGCTACGTATCTCTTTTGCAGACTGTATGAGGGTAAAAACCTCCAGTCATCCCTGCCTGGGCACCAAGGTCCTGCCAGGGCCCCTCAGCCCTGCATCAGCCCATCCCTGGAGAGAGGCAATCCAGTTCTTCCCTCCTGTTTGGCTGGATCAAGGTGCATTGAGCTATTTCCCAGCAAGATCTACCTCACGTCCCACTGCTTTAGGGGAGGAAAGGCCCGAGGAAGGGATTAGATGTTCAGGTTTAGCACAAACAATGTGACAAGAACTAACAAACACATCTAAGTTACTAATAATTAAGCAATCAAACTTAATATATCTCAACTTGTGGATTTACTGTCTTCTTTCAGTGTCTAGAATTGCTTTGTATTTAAGGACTTTGTATTTACAACAGTTTAATTGGGACATTGTGTGGGAAAATTAAATATAGAGATAAGTTTTTACAATAATAATTTTGAGCAACAAACCACAAGGGAAATGGCATTCCTGTAAATGTTACCTACCTGTGTTAGTTCTGACATCCTCCATTTTTTAATTTGTCTGCTCCTTTGGTGAACGATCAGGAGTCTCTCTTTCCTCCAGCTAACAGACGCATGTGTATCTCTCAAAATTTTCCATACAATAATTTGCTTTATTCAATTTAAATTGAAGTCGTAAGATATAACCCTGAGGTGCATGTGGTCTTTCCTTCCTCCAGAAGCACATGTACAGGACATGGGGAAGGGAAGAGGGCAGGAGGTCAGTCAGCTGCCTTTCACTGCAGTGTGGATCCAAACCTTGCTGGGCAGGAGCATTACCTCCTATAGTCACCTTTCATTTGTGAATTCCCTTTTTGTAGCTGGCTGTCCCCATCCATTTGTAAGTCTGGCTCAACACTGTCTTTAAAGGACTGAGTCAAGATGCAGTCTAAAGCCCTGTGTACATCTTGTCTTGACAAAACCATATCCCTTCATGTAGGAAACCTTTAACTTAGTACTTGGACTAAGGCAACCTCAGACTGCCTGTACTCCTGCAGCAAATCTCCATGATAAGCAGCAGAGTCCCATCTAAAACAGACTGATCATGTAATGGTGTTGCAAGGGCAGGCAGAGTAGCTGTGACAGCGTGGAGAGGGATGGGGCACTTGGTCTGTCCACCCTAAATGTAACCCAAACTAAGGAGCGGTCAATGTCTGAAGCTTTTCCTGACTAATCCTGAGGATCTGCACGTGTCCGTACATGCTGGGACAGCATGGTCAATTTGGGCTTTGGTGAGGAGGCCAGGGTTTGAAAGGCAGGGTAGACACAGCAAGGCTTTACCTTCTTGTGCCTTTACCTGTGCTGAGCCTCATGGACTTGTATAGGTCTTTGGAAAAAGCGCTGGGAGTATAAATAACATTAACCAAAATTTTGCATTTAGCCTGATTTGCAAAATCCTATTTCTATCAAAAAATTAAACAGCCCTGAAACACCAGAGAGTTGATAGACTTGATTGTAAACTGACATGCAGTAAAGCAATTCTGGAGGAATTAGACTTACCACCAGGGTTTTATGCTCTAGTATAAAAGGTGTGAAATTTAATTTGAATGCAGTCAACGTAAGACCAGTGCAGAAACTTGATTTACCTCATGTGTATTAGAGAGCTGAGATTCAGCTAGGAGGATTGCAAAAAACTAAAAACAGCCGTATGTGAACACATAGGTAAAAAAAATTTTTACACCATTTTTTTTTTTCCCCCTAGAAGTTGTCAGGTATGATCATGTTATTGTCTCTGTTCAAATGATTCCTGATTCACAGCACTGATTCATGGCTGGAAGCTGTCTGCTGGTCAGACAGGTCCTCTGGGTGTGGGACGGGTTCTTTCTTATTCCTCTGTCTGATTTCCGGCAACTGAGTATAAAGACAATAACATCACCTTGTTGGTAAACTTGGTTATATGACTGAGATGTTCTTTCACCAAAAATTTCCCTCCTTGAGCAGAGTTGCAGCCTCTGTTTCACACAATGCAAGTTATGCTGAGTTTTCCAACATGGTGGATTTTGACTTTGGCACCATTAAAAAGCAACACAACCATTAAAAAGCTGCACAACCAAATAAGGACCTCTTGCATTCGGGTGATGAAGAGTGAGTCACAAAGAAGCCTCGCTAACTTTAGAACAGTTATTCATGTAGCTGCTCGCCAGCCTGAGTGGTTGCTTAACCAAACTCCATGTGAGTAACTATTTTTCACTCCATTTCTTTGAAACTGAAGGATAACACTGGGCTTCATTGCATGTAACTAGATTCCTAGAATTGCCTGGGTTAGTTGTAGCTTGTAGGTGCCTATTGATCACGGTCTGCCATAGTGAGCACTTAGCTGAGCAGTTCAGATGTTGCTACTTACGTTACAGACACCTCAAGTGTGCCATTTCCCACCCCACAGGCTGTCATCCTTAGTTACAAAAAAACCTCTTATTGTTACTGCTGGAGTACTCCTGACTCCATCTGTGATGCATTTATCTCAGATTTTTCCACAAAACTGCAAGAAGATATAGCCACAAGACTTCTAAATTGTTCTCTTTACTCTGTTATGATGAATATATAATTTAAAGGCAGTAAATTTGCCATTAAAAAATGTTTGCCTTATAAAACCAATATAAAAATTCTTGCAGCATTGCCTCAAGGAGATCCATAGAGCATAGAAACATCCTCTCACCTTTTTTTGATTTTATTTACCAGTTCTTTTTTATGGTCTAATATTTTACTTTTCCATCCTGTCTGCTTTTCTACATTTCAGTTTGGTGTTTTCTCTCAGAGGGTCTCCTCTCTAAATTATATAAAATTTACCAAACTATTAGAGCTGCTTCCAACCAAACAGTATTTGACAAATGAGTATGTTACTATAGGGTACAAAATTTATATAATAGATATATTCTTGATGGGGCTGCAACTGATTATAGCAGGAGTTTGACAGTGTCTAATTTGTAAAAAGCTTAATAAATACATTAATACAGAAGCTTAAAAAGAACTTTGGTGTTCATCTAAAAAAATTAATGTCTAAATGTCATTTCATTTCCTGTAAATACAACCTCCTGCCTTTTGTAAGGCAATAACTCGACCTCAGGCAAAGCATTACTCAAGTGAAGCCCTGTTCTTGTTCCCTTCTCCTTCTTCTCATTTTTCTTTGTTCCAAGAAATGAATTTTCCTCTGTTCTCACCCTCCTGAGGAGGCTACAGGCCAGAACTAGGAAGCATGTAAGACATCTGAAACAGGAGGTAGGCAGATGTTAGTGTATTGGGTTTATGTGGCAAGGTTTTGGTAGCGGGGGGGATGCAGGGATGGCCTCTGTAAGAAGAGACCAGGAGCTGCCCCCATGTCAGACACAGCTGGTTCCAGCAGGCTCCAAAATGGTCCTACTGCTGCCCAAAGCTGAGCCCATCAGTGACGCTGGTGGTGCCTCTTGTTGTAACATATTTAAGAAAGGGTGAAGAACGCTGCGCAACAGGTGGGAGAGAGGAGTGAGAAAATGTGAGAGAAACACTCCTGCAAACACCAAGGTCAGTGAAGAAGGAGGGGGAGGAGGTGCTCCAGGCACCAGAGCAGAGATTCCCCTGCAGGCAGTGGTGAAGACCATGGTGAGGCAGGCTGTCCCCCTGCAGCCCAYGGAGGTCCGTGGTGGAGCAGATACCCACCCTGCAGCCCATGGAGGACCCCACACTGGAGCAGGTGGACATGCCCTGAAGGAAGCTGTGACCCCATGAAGAGCCCACGCAGGAGCAGGCTCCTGGCAGGAACTGCAGCCCGTGGAGAGAAGCCCACATGGGAACAGGTTTGCTGGCAGGACCTGTGACCCTGCAGGGGACCCACACTGGAGCAGTCTGTTCCTGAAGGACTGTATGCCACGGAAAGGACCCATGATGGAGCAGTTCATGAAGAACTGCAGCCTGTGGGAAGGACCYGCATTGGAGAAGTTCGTGAAGGACTCTATCCCATGGGAGGGCCCCCACGCTGGAGCAAGGGAAGAGCATGAGGAGGAAGGAGCGGCAGAGAYGAAGTGTTATGAACTGACTCCAACCCCCATCCCCCTGGTGCCACTTGGGGGATGGCAGGGAGGGGATAGAGGAGTTGAGAACAAAGGAGTGAAATTCAGCCTGGGAAGAAGGGGGAGTGGGAGGAAGGTGTTTTTAGTTTTGCTCTTATTTCTCACTATCCTACTCTGTTACTAACTGGCAATAAATTAAATTAATTTTCCCCAAGTCGAGTTTCTTTTGCCCATGATGGTCATTGGTAAGCAATCTCCTTGTCCTTATCTCAACCCACAAGCTTTTTCATCTTATTTTCTCCCCCTGTCCTACTGAGGAAGGGGAGTGAGAGAGCGGCTGGGTGGGCACCAAGCAGCCAGCCAAGGTCAACCCACTAATGTTAGAGAGCTTTCAGGGCAAAAAAAGGGAAGAGAGAATGTCACATCACAATTTCGTTACTGCCAAAAGTCTGCTTAGACTCTTTTCCAGGCACCAAAGCCTATGTCTATACTAAAGAGTGAAGTGGATGGGGAAGGCGAAACAGTGGGTGCTGAGGCCCAGGCACCCATGTGGGAGGTGGCTGCTCCAGACCGACTCAGGTCTGATCCAGCAGGCTGAGCGTCCGTCAGTGGAGTGGTGTGCTTTTTGGCTCAGTACCATCTGAAAGGGACACAGTTTGCTCATGCACAGCTGATCCCGGTGTGAATCCAAGTGCAGTGAGTGCAGGTGGTCGGGAGACTGGTTTTGGAAACAAACGCCTGGTCTGGAGTGAAAGGCACACCCATTGCCCTGGCCCTTTAAAATCACCTTGACGTCATTACGTTTTCTCCAGAGGCAATTGTCACTGCTAGGTGATTATGGCTGATCGTAAGTCAGGAACAATAGGCTTTTGTGTATTTTAATCCTTTATGATCCTTTACATTAATGTGTAACAAAAGAAGATTACACATTAAAAGAAGACTCTCCCCAATCCTGGCTCTGTGTCCCAAAATTTTACTGTAAGTAAAGTTTGCATTTTTACATAATGCAAGTTTAAATTTTTATGGAAACTAAGGAGGAAACTAGCTTAGGGTTTTTTTGCCACAAATAAACAGCCCTTTACAGTTAGAGTTAGTTTGTCACAGCACCCCGTCTGAGCATGACCTGCCCCAGTCTGGTGTTACTCTGGCTTGCTCAGGAGGTAGTTGTCATTTATTGCTCTGCAAAGGGCGGAACGATTTTGACTCCATTGCACTAGTAACAGATCAGTGACCGTACCATGACAAGGAGGAAAAAAAAAAAGCAAGCCCAGTATGTTTTATACGATTCCAATACAGCTGGTTTTCCATAGTTTACAATTAGTTTAAATTMATTGCTTGTGTACAGCAAAACCAGAGGTGTTGCACCTGGGATGTGCTCTATGTCTAGGTCACAGCAGAACGTTGGCCTGTATTGGCTGTTATAGCTGTTGCACTGTGGATTATGACAGCTTCCCAAATCCTGAGAAAAAAAGTAGTCACTTCAATAACGTGAATGTTCTTGTCAAGGAAGGGTGGCTTTTCCCRCGGTTAATACAGACAATAGTGTCAGATTTTAAAAGAGCAAATGCATCATGCTCTTGGTGATGCCACTATTTGTAGAATTAGTAGTCTTCATTCCTTGCCTTATTATCGTAGTTCCTTGTGAAGAAATAAAAACTTCATACTGTTCTACTTTCACTCGGGTTGTCTGACCTAAACCACTGAGGGCGGTTACATTAATTGCAAGAATATGTGAGCAGGAGTTAGCTTCTGGGAAACTCTGCCCTGGTTTGCCATACCTGTCCCCAGGTTTCAAAAAAACCCCAGCCCATACCCGCCCGATCAAAAACTGCAGCAGATCATAAAACAGCTCTACAGCTGCCCACCAAGCCAAATTTGTAGGCATTGTTGCATGAAAGCAAAGTTCACATGCTCTCACTAGAGGTCTTTAAGGTGAAAATTTGCATCAATGTTTGATCAACTGTTTTTACGCTGATTGTCACTTTTCTCTGTTGGACTCAGTGTATAGCTGGCCTGTTATATAGCTTATAGCATCTTTTATACCTCCACAGAATTTGACTCTGTTGCAGTAAGACATTTCCCATGATTCTTTTATTTCTACATATTATTATTATTAATTTATATGGGCCTTATTTCTTTGCAACTTTGTCTTGTAATATGAACTTAAACTGAAGAGAAACAGATGTGAAATCAGAAGACATGATTATTTACTTATTTTTTATACAGAGTGCATACATGCTAGCAGGCTGTTCACCCCATGTAATATTTATAGTAGCATAAAATTAACTTGCAAAGTAAGTATAATGGAAGAACATAGAAAGATGTTCTATCATTAGGGACTCTATACATACAGGTAAGTGAAATGGGTAGAGACTAATGCTACGAATGGAACAAAGTGTGACATGAGTATACCTCAAGATGGCAATGCATTTTTTCATATGGTGAACAAGCAATAAATGAATACACTAGGCAGCTAAGGGAATATTATGCTACATGAATAGTGAGACTTTAATGGTTGCAGATACATAGGAGCAGAAATTGTTGAGAGAAAGACTTGAACGTGCCTACATTTAATGGCAAAAATTTTGTGGTTAATTGTGGAAAGAAGAACTTCTGTAATGATGAATCTGCTTGAAACATGCCAGTTTCCATTTTAGGGATGCAACCTCATGCAACTTTACTGACTTAGCAATTGAACTGTGTTCTGTATCAGAAATAGTGTGGTCAGCAGGACTGGGCAGTGATCGCGCCCCTGTACTCGGCACTGGTGAGGCCGCACCTCGAATACTGTRTTCAGTTTTGGGCCCCTCACTACAAGAAGGACATGGAGGTGCTGGAGCTTGTCCAAAGAAGGGCAATGGAGCTGGTGAAGGGTCTGGAGAACAAGTCTTATGAGGAGCGGCTGAGGGAACTGGGGTTGTTTAGCCTGGAGAAGAGGAGGCTGAGGGGAGACCTTATCACTCTCTACAGCTACCTGAAAGGAGGCTGTAGCGAGGTGGGTGTTGGTCTCTTCTCCCAAGTAACAAGTCATAGGGCGAGAGAAAATGGCCTTAAGCTGCACCAGGGGAGGTTTAGATTGGACATTAGGAAAAATTTCTTCACCGAAAGTGTTGTCAAGCATTGGAACAGGCTGCCCAGGGAAGTGGTGGAGTCACCATCCCTGGAGGTATTKAAAAGACGTGTAGATGTGGTGCTTAGGGACATGGTTTAGTGGTGGACTTGGCTGCGTTAAGTTAACGGTTGGACTTGATGATCTTAAAGGTCTTTTCCAACCTTAATGATTCTGTGATTCTGTTCTATGAGACCTCACTTGGTTCAGCTATCATGTGATGTAAGCATCCTTGCAGAGATCAGGAAGCTATCCCCACTTCCCCAGTGAACTGGGAAGACAACCCACTTGAATATGAGTGTATCTTTTTCAGCAATTTTCTAGCCAATGTCACACAATGAGACTACAGTGTATCTTCTTTGTGGGGGGAGGAGAGGTTTGCTTACTTTATCTGTACTAGCCAAAGCTACATTGATGCCACTAACATCTTTTGAACAGTACCAAAGAAAATAAAATTCAGCTTTCATTTCACCATTACGGATGGGAGAAGTTTCAGACTAAGGTTAGTAACTATCTATCAGATGAATCTCTCAGACAACTCAAGCTGCTCTYGAGTGCATGGCTGAGATAGCTGGATATTCAGAAGAAGTCTCTGGATTCGTAGAAGCAGGATCTGAGAGACCTGCATTCTCAAAACCACATATCTGCTCCAGTTTGACAAGGAGCATAATTGCTATCTTGTGGTAAGGCAGGACCCAAGCTGGTGCATTTTGCCAGAATTCTCAGGGTTTTTTTGAAAAAACCAACATTCTGAATATTTATAACTATTTAATCTCAAATTATGCTTAGCTTGTAAACAGAGCACAGTTATAGCATCATTGCTATGCTCTAGAGTGGATGAGGATGAGCAATCCACATAGCTCAGCTGGGCTAGATCTGCTAAATCTGCAGACTGTGATGTACTTAGAGGTGGTGTGGTGTGAAACTGGAACTTTAATCAGCTACTTCACAGCTTGCAGCCTCTTTTCCCAAAAGCTGGATTTCTTTCATGTAACATGGAAAAACCAACGGAAGTTACATTAGCTTTTAATGATTATAGAGTACATCCCTGTGGGACTAAAAAAGAGAATCCTACAATAGCAGGTAGCTGGTATGAAATCACTGTAACAGAAAATAAGACATCCGAAGCTTTTACTGTTCTGACAGAAGTGGCATGCAACAGTTTTATAACAAGTGGAAGAGAGAGTGCAGTAGAAAGCAAGAAAGAAAGCAAACATGGGCTAGGAATATATAAATATATAAATAAACTCTAGCTTTGCCTAAGGTACTATCACATTTGGCCCTTCTCCATGCCCCCTTTTTCCAAAAAAGGCACACTGGTTTGTGGCACTTCTCCTGAGTGGGAGAACTAGCACCAAGCATAGAGAACTAATCAAAATAAATCTTCTTTATTAGCTGGTACTGCTACACCGCCCTCTGCCATAACACAGCCCATTCAGCTCAAGGTTGCGTCAGATCTAGACAGCACACTGAAATCTGGCTTAGGACTTCAGCCTTGTCTTCTCCAGGCAGCACAGCACAGTAATAATCCTGTCCCTATCAATGCTCTCYTACGGGATTTTTTTTTAATTCTCACCCTACTAATCACTTGACTAAAAGGCCTACTACAGCAACCTGATTCCTTCAATTTTTAGGTTCCCCCTCTCAAGCTCTCATATCAGCCTTTCAGCTTTCACAGTGTCTGGCAATCTCAGCTGGTAGATAGCTGAAGTTGCACAGATGAAGGTGGACTCAATTGCCTTTAAAAGGGCAACCACAGAAGTGGAAGGCATACTATATATTCACCTAGTTCAGGTTTCTGAAGTGCTTGAAAAGATGAAGTATTATTAAATGCAAAATTATAACAATAAATGAACTTATGATTGCTGTAGAGAGAGGAAAATGACAGATGAACACCATAGCAAGTATGTCCTTATGTCCTTAAAAAGAGCTGCTGGAGTCATGTGAGGTGTGTGGAAGTTCGGTAGGAGTGATTAAACCCTTTGAACTCTGTATAATGAGCGAAGAGGTCACAAAACAACAATATATGAGAGATCCAATTTTAGCAAATTGAGTAATCTAGTCAACATGAAATGTGGCAATATGGCCTTGAAACAGAGGCTGGCAAAACCTAAAAGGTATGATAAAAACTGGCAATGTTTGCTTCCTCTGTGGGGATCACATTATCCTGTACAAGCTCAGCCCTGCTGTGTGCCTTGGTTACCGATGACCAGAGCACAGGTATGGTCCCCAGCCAAGGAGCAGTTCAGCAGGTGACCCGGAGGGTGTATGTGGCTCTGTAGGAAGCTGGTGAAGGGTCGGGGGCTGACTGCCCACCAGCAGCTTGTGCTCAGCTGCAGAGCACACAGTGCTGGGCTTGCAAACCCGCTGTTTCTCCAGACCTGAGCCTGGTCTTGAGGAGAGCTCTCCAAAAGGCAGCATTTCTGCAGCTGGTGACTGCTCGTGGTCTAGCTACTTCTGCAGCTTCTGGTTGCTGCATGTGGGCTGTCAGCTTCTCCTGGGCTGTAAAATACATGAACACCCCTCTGTAAAGGTGTTCTCTGTTGTCTTCTGCTGACCTGAGCAAAGGAGATCCCTGGAAGTTTTCAAGCCCTAAAAGAAGATAAACAGAGTTCATGACTGGTTTTGTTAAAGCTTATTAAGTCCAGCTCCAGAAGGGATAATATTTGGCCCAGTTCAATGAATGATCATTGTTTTTAGGAGTAAGCAAAAGATACTGCCCACGGGTGCCCTGCATGAAGGAATTTGCATGAACAGACATTGTCTTCTACCAGCAAAAGCACATTGCTTTGTCTCTAGAAACCATAAATTAAACTGAGTAATTGTTAAGAATTCAGTGTAGTACCACTCATTCCCTCCCTCAGTGCTTTGGCTTAGTTTGGTGTTGTGAATTTAAATGCTGCTCTTATATGATGCTAAAGTCCTGTTGGGAGTTATGGAAAATGCTTAAAATGAGCAGGTGTGATACTAGACCTAACTATGCTGCCAAATCTTAACAAAACAGACCTAGCCAAGTTCTGCCTGGCCACGTTATGAAAAATTGGAATGATTTGTATTAGTGTCTCATCAAAGTGTTGGGAACTCAACGAACTTGAGTTCCCCAGCTTACTCTTCTATATGGAGCAGAGAACAGGGTTTTCATGTCAGCATCCTGCATAGGATAACCCAAGGGAAGGTAAAATCCATGGAGGGCAGTATCTGTTTTGTTGAGGCTTTATCTAGTAAGTTACTGTTTATTAAGTCCCTATTTGGAATAAACACAAGGACATACCCGTTCCTTAGGGGCTAGGTAAATGATTAATATTAGACATAAAGATTCACAGACATAAACAACAACAACAAAAAGATGATWAAAAATTA
This sequence comes from Phoebastria nigripes, assembly GCA_035582835.1. Classification (NCBI taxonomy): domain Eukaryota; kingdom Metazoa; phylum Chordata; class Aves; order Procellariiformes; family Diomedeidae; genus Phoebastria; species Phoebastria nigripes. Next base: position 4,024 of record JAYKAV010000821.1, on the reverse strand, counting down.
TTTTAAATACTGGATTTAGGAAACAAAATCAACTAGAGACTTTTTTAACGAAGCATTTCATGTGAAGTACAGGTATTGTGGATAGAAGCAGTGAAGCCTTCTGGGAATTTGCAGGTGCACATTAAACCAGACTGTGATACACATTTAAATTGGAAACATATCATTTGATCTCCAAGACTCAGCAAAACAGGGTGCAGTTTAAAAAGGAATTGAAATCATGTGCTGTGGTTGTGGTTAAATATTGCACATTACCATGCAGGATGAGGAACTAGTTTAGTTGATCAAAAGCTGAATGGGAGTAAAAAAAAATGTTTTGCTCTTTTGAAAAAGGCAAACATCATCCTGGAAGTAAAACAAATGAAATCATCGTTCTGCTCCAACAGGTGCTCATATGTCCCCGAGGAGAGTTTCGCATACAGTTTTGTGCACCATGCATATAGAAAGGTGAGGAGCAACTGAAGGGAGCACAGAGGTGAGCCACAGGAATGTTATTTAAAACGTAACTTCTGTGGAAAGTTCAAGGCAATGGGGCTGCCAAGCCTAGAAAAGAGAGGATTGAAGAAAGATGTGATACCACTCCACAGCTACACGGGTCATAGTGGCAAAGGGGAAGGAAGCGTCTGCTGTGAACAGATTTAGCTTAGCAGGTAGGAAAAATGCTCTAACACCAGGATAGTTGAGGCTGCAGCAGATCGCCTGGTGAGGCTTCAGAATCTCCTTACAGTAAACTTTTAAGAACAGTAGGTTAAAAAGACATCACTCATTTATCTACCACTCTCCTTGGAGAACTGGACCTGCATTTCTAAGTGCCAGTTGGGTTTAGGAAGACAGGGGCAGGATAACCAGAATTCCAGTATTTGAGTTTTAGATCTGTGGTACAAAAGCAAGTGAGGGATTTTTCAGGTACTATCTTGTTTGACCAAATATACACTGCATGCATCATTTTCTTGCAGTGCCACAGGTGCTAGTATACTGAAAGATCTTATGTAAAACACACATGCTCAAAGTTGCATGTATGCAAAGGAGTGCTCAGTATTCAGATCAACAGCTGCAGGCTGACAGTGTCCTTTTGATGCCTCTGGACATTAACATCCAGGCAGGACTTTTCCCTATTTATGGTTGCTTGCATGTTCTTGAGAGTCAGAAAAAAGGTAAATGAAATCTAGAAAAAAAAAAAAAAAATCTTTGTTTAATTTTACTTGCTCATAGTTTCTATGAACTGTGTGTAAGACTATGAACATTGTTGAGGTTAAGAAAATAATGGGTGTGCTGGACCACTTCCAGCATTGATTTTCTGGACCACAGACCAATGTGAAGGCAATGTAAATGGATGAGGAACATCTGTTTTTCCTTCTCTGTGCTCCGTAGTAATGATTGCAGCATGTCAGTGGTCTCAGCAGGCTCTGCTTTTCATTTTATGACCCTACAGCCATTGTAAAATAACCATGATTTTGTTTCAAGCATAATGGAAGTAATTTACAGGCAATATTGATAGCTGGCTGATGGAGTCAGTTAGTATATTCTGTGAAGTGAAGTGTACATGTGAAAAAATACTACATTTAAACCTTTTCCTTTGGCTTAACTTTACATGTACCACCCACCTCCTCTTTCAAATGCTGCATTTTCTGCATTTTTAATCCCAGGGGAAACTTCTTGTATTTCTTTATTTATTCATTACAGTACTTGGTGAATTTTCATCAAAACTGAATGAAAATGTATAACGTATCTTTTTTTGCTTGAAAGAACTGGATCAGAATCTCATGAAAACAGCTGATTCTAATGAGCAGTCTGTAACTATTCCCACACTATAATTTATTAGCAAATCATCAAAGGGATCTTTGATTCACTTCATTTATGTCTTAAAATTATGCCTAAAACTAAATGGACTCTTTAGTTTGGATTCTTCATTCACACATTGCTGGGAACATTCCTGCAGTGTTAAAAAGAGTCCTGAAGTGCTGGGGGCTCACAGGAAAGGTCTATGCACAGATGGCCTGCAGAGTCAGATCCCAGAGGTGTGAAAAACTTTGAAACAGGGATGAAAACCCACTGACAAAACCACTGATTTGTCTTAAAAATAAAAAAAGAATAGGCCAGAGCTCAGACATCTTTGTAAGCCTGAGGCACTTGGTCCAAATGCAGAATATGGTTTTATTCTTTTAGGTCTTGTTGAATTTCAGTACTTTCAGCTTGTAAAGATGACACACTGCTTACTATACAGTTTATTGAACTATCCCTTCCCAACAGATATAGTAAACATTCTCACCTAAGGGGGAGGTAGAAGGAAGTAATATTGTAAAGGGAAGTATGAACTTAATTGAAAGGATTTCAGTAAGGTCACTGTGCAAGTAGTCATAACAACAGCATATTTTTTTTTTGGCTGGAACAAAAACAGCTATATATAAATTCTTCATTCTTCTGCATTCTGGATTTTTGTTCAACATGTTAAGTATATTTGAAAATACTTGGATTTGTTTCAGAATGTTATGCAATGAAAGGTGCTCTTCTTGAGCTAATTTTCCAGAGGAAATGTATGTTTTTCTCACTAGTTAAGCATACTTCTATGATTTTTTTTGAAAATGAGGACTAATACTGCTAAAGGACACTCATATATGCCATTTACCTATAATTATACTATTCACTCCAGGCCTCAGCAAATTGTTCATCCAGTTTTAGACTAGAATTAATGTTATTATGCTATGATGTATTACAGGGGAGGAGTGAAGCTTAGCCATTCACATGGGGACCATTTCAGTGCAGCTTGCCATACAAGGGCTATATGACTCTTAGATCATCATGGGGAAGGTAGAATTCCTTTGAGCTGAAAAATTTCTGTATTGTGAACATGAGAGAGTCTGCATCCTTGGACTGCCCCTGTCTAAGAGAATGGTCAAATTCACAAGCTATCCTACCCTGCTGAACAGCTCATGTCCTAACAAAAGAAAAATAATCCATTAGGCTTAACATTAGATTTAAAAGTATAGTTTAGCTTTCCTAAGAAACTTACATTTGACAGATGACTAATTTCTGCCTTCTGTGATATATTGTAATAAATGAAACATATGGAAATTAGGATTTTAAGACTAGAAGGTACAGTTGTGATCATCTACTTTGAATTTCTTCATAGCACAAAGAAAAGAGTTTCTTTAACTTTTATTCTTGAATTCTGCTATGTTTTTGACTGCAGTTTCCTGGGGTACCGGCCCTGCAGTCATTTCCTTGGGCAAAGTCAAATTTGGTCTGAAATTAGGAACGCATCTGGAAAAGGATTTGAGAGGAGGGATATGTTTCAATGGTGAGCACTTCAAAGGAAATCTATATTTTTGGTCAGTTGCAGCAGCACTGCGGATAGGGAGCTGAGAGGGGCTAATGAATGACAACTACTGAGAATATGTGCAATAACCCTAAATCTTCCATGCAGATAAATCTGTTCCTGGCCTGAGCTAGGAAATGGAAGGAAGCAGTAAAAATCCTTCCTAAAAGATTCTTGTAAACAGATTGTTCTTCAACCCTTTGGCACGTATCACAATACAAAATCCTTGATGAAAAAAACCCAGTTTTGACGGAAGGTCGATGTGAACGTGCCTGCTGAGTGGCAGGGTTGTTAGCTGCTGCACACAAGCGGTTTGGGATTTTCACACTTCCTGGTTTGCCACATCATCGCTCTGGGCAGGATCCAAAGCTCATGGAAATCAGCAGAAATATTTCACTGGTAGGAGGTAGATGACTGAGCTTGTGGGACATAGTCCATTGTCCAAAATTCCTCTTCATCTCAGTATCTCCTCCTATTTCCTCTCCTTCACATCCTTATACATGACCTAGCACAAAATGACATCCATCAAATGGGAAAAAGTTCCCATGTTGTATCAAAATGCATATTGGATTTTAGCTAGCAGTTCTTGTACTCAGGTAAACAGTTCAATCAGAAACTACAGTAATTTGAACCCAGAGGATAATAACCCTTTGTCGTGGTTTAACCCCAGCCAGCAACTAAGCACCACGCAGCCGCTCGCTCACTCCCCCC
>JAYKAV010000820.1:20344-34987 GCA_035582835.1 Phoebastria nigripes | reverse complement strand
AATACCAATAGGTGTATCTTAACTACCCAGGGATGTTCRAGGTACTGACAAGTTGTTGTAACAAAGGAGAAAACATACAGGATGGTGCCATTCTGTATTTCCTCCTTAAAAAGCTCCTAAGAGGAAGAGGTATAATTGCTAATTGTCTCCAAGAGGAGGTACCCAAAATACAGTAACGGCTTCAGTACAACACCCAGATACCAAATAATGCCCAATGCCAGTGTTTTAATAACAAATCTCCCAGGCAAAACATCACTAATCACTGCAGAGCACAGCAGACTGCAGAAACCAACACCAATCTTTAACATGTACAGCAAAAACAAGAGTATGATGCAGGTCAGATAAACTAATATTGTGACCAACAACTGTTAACAGATATAAATTCCTTAATATACTCTAGTTAGTCTGTTATCTCAAACCCTTCGAGCCCCACGTTGGGCGCCAAAAAGGACTGTCGTGGTTTAACCCTGGCAGCACCTAAACACCATGCAGCCGCTCGCTCACCCCCCCACTCCGGTGGGATGAGGGAGAGAATTGGGAGGGCACGAGTAGGAAAACTCGCGGGTTGAGATAAAAACAGTTTAATAATTGAAATAAAACAAAGTAGAACCATAATGGTAACAGTGATAACAACAACAACAACAACAACAATATACAAAGCAGGCGATGCACAATGCAATTGCTCACCACCCGCTGAACCGAACGAGAGCCCGGGACCCAGGGCACCCCCTCACACCCTTAGTTTTTATACTGAGCATGACGTTGCATGGTATGGAATACCCCATTGGCCAGCTGGGTCAAACACCCCGGCTATGCTCCCCCTGTCAGCTTCCCATGCACCTGGCAGGGCATGGGAGGCCGAAAAGTGCCCGGTGCAAGCACCACCCAGCAACACCCAAAACATCAGTGGGCCATCAACGCTCCTATTATACCAAACCCAAAACACAGCACACCCCCCCCAGCTACTGGGAAGAAAGTTAACTCTGTCCCAGCCGGAACCACATGTCAACAAAACAGTGCATGGAGGAGCCTGCCTTAAACACACCCTGGTAGAAGGAGGGGATTCCCGCAGCCCACCTCAGACCTGGCTCAGGAAATGAGGGTTTTTCCAGGGCAGGAAGGGAGCTCTGAGCACGTGTGTAGGAGCTCTCCAAGAACCAACATTTGTCTGCTACAAGGCTGTTCTACGGCAATGTTGGAAAGCTGCAGCTGAAGCGGACGGATCCCCTCCACTCCCCCAACACCTCGGCCAGGAGCAAGGTCATGCCAGGCTCTCACTACACCCAGGACTGGGTTGGGGTTGGCCTRAGTTGCAGGTGGGTTTCCAGCGAGCATGTCTGCTCTTAGGGAAGCCGGACCACCCTTTGGAGGGGCCACAGAGGGCAGCCAGGGACGTGGCTGCTGACGTTGACAGCTTAGTTGAGGGCCTGACACTGCACGGGGACTTCATGTGGGAGGCTGGCAAAGGGGCCTCCAGGCCAGGGTGACCAGGACGCGGGGGCTGGAGGAGCCACTTCCACCTCTCCCGTGGGACCCTGCTTGGCCATCAGCCTTCCAGGGAGGAAGGTGCTGTGCCTGCCTTTAAGGCACTGTGGTACGCGTGGCGATCTCACGGCATGCCTGCTGGCCTCATGTCTGCCCCCAGCCGTGTGCCCTCAGATTGTACCACACCATGTCCATGCTGAGCTTTGCCTTTCACCACATCCTGAGCTTGCCCAACCCTGTGGGCTTGTCTGGCTGGAGAGCAGGAGCAGTCTCCTGCTCAGAGCCGGTGCAGGACTGGACCTCTCCTGTGCCTCCATGCTGGTCTCCTGCCCGCAGAGGCTGGAGGGAAGATCCTGCCATCGCTCCCACTTCCCATGACATGTGTGTCTAGGGACATCCTTGCTCGCCAGGTCGCCTGGCCACTGGTGCTGGAGCCTGGTTACCGGGGGACCGGGAGTTTGTATTTAGCATTGCTAGTGGAGCAATAGGCTGTCCCAGTCCCTGGCCCCAGCACGAAGGGTTCATACAAGGATGTCCTAATGAGACCAGAGCAACTTCCTATTCATTCCTAAAAGGAGCAGTCTAACAAAGCTGCCAAAAATAAATCTGTTTAATGAAGAGCCTTTGTAAATTATTCAGATATTACATCCCACTCCAGCACTGGTTCAAGGAGAGAAGCTGTACAGACACTCTCTTCTCTGAAGCTCTGGACACAAGGTGGAAGTCATGCTGTCATTGCAATGGAAATGTAGGCTCTAAGATCCTGCTTTTACCCTGAGAATACCATCTCTTTTACCTGGAATTAAAGAGGAAGAAATAAAAAAGGCACAGCAGCAATTCAGGCCCTGAGACAAGGAAGGTTTTTCCTCCCCCCCTGCCTCAGGACCACTCTTGAGTCCCAACACCTAAAGCTGACCACATGCAGAAGTGCTTTGCAGGATCAAGTCTGAGAAATTTGGGCTTCCCTGGGCACTGCATGCCTCAGCGCGGTGTGGACAGGACCTCGCTGGAGGTGGCGTGGTTCAGCCAGCGGCTCCTCCTTCGCTTCTCAGTTGTGGTTTGAATGCTGTGGACTCTTTCCAGTAGAAACAGGACTGAGACCCACCAAACTCATTAAACTTCAGCTGCCATCCATACACCAGCTGCTAACAAATCCCAGTCCCTCCCCAGGATGTAAAGCCTGGCTTTGCAGAGTGCCATCCCCCACTGCCACCCCATATCAGACATCTGTGAGGCATTTTATAAGGTACAGTGGTTGGCAGCTTGCAGGCTATTAGCCCATGCCACGCTGCTGGTGCTCACAGGCTTCTCCCCTTCCACCCTCCCTGTTTTCCCAGCCCATCTTCGCAGGCAGCAGGGCCAGCTCCTGCTGCGCCCAGCCCTGCAGCTTGGCTCTGGCCAGGGCTGGGCAGAGGAGCTGCCTGCTTCTGCTCACCAGCAGCTCTGCCGGGTACATGCCTGACCTTGACGGCTTGCGCACAACAGCAAAGCCCTTGTGCAAAGTTTCCCTGCTGACTTTAATGTGGAACCACGTGGTTTCCAGTGCTTTGAAGCTGCAGGGGTTAATGCTGTGTTTTGCTTCAGCCTCTCAGGACTACATTTAGGTTTCTCTTTCTGTGGTTCCTTGCACCCTGCCATCAGCAGTTTGCTGTTGCAAGACAGTCAGCAGGGACTGCGTGTAGGAAGGGGTAGCATCTCTTGGGGCACAAGGAGAGGCGCTTGGGGCAAGGGAGGCATTTTCACGGAGCATGTCTCGGCCAGGATCCCTTGGGTGGGTTGCCTGTGGGCCATTCCCACACATCCCGTGATGCAGCCCTGCTCTCCCAGAGCAGAGGTCACTTTCTCCCCTCTCCACACACGGCTGTGATGGGCTGCACACAGACTCTTTGCCTGTGACTCAGGTCAGGCCCCCGCAGGGATGTCAGGGGCCTGCAGGACCCCGGCAGCATCCCCAAGGGCCAGAGCAGAGGCTGGCAGGGGGGTGGCATCCCGTCACCGGGCTCCCACGTTGCTGAGCTGTCTGACAGCCCCTCGCTCGCCCCTGCCCCTTCCCTCTCCCAGGAGTCGCTGCGATGCAGCCGCCCAGACGCCTCTGCAGCACCGTGGCTGCCTGCAGGGAGGAGTGCTGCCGGCTGCCTGGTTTGCTCTGAGCACTCACAGCTCGCGTGGAGGCAGATCTCACACCTGAGGGCCTGGGGACCAGGCTGTCCATGCAGCACCTACAGTATGGCCCACCCCTTTACCACCCACCTGCCACGGCTGGGCTGGGGCCCTGGCTCCCTGCCTGGCCGACCGGCTTCGCCTGGGGAGGCGAGAGGCACTGGGGCAGTCACGGTGCCAGGGACGGTGGGGGAGGCTGGGTGCTGGGCCCTTGCCACATCCAGGCCAGCTCCTGTGGGACCCGAGGCTGCGCTGTCCCTTATCACCTCTCTTATCACAGGGATTATTGGCTTTTTATATTAAACCTTCTCCAGATAGCATAACGCAATCTACCAGACGCCTGGCAAGGGCTTGGCAGGCCCAGGAGTGATTTATAAGCAATCTGTCTCTGCAGTCTCTCTTTCACATACAGGCTGTTTCCTCCTCTTCCTTGCCACCTCCCAACTCTCCCGGCCACCGCTGTTATCAGCCACGCAAATCTCCCTGCTGCAGCGAAGGGCTGGAATGAGCCATGGGGCTGCCCCATGGAGAACAGGCCCCCACACCACTGGCTGGGATGGCAGCGCCGCCCTGCCGCAGCCAGCATCCACCTTGCCTGCCTCTCGGGCTGCTGGGCACAGGGCCTTTGGGCCCTGCCATGTCCAGGTGGGCAGCCAACTGCCCGAGTAGGAAACATCCTTACGACACCGGTAGTGACACCAGTGCTGTGGCCGTGGGGTCAGTGGCTGCATCCCACAGGGGTGTAGCCGTGTCCCCTGGCATGTGCCCCCCTGTCCATTATCGTATTTCTCATATCTTCCTTTGAAATGTCTGCTGCTGGCCTCTGTCAGGGACAGATATTGAGCCATTGATCTGATCCTGCCCTCTGCAGTCACCCACAACCTCCTCTGTTCTGCTAGGCATGGGGGCAGGCCAGAGGGGCAAAACCCCTCCATTAACAACTGCTGACTTAAACACTGTCCTGGGAATTGACACGAGGGTGCAGCATTTGGACAGCAAACACAAGGCAGGCTCCAGATTTAGTTACTGACACCTTACTCAAGCGAAGCTTTGTAAGAAGCTTTGAAGCTGTCTCTGAGCCCCGAAGCTGGGCTGGTTCCTGCAGTCGGTCCCGCTGTACCCGCTGCAGCACTGTCTGCCTGGCTGAGAAGAGGAAACCGGCAGGTTCCTGCACTCAGCCTGGACCGAGTGCAGGGTCCTGGCGCAATGGCTGCTCTGTCTGCTGCATCCCTTGGCAGATTTCACTGCTCATCGCTGAGATTCTCCTGCCAAAGCCGGGGCCCTGCGCCTGGCAGAGGGGTCAGAGCTGGAGCTCAGCAGCCAGGGCCGGCGCTGGCTGGGGTGGCTTTGTGGGGTCATTCTTTGTCTTGAACTCCAAGGAACAGATGACAACCCTGGGAGCTGGCAGAAAGCATGTGCTACTCTCTCAGTGCCCTGGCAGTACCTGTGCTGCCACAGAGGCTGCCCAGCACATGGCGTTGGGACAGCCTGGGGTGACTTGCTGGTGTCTCCTTGCCTGCTCCCAAAGGTGCTCATCTGCCTCACTTCCCCAGCCCAGCCCGCATGCTGCCCAGTGCTCTCTTCCCCCGATTTCAATGGCAGTGACCCAGGGCTGGGGTCCTGGGCAGCGCAGGCTCGCAGGGAGGTGAGGAAGACCTACAGCAGCCAGCAGTGCGGCACTGCCCACCCCGCGAACACAGCCTTGGCAGTGCACCCGCCAGATGCCATTCTGCAGTGCTGTCCCTCGCTCCCATCACCGCCCAGCCCTGACTGCTCTGTCCCCCAGGACACCCAGGTGCTCATGACAGGACACAGCAGAGACCCAGCAGCTCAGCTCCTGCACAGGGCAACAGACAAAGCACTTGTTCTGCACCCTACATTACTATGCTCTTTTCCTGGGGAAACTGTCTTGCTGCTTGCCCTCAGAGGCAAAAATGAACCTCATCCCAAATTCCCTGCCTATACCAAGAAGAAAAATGAGAAATTGCCCCATGGATGTGCACAGGTTCCAGCCAGGGATGGCCTATGGGCAGAAAGGGCCTTTCTCTAAGGAAGAGCCTTGGTCCGGGCAGGCTTTTTACAGCTGGTAAAACATTTCCACCCTCTTTGATCCCATTTTATCAGTGACTTGGAATAATTGGGTTCCATTCCTCATGGTGGCTGCCCCCTGCTTCTGCTGTGGCCTGTGTTTTTGCTGCAGACTGATTAGGGGTAATTATCATCCTTTTTACCAGCCGAAGTGCAAGGAACAGTTCACACTCCTTGCAGGAAGCAGGAAAGGGATTTTGCAGCTGAGGCGTGATGAGGAAGCACATGGCAAGGATGCCTGAAATTGCCTGCTCCCGGACCAGAGCTGGGACAGCATCAAGCTCCAGAGAAGGGCTTAGCTCCGGGTGGTGCCTCTGAGGCATTTGGTGGGAGATAAACAGGAAGTTTGAAGCTATAACATGGTCAGGAGGTCCAGGGGAATCCACTGACCCTTTGACCATGAGGAGGCTCCTGGGCTGATTAGTTTCCAGAAGCAGCATTTGAATCCCTCTGCATAGAAAACAGAGACTGAACCTGATGGAGAGAGTGATCAGCAGGGGCTGGCATGGGCAAAGGAGGGGCTTTTAGACCAGGCCCGCTGTGTGGCATGGGCATGGCGAGGACACTCACCTCTCTCCTTCTCTGTTTCCCTTGCTGGACAAAGGGAGTAATGAGATACCAGTTTTAAGCTCAGAGGGATCATCCAGGCTTTCCTCCTGCCTAATGTGAGGCAGATAATCTCTCCCCTATATCACATTCCTCCTGCCCCTGTGCAGGATCAGTGCTCATCTACTGCATGGGAGCTCCGTCAAATGATTATTTGCAATGATTTCTGAGATTTGCACAGGGAAGACAGATTACTACACCCTTAAGTGTCATCCTGTACTCAGCTAGTTTAGCAGCACTGCATTCCAGGTAGGGAGAACATTTCTTCCTGACCTCAATTTATGACAAAACACTGAAGCATGAGGCTGGATTGATTGCACAAGGAGATTGTGTCTTAGTAACTCGTGTGAATGCTGCAGCAGCCGTGCTAATTCACCATTCCTTTATTTATGAAATATATGTGCAGGTTGAGTGCAATTAAATGATGTGCTTTGGGATCCTGGGGGATGAAAGGATCACGGTAAATGTAGGTTTGTTATCCTGATTTACCGTGCACTGAGCCCACCTACAACAGCCATGACAAACCAGATGTGAAACACAAGGTTTAAAAAACTGTAATCCAGCAATTGCTGTCACAGGCTGCATTTGTCAGCATGTTTGATCTGGGTGCCTTTCCTCCTCTTTTCAGAGAACTCAAGTCTCCTTGTGGCATCTTCCTGTGACAGGCAATTGAAGAGCTTGTAAAAATAATTTTGGGGGAGGCTGAAACATTTGACACCTGCTCTGCAGTAATAACACCTGGCATGCTCAGGCTTTAGGAAGAGACCTTATGCACCTTGAAGGTACTTATTAAGTATCTCTTGTGGCCTCCTGGGCAGCATTTACAGACTGGGAGCTGCAGCACAGGGAAGGAGATGAAGGAGCTGATGCAGGGGGAGTCCCGGCTTATGCAAGGTTAGCACTACTGTCATGATTTTACTGGTATAAAGGTGCTTTCATTTATCAAACAATACATTGCTTTCCTTTTCCTTACTGTAAGAGCTGTGCTGGCATGTGATGGGAACTGCTGACCATGCACTGGCCAGGAGCGGGTTAGAGTGGCAGGGGCCCGATCGTGGCCTGAAACACCTAGGTCAGGAGGGGAAGGAGGTGTTAAAGGGGTGGAGCTGGCTGGAGGCAGGCTGGCAGCATCTCTGCGGGCCTGTGGCTTGCTAGTGCCCTCCTGTGGGAGGCGAGGCTGGCAGTGGGTGCCTGCGCTGCTTGCGGTGTGCTGGGGCCGATGGGTCTGGATGCATGCCTAGGGCTGGAGGTGGTGCTGGGGAGACTGAGGTAAGGCGGTTGCAGGGTGCCATGGGCAAAGGGGTGTGCTCAGGATGAGGTGCTGTGAGACAAGCCTAGCTGTGACCTGCTGGCACATGTGGGTGTCTGGCCTGGGCTGAACTGACCCAGTTTGTCCTCAGCTCTTGGAAGGCACCGCTGGACCACCCTCTGGCTGCAGGTCCCAGTGACCCTATCCTCTTCCCTGTTGGAAAACATGCCCTGTTTTCTGGCTTCTCCTACTTCTTTGTAATAGCTCTACCTCTGTCCTCTTCTTGGATCAGAAAGCCCTCTCAGTGGGGGGTTGTGCTCTCAGGAGTGCCAGTTCTGCTGGCACGAACGCAGAATGTGCCACCGTTGCATGAACAGGTCATGAACAGCATCACAGACATGATGCAAAGGCCCTGCTATTTTCTAATGCAGCCTTGCTCGTGGCCTGCGCCACAGCAAGCACTGGCCATGCAGCTCCCTCCCAGAGGAACCTGGGTCTCTATTCAGGGTAGTGATGGCAGAGAGTTTGGGGAGGAAGGGATGCACTTGCCTTTCCATGTGCTTTGAATGTTGTTGCAGATTAAGCAGGGAGAGTGTTTGACACAGCAACGTTGCACATCATGCTGCTTCAGTCTGCCCAAAGGGAAGGGCTGAACGCTGGACTAACTCTTGTCCCACGACAGTGGGAACTTGCTGTTGCTCCTTCAAGGACTTGGGCAGCTCCAAGGGTGCTGGCAAGGGATGGGGGTGAAGGGCAGACAGGCCAAAGAGGAGTCAGGGTGAGTGGCAAAAGCAGGCAGAGGAGAGGGGAAGTCCAAGGAGCAGTGGTGAACCTCTGTGAGAAGGGGAGAACTCAGGGTGGAAGTCATAGGCCCCGTGTTTACAGCTGGGGAGGGAATGAACTTTGTTTTTAAAAAAAAAAAAAATTAATCCCACCCAGTAACTGAAATTGTGTAGGTGACCCCATTACCCCTAAGCCTGCAGATTATGGCCAGTGGGTCTCCAGGCTGGATGGAAAGTGTGCTCTGGCCCTTAATTGTGAGCTCATTTTAAAAACACACTATGAGAAATAGCTCAAGTGTCCTCCCAAGCACCTGGTAGGAGTTGTTTTGCCTCGCTTTGTTCCTTAAGCACCTGTATGCACCAGGAATTCAACTGTCCCTGCACAGTCCTCACCAGGCAGTTTGGTGGCTGGTCTGCCTGGCCCTGTGGGGCTGACCTGGCTGCCTGCATTCCCTGGCTGGTGGCACAGCCCTGCTGCATGCATGAGGGATGCTCCCAGGGCTTGCTGCATCCCTTCTTCTTGCTCTGTTCCAGAGACTACTTCAGTGATCCCAGTGGTCCTGGCCACACATTAGTGCTGATGAGAGCTCAGGGTTGTGTCTAATTGATGCCACCCCTTCCCAAGATGGTGTGAGGGAAATGCTGCTGCAGGTGTAGGCAGGAAACCTTGAAAGGGATGAAAAAGGAGGGGAGCAGATGTGAAACTACAGAAACACTTGGGAGGGGCTTTAAAGTGTTTTTTTAAATGGAAAACGGTGAGCAGCATGAAGCCCAGATCAAAGAGGAGAGTGTTGTGTCCTGTCCTGTTTCTCCCACCACCCAGCTTTAACGAGAGCCTTACATCCTAGCACAGGGCCCAGCAGGTAGCAAAGCTCTGCTGTGCAATTCAGAAGGTATTTTGCCTCTCAGCATGGGGCTGGGGGCAGCCATCAAACTCTGGCTGGCTGGAAGGTGGGTCTGTGAAAGGGGTGAGCTGGGTATTGGCCGTGGAGTGCTGCACGGAGGGCTACAGGGAGAGCACGTGGCTGGCTGGGGCACCCTGGCACCGGGTCCCCAGTCCCTGTCAGTGCCCGCTGCTCTGAGGGTAATGCCTGACCCAAGGAAAACTGTCCTGGGGTGACTGGGATACAGGGATGGGACTTGGTCGGTCTGATTTAATTCCCCCCCACCTCCAGTTGCTGCCACCCCTCTTCTGGAGGGCTCGGGGGTGAACGGCGGTCGGGAAGCCGACTCTGCGGGTGGAGGAGCGGAGCCGAGGGGGTCCCCAGGCGATGGGTTCGCGGCCTCGGGCGCTCGCAAGCGGCGTGTGTGGGAGGCGTCCGGCGCCGCGTCTTAGGCCGGGGCAAGCCGCAGTGGGGAGCGGCGCCCGCTCCGCTCCGCTGCTGCCCTCTGCTGAGCGCGGCGCCGGGGCCGCGGCGGCCCCGCCCCAGCTCCGCCCCGCGCCTCGGTCAGCAGCCGGGGCCGAGCCGGGACCTGCCCGCGCGGGGCCGCGGCGCCGCTCCGCCGCGCTCGCAGCCCGTGGGAGCGGACTCGCGCGGCCCTTTGCCCCCCGGCGCGCCCGCGGGCACGGCCGTGGGGCCCGGGACCCTCCTGGCACAGCCGCGCTCCGCCCCGGCGCGATGGCACCGGCCCCCGTGGGGGACCCGAGCCGCGGCAGTGAAAAGCAGCGGTCGTCGGGGCCTGTTGGGGGGCATGCCTGGGGAGAGGGGGCTTCGCTTCAGGTCTGACACTTAAACCAGGCGCTGGCGTCAGCTGCTGCGTTCCTACCGCAAGGCTGGAAGCGCCCGGTGGCTTGCTCCTGGCAAAGACTTTGGGGCAGTAACCCACCAGCTGTCTTTGCTTTCTCTGTCTCATCTCTTGCAGACCTCCTTCCCGCGTTCTCCTCCTCCCCGCGTGTATCTTGCTGTGGACTCTGAGCCATTCTCCTTTCCTTCAGACTACTAGGAGACGGCTACCAGTGCCTGCTCGTGATCTGCCCCCCGCCCTCCCATCCTGCTTCTTGGGAAGGGGCAGCCATCGTACACGGGACACCTCCTACCTTGGGAAATGAGATTCTAGCTCAGCTCCGTGGGATTGTCAGTTCCTGGAGAGACACTGAGGAGTGAAACCCCACGCTGCATTTTTCCAGCAGCTAGAAGGTATAAAATGTTGACTGGCAGCAGGGCGCTTCCAGCTGACAGAAAATGTCACCCCAAAGTCGTGGGGGGATCTATAACCCGCACCACCTCTGCTGCTGAAACCTCATCTGAGAGGTGAATTGTAGTAACTAGTTCTTTCCAACAGCTGAAGGAAATGGTTGTTCAACTTACAAAATAATCGCAAAGCAGATGTAATCAAGGYCCTGATTCAGCAAAGGACATGCTGAAAGGGGCATGTGCTTGGCTTCCAGAATATCCCTGTATGCGTGCAGCTGAACTGGGGATCCTGTGCTCAGAGCAGCTGGTTCCTACATTAAGATGGGAGCAGTTCTCATCGTCTGGTTGCAAGCTGCCTTTTTTAAGCAATGAAAATTTTCCTCAATTAAGTTGTTGATCAAGCAGCTGCAGCAAAATGCACCTGGGCTGTCCCTGCTCCCCTCTGCTCTCAAGCATCTGGAACTCAAAAGCACCTAAGAAATGGGGCCAGAACGGAGAAAGGGAATGGGACTTTGAAATGTCTGCAATGCTATCTAGCAAGGTGTGCTTGCATCCTGATGGGCCCAGTGACTGAACACCCTTTACAAGGGCTGGGACCTTCCTCTCTATAAATGAATGGGGGTCATCTTTGTGCTTAATATTAACTGCTGCAAATGTGGGCAGTGAAAGTAGTTGCTCTGAAGAGGCCTGACGTGTTCAGGATCAGTTTTCTGGGAAATGCTGCTTATTAAGTCCTTCATGCAGAACTTGGGAAGCCACAAAAAACCACAAGGATCCCCCCCCACGCTGCCCCTTGCCAGCCTACTGGAAAATAGAGGTGAGGCTAGACATTGGCAGGAACTCCCCTGCTTAGGCAAGCAGCTGCTGATCAGAGCAAATACTACTGGAGAGCATGCAGCAGTAGGGGACTGGGGAGAATGCCTGGAAGTCAGTGACATCTGCTGACAGCAGCAGTTGCAAGAGGCTGAGAGGGAAGGTTGAGGGGAGAGAAAGGTAAGGAGAGGAACATCTGAGACTACAGACACAGCAACGCAGGTGGGGCAGGGAAATGGAGACTGGGGCTTAGGGAACTGCACAGCACACTGGTGACAAAGCTGAGGGAAATCCCAGGTCTCCTGTTTTCTAGGTGAGCCCTCTGAGCACTGAAACTTTTCCATTAGGGCAGAAAGGGAAGGAGTGGACAGACTATCGTTGCTCGGAGGTTAGCAGTTCTGTCATTCTTAAATCGATAATTTGATCAGGATTCATTAGAACTGATGTCTGTCAGCAGGAACCAAGCAAGTGGTCCAGAGGATGGATGCAAATTCTGTTACTCCTTTTCTTTTGGCAAGCTGTGAAAGTTTCGTCAGGATCTTCTGGCCTTTAGATTTTGATCCTGCTCAGGGGAAGGTAATCAAGACAATAGCCTCTAGCATATAGCACCTTGTGGTTCAAAGCAGCCTAGCAATCCTAACTAACTCTTTAGCATGCCCCTGAGACACAGTATCTATCTTGCACTCACAGCCTGAGGACATGCAAAGAGTTAAGTGACTTGCCTAAAGTGTTGCAGGGGTTATAGGAACTTAAGTCTTCCTGCCTCCTTAAGCACCATCCATAGATAGTTCCCAAGGGCAGAAGGTCACACTGAGCAGCCCACTGTGACTTTGATTCTGGATGTCCTGAGCACCTCTGTCTGTAGAATAATTTTTGGCTGCCAAAGCAGAATGACTACACCTCCTTCACCAGAGATCAGCAATGAGGGAGTAACAGTCCTCTCTCAGCTGTTGGGCATCTGGAAGAAAAAGTAAGAGAACATAAGAATGGGAAGTGAGTATCGATGCTGTGAAAGGCCAAACTATGGAGAGACCACTGGGAAAAAAAAAAAAGTTGTTAGAATCTTCTTTTAATTGAGGCCAAGAGCTCACGGGAATAGCACAGGTATAAGAGGAGCAGGTGGAATTTAAGTGGAAAACAGGACCTGTTGTTTGTGAATATCTCGTGTTTCTGTCTCAGCCAGACTGCCATGAGGTAGGGACTGGCAAGCCACAGCACAAGCCAGGCAGGTAACAAGGAAGACAGGTATGTAACAGCTTTTGGGGACTTTCAAAAAGACTGGTTACATACAGTCCTCCAGGCAGAGTAGACTAGGAAAGGTGAGTGAGCCCAGCCCAGGAGGTGTGGGAACACACTGCAGGCAGACAGAATGGGCAGTGTTGGAGCTGGGTGTCCATAAGGACTCCAAAACACCAGCAGAAGCACCTGCAAAAAGAAGAACAAGAGACTGGGTAAACTGAGGGGTTAGGGAAGTTGAAAGTGAGACAAAGAGACAACACCAGATGGAGCAAGAGAAACCAAGACAAGCAGGGGGAGAGGAAGGTGGGAAGAGACTTCTCCTTTGGAAAGTTGAGTGTACATCTGTTTTACCTTGCCACGTGGAACATGCAGAGGTCTTGCTTTGCCTGCTCCCCTCCTTCTGGGAGGAGAGATTTTAAATGAGAGGCATATACTAAAGCACTTACAGATCCATAGGGCTGGGATGGAGGGGGCCCTGCTGAATCAGGATACACGACCATTCCGGTATAGCTTGTAACAGCTGGAGCCCTGGCATCCATCTGAAAGGAAGGTGGGAGCTGCAGCATGTGGATTTTGGCAGCATCTGCTGCTGCATGATTTGGTCATGGAAAAGAGAACCTTCTGAATTTTCAGAGTTCTCTCTTTCTGCTCGGAGGGCTATGGGGAGAGCAYGTGGCTGGCTGGGGCACCCTGGCACTGGGTCCTCAGTCCCTGTCAGTGCTTGCTGCACTGTGGGTAATGCCTGACCCGAGGAAAACGGTCCTGGGGTGACTGGGATACAGGGATGGGACTTGGGTCAGTCTGACCTGATTTTCCTCCACCTCCAGTTGTTGCCACCCCTCTCCTGGAGGGCTCTGGGATGAACTGTGATTGGGAAACTGACTCTGCAGCTGGGGGTCCCAAGCAGCCATGCAAGGCAGGGTGATGGGTGTGCAGCCATGGATGGGCGCTCGCAAGTGGTGTGTGCATGGTGGGAGTCCAGGCGGCAGGTCTTCTGCTGGGGGCAGGTTCCTGCCGGGCATGGCAGGGTTGCTCAGAAAGATAAAGCTCCACAGGCAGTGAAAGGATGAACACATGGCTGCGGCTTGGACGGGCTGCATCAGGCTGCCAGTTGGGGTACCCCTTACAGGGCAACAGGGACCTAGTAAGAAGCTATGGGTTTAACCAGGGGTTAAAGACAGCTTTGAGACCCCTGTCTGGAGAGATGCAGAGCAAGGGAAGACTGAGGTGGCATCCAGAGAGCTTAGCCAGCAGGCTCTGCCCCTGTCTGGCTCAGCTCTGGTGGGACATAGTCAGGAGACGGCAGCAGCCAGAGCCTGGGAGCACCGGCCCGGCACTTCTGTGCCTCATTTTTTTCCTCCTCTGCATCGAGGACTGCCGCAGCCGTGGGCGGCTGAGGGAGGCCGGGCTGGCTGGGTCTGCGTGGCCTACAGCTGAGGTGGGCCCTCCCCCGAGCAGGGCCAAGCTTGGCTGGCTCCGCCGAGACGGCGCAGGGCACCTCCGGATGGCGGGTGGGCCCCGAGCGGTGCGGGAAGTGCCGCAACGCCCAGGGCCGCGGGCCTGCCCTACGCCGCCGTCCTAGCAG
The DNA here is from genome assembly GCA_035582835.1 of Phoebastria nigripes. NCBI lineage: Eukaryota > Metazoa > Chordata > Aves > Procellariiformes > Diomedeidae > Phoebastria > Phoebastria nigripes. The sequence continues at coordinate 20,845 of JAYKAV010000820.1, read as the reverse complement.
CCACCGCGGCCCTAACGGCCCGGCGGGGCCAGGCCGCGGGCCCGCGGCGAGCGGGAGGGCGCCGCCAGCTCCGCGCTCGGCCGCGACGAGGCCCAGTCGCGAAGAGGCCTTCGGCCCGCCGCCCCAGCCCACCCCGCGCTGGCCGCCCCTCGCCCCGGCCCGGCCCGCCCCACGATGGGGGCCCCGGTCCGCCACCGTCCCACAATGCCTGGCGGCTCCGCCCCGCTCTGGGAACGCACGTCCGAGCGCTCTCCCTCCCTCCCGGCCAACCAAACTTGCGCTCCGGTTGGCCGCGGCGCCCCGCCCCGCCGGCCTGGCTCCGCCCCGCCGCGCGCCGCGCTCTCCCACTGGCGCCGGCGGCTGTCAGTCAGCGCTTGTTTTCGGCGGCAGCGGGTTGGGTTGCGCCGGCTCGTCGCTGGCTCGGCGGAGCAGTGTGAGGAGGGAGCGGCGGGCGGCGCAGCCGGGCGAGGGCAGCGCGCTGAGGGGGGCGGCGGCGGCGGC
>JAYKAV010000820.1:0-19959 GCA_035582835.1 Phoebastria nigripes | reverse complement strand
CCGGGGCCCGCGGCTGCCGCGGGGCTTGACAGGTCCGGGTGGCTGCGCGGCCCTGCCGCGCCCGGGCTGCGGCAGGGAGCGGGTGTGGTGGGGAAGCGGCGGGAGCCACGAGCGATCCCCGCCTCTGTGGCTTGTGCTCGGGGAGGCCTTCCTGTCGGTGCCGGGGCTGGCCGTCTCATTGGCTGCCCTTTGTTTTTTACGGTGCGTTCTCTGTCAAAATGGATTTTGACATAAGCAGGAGCTGTGAAGCTGAAATTACTGGTTCTGGATGCAGGCACGCACACACACGTGTGAAAATTGTCTCAAGGAAACACTTCCCAGAGCATGCTGGCCTTTATTAGCGTATGAAAATTCACTGATGGAGTTGATGCTTTTCGGTATCGTCAGTGAACTTCCGGGCCTTGAGTGAACATCTGTGGAAAAATTGGCCTCCAGCTCCTAAACCACAGAGTTCCCCTTGCGCAGTCCTGGGAGGGTCAACAGTGTTGGGAACTTGGTGTAGCGAATCTGAAGCAGTAAGAATGCATGAGTTCTGTGTCTGATGAGGAAACGGCTATAGTGTTTAACATTACTTTCAGAGGTAGAGATCACCCGTGCAGCGATAAGGATGTAGGTGTTCAGATGGAAACATAGTCGTGTTCTGTGGCTGTGCAGATGGATAACTATTCCATGTTTAGATAAGGTTTATAGGGATGGGTAATCAGTTACAAGAGCAGCCAGCTAAGATTTCAGGCGTTTACATCCTTCTTCAGCAGTGAGTTTGATGTTCACGTCCAGGTAGCCCTCAAATTTAAACTTAGGTTACAGTTTTCATGGGTATGTGATTTATCATTGCTTGTGTATGTATCCTGCTTTGTGTCTCAAATACTGTATCATCTCAAGCTGAAATATGAAGCAGATTGATGGTTGAGTTTATTCACTTGGGGTCTGTCGTGAGTTGTCAAGCCATTAAGGTACAGGTGAAGAATTAGGATCATCCTTGTGAAAACAAATGTAAAACTTGACACAAGTGAAGTGAGGCCATGTCTGCCCAGCTCTTTAGAGGTCTCCAATACTGACGTTGTTGYGTAGTGATAATTGTTAAGTGAAGGCCAGGGCTTTTCTTCTCACCATGAATCCTCAGCGATTAACATGTTGCTGTTCTTCAGGTGAAAGGTAAAATCGAGGGCTTGACGTTTGTGCTCTTTGAAGATGCTGTGTCAGTTTCTGTAAGGCTTCTTGTAGACTAGGGAATGTGTCTCTTGCTCTCATGCTTCCCTAAARGAGTCCCACAGAAGCAGCTGTTTCAAAATAGGTTGGCACTATAGGATAGATCTGGGTTAAGAAGATCCCACTGGATCTAAAGATTTCACTTTAGAAATAATTCAAATTGCTCAAGAATCCTTTCTGCTTTTCTAAAAGATACAGTTAAGTAACATTCAGCATCAGATTTACAAAAAAAAAAAAAAATCTATATGAGGTGCTTCATATTGGATAAGCAACACTCCTAGTTTTAGGACGTGTTTGCTGGATGCTTTTCACTGGATACAGCACATTACCTGCCACAACTTAAGGTGGGCAATGTGTGTTTTCTCTCCTTGATGTAACTGCTGCTTGCAGGGATTTCTTCTGTCTTGCTCCTATTATGTGGAATTCTTACATTCACAAGTATTAGTGATCGTATTGGTGAGAGGGCTTTCCCAAATCTTCGAAATTTTGAAAAGAGTGCGTGTGTGGAGGGAGTTTCTGCCTTGTAGAAACTCTGGTAATTTTTCTTGTCACTACATCTAGTGACACTTAGTTTGTTGAAGCCTAAAACAGAAAATTGGGGTGAAGAATAACAGTGCTAATCAGTGATGAACCTGGTAATAAGAAATTTGATTTCAAGGTATTGGACATTGCCCTCTGGTGTAAGGTAGTCATTTGTCTTTTTACTGGGTGGGGAGGGGGGAGAATATTTTATACAAAAATTACTTGTGATTAAGCATGGGATGCTGTTGACTGAGTGATGTATTTACAAGTGCCTGTCAGGTACTTGGGGGTCATTAGTAACTTATTGTAAACTCTGCTGCTTTCACGTGTTGACAGAAGAAATGATGAATTCAGATTATCTCCTTGTCTCAACATTGTCATATTAAAAAAGGTTGTTGTGCTCTTATAAATGTAGGAGACCATGCCCACCAGAGCTTATAACGTTCTGGTGTAGTGCTGTTCTGTATTGTTGATGGCCTAGGTAAAAGCAAGAGGCACCTTTTAAAACAAAACAAAACAACAAACACAAATAAAAAACCCAAACCACCACCAAAAAGCGAGTGATGATGGAGTGACAGGAAGAATCTGTGTTTGAACTCTTAAGTTCTGAAGTAAGTGAATGGCTGGTGCTGAGGTTTCTCTTATGTTTTCATTATTGGGATGCTTTGAAGCACCACTTTTTTTTTTTTTTTTTTTTCTCAGTTTTGGTCACTGTGGTAAAAGACAAGGAAGTATTTCTCACCACAGTGAGAGAAACCACAAAAGATTTCGGTTTCCAGTTTTTCCCTCTATTTATGGTGTAGCTTTCTGTTTGAGATGGAGATAGTTTGCTGCATATTAATGGTGTTTACAATGTTAATTTCTAACTATGCTGACATAATTTCTGTCAGTTCTTGGATATGGGGAGAGTTTGTTTATTTTAAACATGCTGCTTCTAGTTATGTGCTTGCTGCTTTTATTTGAGCGTATTTATTTGTTTACCTTTTAGCCTGGCACTATAAACATGAGTAATTGAGAATCTACATGTGAGCAGTAGTTGTGTATTGTGATGAATGAGATCCTGTCTTAATATATCTATCCCCTAGTGTGAGGTGAGTGCCTGGTGGTTCCTGTGGTGAAAGCCAGGGCTCTGCCAGCATGCATATTTGTAGCTGGAGATCAAAAAGATTTGTCACTTATGCCATACATTTTAGTTTTTGCTCTCAGTAGTCAAGTGAGCTGGGCCACTGTATTAAAGAGAGCTGTCTCTTTTTTTATATATTCTGCATATCAATAGCAAATTTTAGAAGACCGAACAAAGTACTCAACAGAAGTGTCAATGGCATATACTTAGGCTGTTGCTTGTGGGATGAAGTGTGGAGGTATGCTAATCACATGCAAGATTTGACCCATATGTCCCCTCCACAAAAGGTACTGTGTATATATAGAATGGAAGTTGCTGGGTACTTTCCATAATACCAGTTGAATCATGAATTTAACAAGGCTGTGTAACAGCATGGATACTTTATCTGATGATGTTTTTCCCTCATACTTACCGTGTTAGAAAGTTCCCACCGTCCTTTTACATCATCTGTTGGCATTCACATGTTAAATGACACTTTTCTGGGGCTGTAAATGTAGGAGTGGGAGGACCTGCCCAACTGACTGTGCAGGAAGCAGGCGTTGAAAGGGCTGGACTGTTTAATGCGCTGGCATTGGTGCGAGTGTGTCTTGCCCTCCCATCTACTCTAAGACCCAGCTTCTCTGGGGCAGTAAACCTGTGTAATAAGGAACTGGTAGCCTTGCTGAGCAGCCTGCTGTCTGCTAGGGATCAAGAGAGGGTGCAGACAGCTGTGAGCAACATCCTACTCTGTTCTCCCTGCCAGTTGCTATTTTTAACTCTATAATATCCAAAGGCTGCAAGCAGTATTAGAGGTATCTTGCCACAATGATGATTATCATTTCAGTCCTTAAGAGCAAACATTGTGTTTGCACAGTAGTTTGGGATACTAGGCAGATGCACTGACTGGATTGTTCATGTCAGATGGATAAGCAAGTAGTTTCTTGAGCTCCATTCTCCTTTAGAGTTGATTCTTCTGTTGTGTTCAGTTCTTTTCTATGAAAAGACACATAGTCTATAAGGTAAAGAGCATTTTGTGCCAAATCACAGCGAAAGAAAATACTGTGCAAATAGGCTTCCCCCAGCCCACTCACTATCATCTCAGTTTGCAGTACTTACCAACTTGAGAGTGCATCTGGGCCCTCTCTGGCTGGTGCTGTGATTGTAGCATCTTGCTGGAGTATCCGGGAATAGGTCAGGTGTGACGGACAAGGGCCTTTTGACGCAGAACGTGTGGGAGTGGCTGTAATGTGAGATTTGGAATAAGTACCAGAGCTGCTTTTGAAGGCTGCTGTAAAGGACAAGATGTCTTCCTTCTATGCTGTTAGGTTCATAGTGGGGTTGAGCAGGACCATCCAGACTGTCTTTTAATATTCTGGAAAGCAGCTAAAAAAGTGGTTGGAAGTAGTGTGTACTTGGGTATAGTAATAGGAACTTTGGGGTATGATGTGATTGATGTTAGCTTGCTTTCTTCTGTAGCAAGCCTTGCTTGTGATGGCTCCTAACTCTCTCTCTTGCATTCTGCAGGCACTGGGGAGAGTGGAAAAAGCACGTTCATTAAGCAAATGCGTATAATTCATGGCTCAGGCTACTCTGAAGAGGACAAAAAAGGCTTCACCAAGCTGGTGTACCAAAACATCTTCACTGCCATGCAGTCTATGATCAGGGCCATGGAAACCCTGAAGATTCTGTACAAATATGAACAGAACAAGGTAAGTTTCTCACAATTTTTGCATGTGTTTTTAGTCAATGGGGATTCTAGGGTTTGACTCCTAAGTTCCTGTTTGTTTGTGTCCTTCTGCATTGCAATCTCAACCTCCCTGAACTCTTTCCCATAAATGTTTTGTGCCTAAGGACTGCTTTTTATGACATTTTGCTGATATCTGACTCCATTTACTTGGTTGTGTTAAGGGATAGAGCAACTTTCTCAGGACAGTTTGTGCACTGGTCTGCATAGTGAGTGGTGGGAGCAAGGGATTGGAATGCGATACAGGGTATAGGAGAGGTGTTCTTTTTACTCATTTCAAGGATTCAGTATTGTTAAATGCGTCGGGCTTTTCTTTGCATGGGTTACTATTCACATCGGAACTTGAAGCTGACAAAATACATGCTGGACCCAAAAGACACCTTTACTGGTAGTTATCACTATTACTGCAACCTGTCAGTTTTTCTGGTAGGTACTGACCAAAGGTACAAACCTTTCTTGAAGGGTTTTGGTCTCAACCACAGAAACGTGATTTGAGCTGAAGTCTGGCTTACTGATTTTGGGTCCAGGAATAAATTTTTCAGCCAGATCTGGTCTAAATTATTTTAGCTTTTTTGGGGGAGGATGGGGAGGGTGAGGGTGTGCCAGGAAATTGGATTTTTTTTTTAGTGTGTTTTGCTGCTTTAATTCTTAGGACCTTAATATTTGTAAGTGAAATTGTATTTTATCTGTTCTGTCACACAGTAACTTGGAGCTGATTTTTAATAACTGTTTATAGRGATTGGATGGTGCACCAGGAGTTCTTGAGTCTGAACACCTTTTTTGCCTTTAGAGAGGTTCTGCGTGCTCAGTGATGAGAATAGGCAGTGTGAGGAAGCTTGCCTTGCCTGTGCTTTACCTGGGGCATGGTGGAGGTGTTTTGATAGGTATAATCTGCCAACTTTTATTTATGATAATGTGTGCAGAACTTGGCTTTGCTTTTTATTTTTCCTGGCATAGATGGTATAGGCAAAAGCCCTTTCCTGTGGCGAGTGTACCAAAGATTTCAGAAAGCAGCTTGGTGTGGATAATAACCTCACAGACACCACAGGCTGTTGTAATGATTGTAGTCCTTCCTTTGCTTATAGGTTGTAGGGTGGGCATTTTTATTTTCTCTCTCAAAAGGAATCATGATTAAAGTACACTGAAACAATGTCTCTATTGCTATTCAAAATGTAGTTTAAATTTTTTTTTTTTTTTTTGTAAGAAACCTGAGATAGCAACTTGTTATCCAACTGCAGTTTAAGCTCCTCAGAAGTTGGGCTGTCTGTAGTTCTTCACAGTGAATACTCTGCCTTAGAAACCACTGTGTTTCAAAACACCTGGTGATCTAATGATAGGTGAAACCTGCTGCTGTTTTACAGCTTATTCTGTGAAGGAGCATATGATGCTTTGGGGGAATTTTGCTGATGTCTGCTATGTCTTGGATGTATAGTTTACCCATTGTCCCTCTGATCTTAGCAACCTGATCCACAACGAGCATGTGGATCCTTGAAGTCATAATGTAAGGATTTAGTTCATCTGAGAATTTTTTGCGGGCCTCTGATCGGTACTCCCTGCTCCTGACCCCTGACACCCCTGCCTTCCCTCCCTCCCCCCTCTAGGCCAATGCAGTGCTGATCCGGGAAGTGGATGTAGAAAAGGTCATGACATTTGAGCAGCCATATGTAAGTGCAATTAAAACATTGTGGAATGACCCTGGAATACAAGAGTGTTATGACAGGAGAAGAGAATATCAGCTTTCCGACTCAGCTAAATAGTAAGTATATAATCACTGGCATGCACTGGTAGATGGTAGTGATGGTCTAACAAATAATACCTGTCCAATTTTTTAATTGAAGTCTAGAGTTTGTTTTAAAGGGCAGGAACACTGCTGTAGATTTCACTACATAGTTTGTTTAAAGTACCTTTTATTTTTTTCATTGAGGCGGATGAGTCTTGCTAGTCTTTTAGACAAGCTGCACAGTCTCTGCTGGCTACGTGTATTGGGATAAAAATCATAGGCATATGAGAGAGGCACTTTGCCTCTATCAGCCAGAAGTATCCTTAGGAAAAGTTAAGATGAAAAAGCAGTGGGAGTAGGTAACTGGTAACTTGTTAGAATCTGGCTCCAGAAAGGCAAAGAGCTTTGCTGGAGACCGGGGAAGCTGTGTTTATTTGGGGGTAGATTTATATCTGGAAATTCCTTACCAGTTGCTACTTTTCATGAGGGTATGAGGTGTTCTGGTGGGTGATAAAGACAGTTGTTCACCCATCTGCTTCTGGATATACCTGAGGCTAGAATCTCTGCCTTATGCCATCTATGTTGGTCCTGGCTCTTAGGCAGCAGAAGTGTTGCTCTTTCTCTTCAGGTTTGTCCTTTGGCCTACAGGTGTACATGGATGTGTAACTTAATGGATTTATTATTAACAAAATCTAAGTCTGGTAACATAGGTTTGTTTATAAATAGAAAACCTCAGGTGAGACTAGATTCTGAAACAATAAGCATCCATTGTACTTAAACTTTCTCTGTAGTAAAGATTGTCTTCCACACTCCTATAAAGAGTTGATAAAGTTGTCCTTAATGTATCTGTTTATCCTCCAAAGGGGATGGCTGGTGAATTACTGTTCCCCAAAGATGTATTCTGTTATTTTTCCACATCACGTTTTAAGTGATTCGGGTGACTTCTGACTTTCTTGTTATGCTAGGGAAAGACTAAACATAGAAGTGTTTAAATCTGTATATTTATGTGCTGCAACCTAAGGTAGTTTTTTTTTTTTTTTTTCCATTGTGCTTCTTGTAGCTATCTTAGCGACGTGGATCGTATTGCTACCCCAGGATATCTACCAACTCAGCAAGACGTGCTACGGGTTAGAGTTCCTACAACCGGTATCATAGAGTACCCCTTTGACCTAGAGAATATTATCTTCAGGTACTGAAGGTGTATTCGTGTTACAGCTGAACTGAGAGAGGAGTGATATGATTTCAGGAAGGATGAGTTCTGGATTGCTTTAGAGTATCTGGGTGCTTAGTTGAGAGGCTTGAGTGGATGTATGTGCTGTGATGTTATGAAGTATCTGCTGACAGGTGCTCCTGTAACAGGGATGGTGCAACATTTTATTCTGATTAAGGGAAAACTCCAAGCTGAAGCATTGAATGTCACAAAACAGAACATGCTTTTGAATCAGTGACGCTTAAAGCCCAGCTAACCATCTCGCAGGAATTGGTGTCCTTCCTGGGAAGGATTGCATTGCTGGCATCTGAGGCTGAAGTGGTGGCTTGTGAGGTAGCTCAAGGGGAGGAGGGGGAAGCTTGCTCTGGGCAGTGCTTGACTTGAAATATATTTCCCTTTAAGAATGCTTAGCTCAAGCAACTTTGACCATTTATTTCTCCTTCAAAAAGAGACCACTTTTTGTGCAGAAATACTTCCTTGTATGTGATACCTAGCATCTGCCTTCAGAGTTGGTTTTCTGTGCCTACCTTGTGCTCTCAGGATGACACCAAAACTTGCTGTCTATGCTGCTGCAGCAATAGATAGTATTTGGAGGCTTAAGCCAGCAATCGAGCATGGCATAAAGGGCACAATGACATGCCTGTCTATTGCAAAGCAATTTTCTCCCTAGCTCTCTGGTACTTACATGCTCCCTGCCCTTCTGTACCACAGTGTTGACATTACAAGAGAGGAATAAAGAAGCCTGCATCCTCTCTCTTAAACCATTCAGTTACAGATAATACAGAAAGTTACTCTCCCTGTTCTGGTTTGCTGACCTATGAAATAGGTATAGAGTTTTAGCAAAGGTGGACCGAGTGTGTTGCACTTTAGGTGGGTGACAAAATAATTTTAGCGTACTATACAGGTGGGACTTAAAACTGAGGAGCTGAAGTGCATAACTGTTAAACAGCACATTCTAAGAGAAGTTTAATAACTAAAGAAAGCTCTCTGTCTGAGAGAAGTTTTGAGGCAAGCAGATGCTTCAATAAAAAATAAAAATAGTTTGCTCATTTGGCAGAGCAGAGTTTTGAAGGACTTGTCTTTTCAGACTCAGGACTGCTGCTTAGCAAACCAGAGCAGAATGCAGCTAAAAATAGTAATGCTGATATTTGGGATTTGAATTTGGTATCACTTGCCTATGGCCATCTCTTCAGTTTGATATATTTCTGGAACAGGATATTTTGTAAACTTGATGGTTTTGTTAGCAAGCACCTATTATTACATCCTCATGCCAAGTTAACTTGAATGGTAGAGAGCCATATTTGTTCTCATCGTATGCTGGTCCTTTGCATTCAGATAGAGAACTGCAGCTACTTCTGTGATACTGTATGTATTTCTCTTCCTTAGAATGGTGGATGTTGGAGGTCAAAGATCAGAACGAAGGAAGTGGATCCATTGCTTTGAAAATGTGACTTCCATCATGTTTTTAGTAGCACTTAGTGAATATGATCAAGTTCTGGTGGAATCTGATAACGAGGTAAGCCAAAGAATGGGAACTCTGCAGGACGGTGGAAGGAAAGGAGGAATGTCTTTCTAGCTTTTTGGACACTGGTACCAAAGTGCTTGGTGCCAAGTTGGATTAGCAAGTACTGTTGGTTTTGGCCTTCAGTTCTTCCTATTGCAAAGGGAACATGAGCCTCAATGGGTCATGATGTCCCTGAGAATAGAAAATGCACAGTGCATTCAAATCATCTCTACTTCTCAAGTAATACTAAAATACTCTGAAATTGCTGAGTTCTGTGTGCCTTGGAAGGTACTGTGCAGTGTGATGGCATGCTCTTAAAAATCACCCATTCCTCTTTTCCGCACTGAATTACTTCGTGCTGTGACTGCTGTCTTACTAGATAGTGACTGGTCTCTTTGAAGGTGCAATACTGAATTTTTGCACTTGCTAATAGATTAAAAAAATGCCATTAGGTAACAGCAGTTACTCCTTTTCTACTAGACAAAACATGTTCACAAAGTATTGTGGCCAGTCCTCTCACATAACTGTCAAAGCACAAAATTACTTTTAAGCCTTTTGTTATAACTGGCTTGCCAATTAAATGAACCTTGAGTTCATCAGATTTTGCATTTCCTTTCCATTTACTGGCACAGCTTGAGACAGAACCTACCTGGGGCCAAAGTATTCTGTGTACAGTATCTGAGATGCTGGATCGATACAGATCTAAGTACGTGTGCAGGTAGCAGAAAGGCATCTTCGTGCTCATTTGTGAAAACAAGGCTTTCTTTTTCTTATTTCAGAACCGGATGGAAGAGAGTAAAGCTCTCTTTCGAACCATTATCACTTATCCATGGTTCCAAAACTCTTCTGTTATCCTCTTTCTCAACAAGAAAGATCTGTTGGAAGACAAGATCCTATATTCCCACCTTGTTGACTATTTCCCAGAGTTTGATGGTGAGTGGTTTTTAAGGCTTCCCTATATCTAGAAGAAGGGGAGGAGGTGGTTTGGCTAGAATTTTTTTGGTTTTTAAAGAAAACTCAGATCTAGAGATGGGGAAAATACCTTAATTTGAGAAGGAATACCTACAACAATGAGAAAATGTCACAAAAATGTCTTAATAGTATGTAGATAACTGGAATCTGATCAAATGATCAAATAATGAACCTCTCCTAGATGAAGAATTACTCCCCCCCCAGATATGCACTTCAGAGTATTAAATAATGGAAGTCTAACTTTCCTACCTGCATGCTTGTGCATATAACCTGTTTCATAAACATGTGACAATTAGCTGGTATACTGGGCATTTTAACCCTCTAGTCAAGAGGTGACTTGAGTCCTTGTTTAAGAAACTGGCTGGTCAAATACCCAAGTCGTTCAAATGATGGTGCTGAAAAATCTCAGGTAGCATGAAATTCTTATTAGTGTGCCATCTGCAGTTGTGGAAAAATAATACCTATGTGAAACAGAGACATTCCCATCTGGAACAAAATTCCTTAGCCAAAATAGCATTTCAAGAGCTTCAGCTGAGTGCATTTAAAGTTGGCTGATAACACATCCGTACAGGGCTGCAAATAAAAAAAAAGTAGTGGAGAATGAGATCAGGCAACACACTTCTTGCCATGCTCTCATGTATTACCTCTGTCATTATGTGCTTTAAAAATACAAGGTAAAGGAAGAATTGCCATTTTGCAAACAGCTTTCTTCTTTTAAACAACTAATGAAATTGCTCCTTATTAGTTATCCTCCCACTTCTGGAGTTTCATGCCCCCTGCTGTCTGAAAGCACAAGCACTCTGAAATTGTCAGTGGGGGAAAATACCACGTTTTTACAGCAGGCTGGGAATGGCTGGTGAGCTTATCGGTCAAATAGTGCATACTTCTAATATAACTTAACAGCTGGAGACAAGATCGCAACATCAGGAAGTGTCATATACTTTAATTTTTTTCATATAAGTATTTATTGTAGCTCCTCCAGGGATGCTGCATGGCTTCTGAGTGGGAGGTAGCCCATCAGACCACCTCTCAAGAGATGGTCCTTGCCATGGAGAATGTGACGACACCAGTACTGTGAAAGAAATATCAGTAGGTGACTTTTTTCTGAGGAGTTGTCAGCAATATGAAGTACATACTGGCAAAAATTCCAGTTTTTACCTCCTGTGAGTTTACCGGCCAGTTAGGACAGACTGCAGTGTTGGCTGAAGATGACCCTTGTTTGCAAAACATACGCTTGTGTCCTTCAGCGCATAAGATCCATCTATATATTGGGAAGAAATATACATCCCATCTCCAAAGGAGAGCATTGTATTATGTATATCCAACATCTGTCACTGTTATCTAGTCAAAGCAGCACATACAGGGTTATACTAAATGCCGTATTTCAAAGCATGGTCTGAAATGACGCCTTGGTGTCTGTCAAAACTCTCAGCCTTGGAAAAATGCCTTTTGTAGGTTTTGGTTAGATAACTGAAAAGCATAAGACACTTCAGCTCCTGGGACTTCTATGCAATAAATGATCTTAATTTCTTCTTTATAGCTCTGTAACCCGTAAGAAAAAGTGTGCTAGCAATTATTCTGATGGATCAAACCGGGAAATGCACTTAGCATAAATCCATTAACTGGTTTCTTTGTTTGCTGCAGGCCCACAGAGGGATGCACAGGCAGCCCGTGAGTTCATTCTCAAGATGTTTGTGGATTTAAATCCAGACAGCGATAAAATCATCTATTCTCACTTCACATGTGCCACAGACACAGAAAACATCCGTTTCGTCTTTGCAGCTGTCAAGGACACCATCCTACAGCTCAACCTGAAGGAGTACAACCTGGTTTGACCTGCTCTGCTCTTGGCCCCTTGAGAGGCTTCATTGTGAAGAAAAGACAAAAAAAGAAATTTTAAATATGACAGGAAAAAAGTTTTAATTTTTGATGATGTAATGATTGCAAATTGTCTGATCTGTGGAGTGGCAAGTGCTCAGTGTTATTCTGGAGTCTCATGTCTCTGTCCACAGAGTAGTTGATTTCATATTTTTAACAAATTGCTTTTATTTCACAGTTAACGGGGATATGCCTCATTTCTTCAGCACCTTGCTTACTTCTTAATTTTTTGCCAAACAGCTAAGGCAGTCTCATCTTGAGCTTTCCTTTGTTGCTTAGCCACTTTTTTTTTTACCTTTTCATTCCCATGGTATATATAGAAAAAAATAACTTTCCAGCCGAGATTGTGAATTCACTGGACTGTGGGAGTGCAGAATGCTACTGGTCCCTTTGCCTTGTGCTATAGGGTGCCTCTGGTGTAATTTGCTAATCCTCCTTGCTTTACCCCCCCGCCCCTTCTTTCCCTTCCCTTCCCCAGGACACGCTCCATGGTTCACTGTGATGAAATGTTGGGGAGGAGCGATTGCTCTCCAACTATTGTGCAAAAACCGAAAAAGGCAAAACAACAAAAAAAAGCCATCACTTTTCCATTCTTTATATGTTCTAGTTCTGAGTTATTTTTTTCTTATCAATTATAAAAGGTATGGAGACTGTGATTTTTTTTTTTTTTTTTTTTTTTTTTTTTTTTTTTTTTTTTTTTTTTTTTTTTTTTTTTTTTTTTTTTTTAAATTATTGATGTTCTATACATAGTTTGCTACGTGTTGCTGTATTTTGTTCATGGACTACAAATGATGGAAGCTCTTGGAGCAATAGCTGCTGAGCCTGGGGAAGTGCCTGACTGTAATTGTTCTTTTTTATTTTATTTTGTTTTTATTTTTTTCACACACATACACACATCCCCCACACACCACAAGCGCATGCGCGCGTGCAAGGCTCAATTTGCTGAGAGAAACTATATTTTGTTGAGTAGTGTATATGACATCAAGTGAGCAACTTCTCTATGCAGCAAATATCAAAAGCACACTCAGTAATTGTGGCATTTAAACATCAGAGTTTGGCTGGATTGAAAATCTTAGTCTCGTGCCACCCTCTAGTTCTTTTCTTGCTGCTAGTAGCAAACAAGCCTTGTTTATTGCATTTTGTGCCAGTGTGTTGAATGACTTTGTAAGAATTCTTCAGTCCTGTCCAGCTTGCAGATTTTTAGAAAGGACCAGAGTTGGTGGGTGACAAACTTTGGGACGTAGGTAGGATTCTTACTTGAAAAGACTGAGGATAGCTCTTGGAGGGAGTGGCAATTCTCTCTCTCCTGTTTATGCATTCCCCTGAGGCACATGCTGCTGTGTGTCTCTTTAGAGGAATATGGATCCTCTCTGGAAGACTTGCACACATACTTGCTCCAGGGTGCATGTGATAATCAAGTTACAGTAGTCATGGCTGGAGCACGCGGCTGCTGTGGAATCCAGAAAGCCCTGCTGTGGTTGCACTTTTGTTTAGCAGGAGAGTAGAGGCAGAGACAGCAGGGTTTGCTGGTGCAGGTGGAAGGTAGAGTGGAAGTAGTTCTGGATTCCAGATGCCAAATGAAACTCCACTAAGCAGAAGGATGTGAAGCCTTTGCACATTAGAAAGCTTTTTCCAGGAGCTGAGGCAAGTGAACAAATGTGCTGACGACCTGTTGCCGGCCTGGAAGATAACTGCAGTGGCAAGGCAAGGAGTGAGTAGGAAACAGGGAAATCTGACCCCCCTCTGGACATGTGTCGTTTAGCCATCACTAATGCTACTTGTTGGAATTGAAACAGAAGCATTGGGTCCAAATTCTCTGGATCAACCAGATTGCCCCCTTGAAGGCTAGCAGGCTGCCAGTAGATAAAGACTAAATGAGCTGCACTGTTGAAGGGGGCTGTTGATATTTTGTCTCTTTTGTAGACAGAGCACTACATCAGTGTTTTGCACAACGTGTAAGAGTAAATCTTAACTGTCTGAGATGCTTAAGATGCTTTGATCTAGAACACTAAAATATGGAGGGACATAATTTTGAGTAATTCTGTTTATAGGTCCCTCTTTTTTTCCAGAATAGCTGAGGGAAGCCTCTGTATGTCTCAGAGCACTACAGAAGAAAGCAAGCTCTGCTAAGAGTGATTAGAGAGCTCAAGTTGGAACAGTAGCCATGGGACCAACAGTTGAAGAGCCAGTCTGGCTGAGTGGTGATGCTGAGGGAAACAACAGCATCTCTTTAGACTAGCCATGCTCTGGACTGCATTTAACACTTGGGAGGAATGAGAGGGATTCCCATGTGTCAGACAGCTTTGCATCAATTTTACTGCTTTTTTTGTCTTATGCCAAAATGATCCATTTTGTAGAAACTGTCCTATAAAGAGGAATTTATAATCATCTTTGTGTATTCTAAGTGCTGTTCATCTGAAGCAGATGGCAGCACTAGCCTCTTCTGCTTCTGTGATCCTCTTGTAAATGGTTCACACTACAACTATTGCCAGCAGCAAACCTGGCACTGAGATATACAGGTTCTTGGAAATAACTTCCCAGAAGTTTTTTTTTCCAAGGTGAATGATGGTGGTACTTCCACTTGAATGGGAAACTTTTTTTTGTTTTGTATCCTCCCCTTCTTTAAGAGCTGCTGCCCTGGCACAGAAGGAGGGATCTTGGCTTCTGTCTCTTGCAGAGTGAATCTGCATTGTCGTGGGGAACTGTGGGAGGCTATGGGCACAAGGATTTAGGCATGTGCTGTACCTTACTGAGCAACTGCTTGGTGTAGCTGTTGGCCTGATAACTGACTTGGTGTGATGATTATTGCAAAGGGAAGGGGAGAACATCATGTGATGGCTGTCTCATGAGTTCCTGAAACCTCATTCTGAATTAGGGGAGGAATGGGTCAGACTTGTACACGTAATCTGGAGTTGTCTGTGGACTATATTATATGTGAGAAGATACCAGTGTTAGCACATGCTTTTCTTAGCAAGCAGTAGCTTGTGTGCCTCCAGCTTGGCCAGTGAAGCATTCTTGCAGAACTGGTTCATGTCTCTGTTGGCTGGCCCTTTGGTAAATGCCTGCCCTAGCAAAAGTGCCAAACCTTAAACCAAATTTGCCTATATCATCTTTTCTGGAAGTGAGGCCAGTCAGAACTTTCTGCAGGTTGAGACAACAGATTGACCTTCAAAAAAGAGGTGGAATTGGGTTCTTGTAGAGAATCTAGAATCTTGAGTCTGAGGAATTGGTCTCTTGGCTAACCTCTGCTCCTTGTGCACTTTTTATCTTTGTTCTGCTGAAGAAACCAACATACTTTGAACCAGTTTGAAACTTGAAGTCAGTGAGGAGAGGACCATCCCATTTCTTTGCACCATTCTGTGTGGATTGGCTAGCTGGTGAGCAACAGCCCCTTACTGCTTCAGCGTGTCAGATAGCTCCTGCCCTTTCTGCCTGTCTCCCCTTCTTCCCGGAGTTGGATTCTTTGGTCTCTTGTTGTTGCTTCCTAGCAGTGTTGGCCTTGCGTTCAACTATGGTTTTTCTTCATGTGTTTTATTGGTTTAAAAAAAAAAAAAAAAAAAAAAAAAAAAGTACTTCCGGAGTGTGCTGACCATTGTATTGTACTGTACAGAGCCCAGGTTGTTAGAGTCCAGCAGAGATAAAGTGTGTTATGCAGCACCCAGTTTTATAAGAGTATGGTTTGTGCCAATGCCCCTTCTTTAGTAGTGCCAGAGACTCTTTACAAGTGCCAATGTGGTGGAAATTATTTGGTTATACTTGTATATTATAGGATCCTGATTTAAGACAATTTAAACATTATCCTATTTAAAAAGATACTATATGAAATGCTGTTTTTAAACCTTGTCATTTGCAATGCATGTATTGTTGTGCGTGTTGGGGTGGGGGGAGGGAAGAGGGTAGGGTAAAGGAGTTTCTGAATAAGATGCCCAGTGTCAGGATCTATTCAGGCTCCAAACTGTCTCATTCCAGTCCAGGAGTGTGATTGTTTCTTGGAATGATCCCACTCTGACTGCTGGGCAACAACCCTTATTACAGAAATATCTGATGGAAATTGATTTTCATATCTTTCTCCTGAAATAAATTCTCTGTTTGAAATTGGAATAAATTTTGTTCCTAAAAGCCGTGGTGGTCATGCATGCATTTCTTCACTCCTGTCCCTCCTCTCCCCCTCCTTCTGGTTGGCTTAACAACTTCTGTACCCTGTGGGACCTGCATCTGATTGAAGCACACTCTGCCCTTCTAGCTAGCAATGTTGTCCCTGCTTAGAAAATCAGGACTCTGAGGCATAGAAACAAAGTGTGTTTCGGTAAATATAATATGCAATAACTGTATATAACATACTGTACTAATAATTCTGAACTGAAGTGTGAATAGTGGCTGACTAGGGTTTTAAGATGTAGGGATGCAACGGTGGCACCCTGACTTAAAACTTTACAGGATTTTGGAGTAGAATTGCTGAGTGAAGTTGTCAGTATTTGCTGCCTCTTGCTGTAGTGTCAGCCCATTTCAGGCACATTTCTTGCAGGATACACGTTGCCAATAGCAGAAATGTTGGTGGGACCAGACCTGCTTCCAGTCTTGTTTGTTAGCAACATGGACTGAAATATGAAACAATGCTTAAACTTATCCCTTTAGGAGTCCAGGCATGGATGATTGTGAAAGCTTTCACAAAGGGATTTCCTGGGATGGAGTTCCTAGAATTTAATTATCCTTCCCTAGGATCGGTCCCCAGGAATTTCAGATTAAATCAGCTGGGAGTGGGTAGAGATGTCTAACTTCCTCTCTGTAAGGTTTCCTGTGTTTTCAGGAAGCTGCAACCAAGGATGTTCTGCTCCCTTCTATGCCATTTAATGCACAGGTGAAGTTGCAGGTAGTGGACAGCCTGAGATGCTGTGTTTCATCTTGAACCAGGAAGATTACTCCAATCTGGTTGGCCGTAATACTGGCAGGTATTTGTATCACTGCTGTTTTCTAATTAAGGGTGAATGTACATTGCTTTTCGCAGTAGCTCTGTGTTCTCACCAGCTGGAAAGCATGAAATAGTAGCTGAAAGAAGTGTGTTTGGTTTGTTGTTTATTTCCTTCAGCTCCATGTGGGTCATGTGTTGTGCCATTCTTTGCAAAGAGAGTATGATATGCTTTAAAGTTTAAATAAAGCATAGTGACAGATTCAGACCCTTCAAGGAAGAAGGTAAAGTCTTAAAACTAATGACCAGTATTCCCAACTGACTGCAAGAGGGCCTTGTGCTCTGGCCTTTTGCAGCCTCCAGCCATGATACGTGTGCAAATTGTCCATGCTTGCTGCAGGTCAGTGCTGCCTCTGAAGCATTGTAGCTTGTTCAGTGTATATGCAGGAGGTTGGGTCCCTGCCTGTCCTGGAGTGGCCCAGGGAAAGAGGCAGCCGGGAGCAGCAGCCAATAGAACAATCCACACAGCTTGCTCACAGTTGCTGTCGTTCCCAAGGGCCCCTCAAACATAGGCTGAGTAAACTGGTTCCAGCAAGGCAGTGAGCTCCTAGCCTCCACCTCAGCAGCTGGGGGTGAGAGGCCCTCAGCTCCTTTGTCCTGCGCAGGAAGTACCCCATCCTGCAAAGAGAAGTCTTGGGAACCCAGGAGGGACTGTGGTGTGGAGCAGCCTGCTGCTGCCTGGACAATTCCTTTTGCCTGCAGCCTGCTCTCAAGGGACTCTTGGGAAAAGAGGGCAATCAGAACTGGGCTGTGGGCCAGGTGAGTTTTCTGGTAAGGTGTGCTGGCCCAGGGACTGGGGTTTTGTTAGTGCTGCAAGTCACTTCAAACTTGTCCATTAGACGTCACTGCCAACACCAGAAAGGGTCCTTGGGATTGTGTCCATAGGTGGACTCAGACATTAACGAAATCAATTTCCATCTTTTTCATATTAAAAAATCCCATGCAGAAGAAGAGGGCAAAGAAGAGAGAATTTGGGATTCGCCTTGTCCTTGGACAGCCATCATCCTCATAGCAGGAGAAAGCTCTTTTCTTCAAGCATTACATCTGCTCTCTTGGGAAAGCTGGGGAAGCAGCTGTCCAGCATGAGAAGAATAAAATGTCATATGAAATTTATAAAGCAGCAATATAATGCCTCCCTCCTTTCACTTCAGCTTTCTCTCCCGTGTCTAGCCTGACCCCAAGTTGCCTTATGCAGGACTCTGCAATCTATGGCATGCAGGTCAGAGGCACTGTACCAGCTTGGCTTGTTTGAATGGCAGCTGTTCGTTGATGCGATGTTACTGTCAAGAGTAGTGACTTCCTGGACCCCAGGCTCAGCGAGGGGCATCCAGCACTCTTGCTCTCTCATTTATGTTTTTGTTTTCCTGTGCAGCTCATCTGTCCTCTGAAGGCTGCTGGGTCCTGCCTCCCATTTCATTGCCTATTTTTATCATACCTAGCAGTCACTGTGGTAAGCTCCAGATAGCTCAAGGATAGAACATGGAAATCATGAGTCCCTCCACTGCAGAAGCCAATCTCTCCTGGTGTGAAGGCATTTGAATAAATACTGCGATTGCCTGTTTCTGAAGGTAGTGTTTTGGAATGCAGGTGGAGAAATACTGCAATTGCCCGTTTCTGAAGGTAGTGTTTTGGAATGCAGGTGGAGAAAAGTTTGGGGGTTTTTTTTGTGTGTGTTGGGGTTTTTTTTGTTGTTTTTGGGTTTTTTTTAAAAAAAGGCTTTTATAGTGTATGTGTCCTGCAAACAAAAGCAATAAGAACTGATGGGAAATAGTCAGGATGGAAATGAAGGTTTCCAGAAACCACCTTGGACAAAATCTTCTTCCTTCCTTTTCTCTGGTTTGTAAAGCTAGTTGAAAATAAATTGTGTGCGTGGTCTCCTGTCCATGATATCTCAGTAGCTTCCCAGCAAAAGCTAGCACCATTAGCAATTTCTAAAACAAACTTGTCTGTGTACTCTCCTCAGGCATACCAGTTCAGTATCGTTGTCTTTGAGCTGTTTTATCTTCTGTGATGCAGTCCAATCAGGAATTTAAGCCTCTACAAGCAATTTTTGTAACATCTGTATCACCTTGGGTTGAGAACTCATGGCTTCTGAAGAGTTTTTGTGGCTCCCGTACTGGACTGTATGACAAGAGTCCGCATTTGGGCTGTGTAAAGCTTCTGGGTAACCTAGCTCCCAAGATGGGTGATGATGTGGCTCAGCAGGGACTAGAGATGCAGCCTGGGGGCTGTTCTGCATGCCCAGTCAGGTGCTATTACCTGTTGTCACTGGCCACTCCTATGCGCTGCTCCCAGAATTGCTCCTCCCTTCATCTCAGGTGTGTATCTCTAGCTCCTGGCCATGGAAATAAATGGTGTTTGTATGAAGCATCCAAAAGGCAGGTGTCTCCTGCTATGCTGGTTCGTATACTCCCTCCCAGTGGCTCAGACCTTCAGTCTCTATTATTGCAAACAGCTGATAGCTTCAGTAAGGCTTTTTGCAAAGTAGAGGTGATGTAGGATGAGAACATCCTTGGAATTCTTCTGGAAAGGATTTGGCAGCCTGATTAGAAAAGAAGTCTCAGCTTGATGTGAGCTTTGCAACACTTGATTCAGAGCAGATTAAATGTTGTGAAGAACTCTAGGGGAAAGAGGTGCCTTTCTCAGCTTAGCCACGAATTGACTTCCAAACTGCAATCTTATACTTTGTTGAAAAAGGTTTTTTAGAGGTAAGTTTTTTGGATCAGTTCAGAAGTTTAGAGACAGAACCTTGAAGAACACATGCTGTTGCCAACCCAAAGAGGGCACTGTATGCATGTAAAACCCACAGCATCAATGTGCTCTCCTTGTGCAACATCATCATCTGCAGCAAAAATCACTGATAACTGTGTTCAGTTATAGCTTTTCTTAGTCACGTGAATGACCTGGGGGGCTTTAAGATGTTTTGAATTACTAGGTTTGTGTCCTGGTTTCGGCTGGGATAGAGTTAATTTTCTTCCTAGTGCTGTGTTTTGGATTTAGTATGAAAAGAATGTTGATAAGACACTGATGTTTTTAGTTGTTGCTAAGTAGTTTGCTAGTCAAGGACTTTTCAGCTTCCCATGCTCTGCCAGGTGCACAAGAAGCTGGGAGGGAGCATAGCCGGGACAGCTA
>JAYKAV010000819.1:21549-32393 GCA_035582835.1 Phoebastria nigripes | reverse complement strand
AGAAGAGGGGTGACAGGGCCCTGAAGGGCTGGGACTCACTGCAGCTCTCACCCTTGGCGCTGCTGGGAGAATGTGCCTGTTCAGATGCTTCTTTCGCCTTCTCTCTTCCCTTCCTCTTCTGTAACGCCGGTCGCTTGGCTGTCCTCCACCTGAAAGAATACGTGGGTGTCTCACAGCTCTTACGAGACGAGGCTTCCTACACATGTAGCCTCACTCGGTCGCACACTACGTGGCCTTACCGTGCTTTTGGTTACGCACGCAGACCCTGCGGAGCTGCGGACTACGAAGAGGGATCCTTCCTCACCCGGGGAGGCAGGCTTTCTCTCGCCTGCAGGGGAGGCAGCTGCCGGCCGGATGGCCTTTGATTTCTTCTTTTTGATCTTTCTCTGGCCTCTCCAGCTTCAGCCGCGGCAGCTCCTGTCTGCAGCCACTAAGTGCTCTGCCTGTCCCTTTTCGCCCCCACACTGCGAGGAGAGTGAGGCCGGGCAGAGACAACCCACGCAAGGCTGAGGCGGGTGCAGTCCACGGCATCCCCAGGGGAGGAACAGACAACTGTGTCCTCAGCGCGGCCTCTGCGAGAGAGAAAGAAGCAGCAGCGACCGTTATTACCACAGCCCGCCCCTGGCCGAAGCCTCTCCTTCCRCAGGGGCTTCTGGAGACGCCGCTCATCCCCACAATGCAGCTAATAGCACCCACGTTAAGAAGCAAGTGCATTTGAGGGCCAGCTTGCCACCCTCACGACAGGGCTTGGGGGCAGCCTGGGCCTACGGGACAGGCTTCAGGGGAGGTGCCAGAGCTGGGGGCAGCTGCACAGGGCAAGCGGGGCCCAGGGGAGGCTCAGGGGCAGCTCTGGCAAGTTGGGGAGGTGCCCGGTGTCTGCATCTGGGGGGTTGTCCACCTCCTTCCCCTCTTCCCTTCTATCACCTCTCGGATAACTCCCTGGGGCTGCCCTGACCCAGCTCGCCTCCAGCAGACCAGGAGCCTGCCGCAGCGGGCGGTTTGAAGCTTCCCATCCCGCCACCCCCGGGCCGCCAGCGGGCAGGAGACACCCCTGCACCCACCAAAGGGGCTCGCTCGCCTCACTGGTGGTCCTGGCCCTCCTCACCCACCACCGGGAATCGCGCGCGGCACACCGCCATGCTGCGGCACCAGCGAAGGCGGCGGCGCTGCTGCGCACCTGTGCAGTGCTGGCGCGGTAGGACCGCGCTTCGGCCACGAGGCGGCGGCAGCAGCGAGCACCCGCCGGGCGGCGCTTGCCCGGGGGTGGCACCGGCGCTGCAGCTCCGCGCTTTGCGAGCCGAGCGCCTGCCGGCACCGCGCACGTGGGGCGGCAGCGGCGTTTCCTGACCGAAAGGCAGCAACGAGCGCGGCGGCATCCTCTCACAGGCACCGCAGGATCGCATTGGTGTTACCGGCGGACGGCAGCGTCTATCACGGGGACGGTACCGCGCATGCGCGGCTCCCGAGCTGCAGTACCGCATTTTGGTCGCCCGGTGGCAGCAGCGAGCGCGGCAGAGCGCGCCACTGCGCATGCGCAGCTCTCCAGCTGCAGTACTGTATTTTGTTCACACGGTGGCAGCAGCGAGAGCGGCAGAGCGCGCCACCGCGCATGCGCCGCTCCCGAGCTGCAGTAGCGAGTTTTGGCCGCCTGGTGGCAGCATCCCCTTACCGAGCCTTTTCTGTATATTCAGTCGGATGAGAAATGACCGCGCTTTGTTGTACCCACAGGCGGTAACGACTTACTGGGGGTACAGGGCATATGTTTCTCTGCCCTTTTCCCACTCGTAGCCCAGGCAGTAATATTCATAACCTATCTACCAAAAAGCATCCAAATGGCTCGAGCGTTTCRGTCCTTTGCATTTGACTGCTTTTAAAGTCTGGTGGTTGTTTCTGTCCATGCCCCCACCCCGTTTCCAAGGAGGAGAAGCAGCACAGGGAACCTGTAGAAGAGGTTTCTTTTTCCCCAGGAGTATGCCCCTGGGACTGCTGTATCTGCATGTGGCATCAGGGTTGTGGGAGTGACAGCAGCGAGTCAACAGATGCTGGAGAGAGATTTGGGGGGGGGGGGGGAGCCAACACAGATGACATCCTGAAGGCAGGAGAGGAGACTGAAAGCTGCTTTGTGTGAGAGGGGCAGCTATGTTTATCAGGAAACAGCACATCCTAACAACCCAGACCTGCAACCAAGTGATATGCTGGTGATCCTTGGGCTTTGTTGTGTTGTTTGCACTTTCCCTCACCTCTGTGCTATCAGTATGCTCTCCTCATCCTGCATACACACGGCTTCCTGTGCAGGGCTTGTCACTTAGATAAGGGACACTACATGATGTTACTTACCACCCTGCCCTCCAGCGTGCAAAGTCATTAGACATGAAGCAGGGAAAGCAAAGAGGCAAGCTGGTATATTAGATGTCCTCAGCAGATGACCATAGAGCCCGGGAGGTTCCATCCTTGCTCTGTACAGGAGCGTAGCGCTGCACTCCTTGCCGCTCTTGCCAGCGACCACAGCAGTTGCACTGTGCTGCCTGCAACATGCAATACTTAGTAGGCTGGATGGGCTGTTCTGCCAATGTGTCAGGTGAGCAGCTCAGTTCCTTTAGCTGCCTAATTTGCCTCCTTAAAACAATCACTTCAACATTCAGTTTCAGACCCCTCTAAATATCTCCTGGCCTGCAACCCAATTTTCTGCTAGCAACAGAGCTGAAATACAGTGCTGGTAGAAATCTAGCTGTCATCTTGCTTTGATGTCAAAAGGCTTTTGTAACTTGAACCCCCGATTGTTATGGCATCAAGACTGCAAGGCAAGAGATACACCTCTACTTGAACAAGCAAGACACCTGCCAAATAGCTGTGCACAGGGATATGTGGCTGCCTGTGACCAACACCTTTTTCTGCTAAAACCAGAGCACGGTTCCCTTGTGAAGAGCCATTGGCAGTATAGAACATACCTCAGCTTTCCCTGCACCGGGTCCCCAGAGAACAGCATCTTAGTCTGTCTGGAGTGTGCAGCAGCCTGTTGTCGTCCCAGCTCCTTGCCCTTGAGAAAGTGGCTGCCTGTAGCAGCAGCAGAACCGCTGCTGCCCAAAGGGGAAAGGAATGGCTTGGTGTCAAGCTCTGCAGGCTGCCTGTGTCCCGTGCAGAGTCGATGACCTCAGCAGCCCATATACAGGGCCAAGCTAACAACCTGAGGAGTCACAGGGTGTAGCAGTTTCTGCAACAACTGTACTTTCCAGCCTAGCTGGACAGAGCAAGAGGCAACAGAAAGGGGCCTGCTGGGTGCCTTGAGAGGCAGAATTGCTGTAGATTGTGCCATGGCTGTTTCACTCTTTGGCAGAGTTACTTCCCAGAGGTTGGGAGACAGGTATGTTTGCACAGCCCGAGTACTGCTGCTTACGGAGCAAAAGCCACTATAAAGCAGCAATGAAGAACAAGGATGGCCTATCAAGATGGTAGGAATAACATGGAGAGACTAAAGTATTAGCCAGGCAGGGCTTGAGACTAACCTTGTGTCGTGGTTTAACCCCAGCCAGCAACTAAGCACCACACAACCGCTCGCTCACTCCCCCTGCAGCCCCCCGTGGGATTGGGGAGAGAATCGGAAGGGTAAAAGCAAGAAAACTTGTGGGTTGAGGTAAAAACAGTTCAACAACCAACTACCACTTGTAAGGAAAAGAAGAAAACAAAAATAAAGTAAGAGAAATAAAACCCAAGACAGACAAGTGATACAAATGAAAACAATTGCTCACCACCAACCGACTGATGCCCAGCCAGTCCCCAAGCAACAGCCCCCCCGCCAACCTCCCCCCTAGTTTTATTACTAAACATGATGTCATATGATCTGGAATATCCCTTTGGTCAGTTGGGGTCAGCTGTCCTGGCTATGTCCCCTCCCAACTTTCTGCGCCCCCCCAGCCTACTCGCTGGCAGGGCTGTGTGAGGAGCAGAACAGCCCTTGGCGCTGTGCAAGCACTGCTCAGCAATAGACAACACATCCCTGTGTTACCAACACTGCTTACAGCACAAACCCAAAACATAGAAGGAGGGAGAGTGGGGTGCAGGGAAGTGGGTGGGGGGCAATGGCCAGGTGGGGGGGTGCAGGCAGCGCCCCAGGGCTCCAGAAGCAGAGGGGTTATGGGGGGGCAGTGCCAAATATGGGGGGGTGGAGCAGGGGTGGATGGGGGGGGAGGGGCACGGGATAGGAGAGCAGGGGATGCAGGGGCCATGTCATGGGGAAAAAACTCACATGGTGGGGAACCTCACTTAGGGGACGTTTCGGTGGAAAGCATTTGGGAGTGCAGAAAGACACACAGAGGGGGGCAGGGGAGAGGAGACGGACACGAAGCAGGGGGGACAGACACGGTTGGACAGGGGGTATGTGTGGGAAGAAGGGTGCATGGCGGGACATGTGCGGGGATAACCTACACCAGGGTGTCCACCTGGGATAACCCGCAAGAGATAATCCACTCCCGATAACTGACCACACCAGATAATCCAGCGATGCCCCTCAAACTGCCAGCGTTTCATCCCCAATTTTCCCCAAATTGTTTTTTTGTTTTGTTTTTTGTTTGTTTGTTGGTTTGGTTTGGCTTGGTTTTGGGGGGGTTTTTGGTTTTTTGTTTTTCCCTTCTTTTCCATACTATAAAAAAATGGGGTTTTTTGCTTTTCCAAAATATCCAACTCTGGGTTTTTTCAGTGCTTTTCCACAACATAAAAATTGGTGATTTTTGCTTTTGGTTTTGCGCATGAAAATGGTTTTGGGTTTTGGTTCAGGGTTTTTTTTTTTCCCTTTCTGGCTGCACAAATCCAGGTGAATTTGGTTTTCCCAGGACCCTCAATTTCCCCCCCCCCCTGCTGAAAATTGTTGTTGTGGTTTTTTTTTTTCCCCCGCCATTGCAGACGCAGGAGGGGGAAGGGGCAGCTTTTTAAAGCACTTTTACATCTTCAGTAGAGATGGGGGGGTGGGGGGGGTGGTGTTTAAATCCTTTCTAAAAATAGGGTTTCTTTGCATTTTAAAAACCTTATATAGCATAGACATTTACACTTATATATCTATTTACACTTATTATATAGAACACCTCTTTAGCTGTTTAGACTTATATATTTGGACACTTTAATATCTTTTTAGACTTCTCTATTTAGACTTAGATATCTACTAAAAATTATATCTAGACTTATTTATTTACACTTCTATATAATCGCTAGTTTACATATAATATCTACTTAGACTTACTATGTAACACAGTAAGTGTAGCTAGCTCGATATACTCTGACTTTTTCCTATTTTAAATTCCTTCATATAATTTTTTTTTTAGTTTTTTAAGTCCTTTATTTTCTAATTTATATATATATGAGTTATTTTTGAGTTTTAAAACCCTATATATCTCTATTTAGAATTTTTTTAAACTCTAAAATCCTTTATATAATAGAGTAGATATAGGCTTTTATTTTGAAATCCTTTTATATATATAAATGAATATTATTTTTTAATATATATAAAAATGAGAGATTTTTCTCTATTTCAATGCCTCACACCCATATTTACAGTTTTTAATATTTTTTTAATCAGGCATTTGTGGGCTGTGATCCCCCTTTCTGGGGGGGATCCCCGTGACCCCCCATCCCCCACTCACCTACTCATCCACTCCATCATCACCCCCGCCAGTGACATTGGGAGTGCCCCAAATGACAGCATCATCCCTCTCAGCGCCCCCCCTTTTTATTCACCCCCCAAAAAGGCACAAAACAAGGGAAACGGCAGCTTGTTACTTTAATAATGCCATTCACATATGTACACGCCCCCCCAGAAAAGGGGAGCTCCACTAGAAAAATAAAGGGGGGGTGGCCACCCCCAAACGGTTGCAGCCCCCCCAGCCCCTGTCCCGCAGGCTGGTGGCTGCCCCACGGCATAGGGAGAGTGTGCCAGAGGATGATGGTGCCATGTCTTTTGCTCAGGCTCTGCTCCGCAATGTTCCCCCTCCATTTCCCCACTGGGACAGGCTCCCCAGGGCCACAAACGCCCCCGGTCCCTGTTGGTTCCGGACTCCCCCCACCAGACAGCCCTCGCTGCCATACCTGCGGGGCACCCACTGGAGACAGAGCCGGGAGCCTCCAGACACAGGGCTGGCCCTTCACCGTCAGTACGCTTAACGACCAGCAGGCAAACCTCGGCTGGGGGGTATCTACTGAGCATCATAAGATGCTTACAACAAGACACCTGAAAAACAAAAATCCCAAGTTATATTTCAGCATATTAAAAAAATAGCACAGAAGGAAGTAGAGGAATTCGGTCAGAATAAGGGATAGTAGTTGAGCTAAAGGAAGATTCTAGATAAACAGGTCAGCTCGAAATACAACACATCCTTTAAAAGCCAGAGTGATTTGAATGCTTAAAATCAGTATTAAGACTAATTGATACTATTTTGAACACGTTCTTAGCATAAAAGTAAACACTCGTGCTGCTGTTGGGAAGTGTCTCATCCCTTCCTTACAGCACTGCTGCAGGGAGATAACCTGTGAGGCTGCTGGACAAGGTTGTACCGTAATCAGAATCTAGCGTTACAGATCCACCGCAACAGCTACAGCCCTTGTGCTGCTGCGGCACATCTTGCTTGCTTGGTCAATAAAGCTGAAAGTAAAGTGTAAAACTTTAAAGAGTAAAATGAAAAATAAAGAACAAATCTCAGTCATTCACTTTATACTAAAAAGGTGTGCGTATGTTTATATACATCCAATAAAAATACTTATACTATAAAAGTATTTGATTTTCCTTTTGCATTAATTTAACTTGCACAGCTGTGAATTGTTACCATTAAATTATCTATCTCCAAAATACACAGTTATAATTTGACTATGGGTTTTTTGTGTGTTACATAATTAGGCGGGACATCTGCACCAAGAGTGACGCTACTGAACTACCAGGGAAACGCGCCATTGAAAGCGAAACAGAAATAAAGTACTTTGGAGCACTCCGTCAAAATATCGGGGAAAAAAACCCGTAACATTCAGTTGCCTCTCTTTTTAAACATTTAGAACAAATACCTAACTGCTTAAATACACCTAATAAATTGTATGTTACAGCTATTTGGCAGTTACAGTTTACTAACTGACTTGCATTGTTTAAATTATACATTTTTAACTTTTTTTCAAGTTTCAGTTATGATAGAAAAATCAGATAGGTAAGGGATTCCCCCACATGGCTTTACTTTTGGGGGGTGGGGTGGGTGGTGAATCAAATCCCCAGGCTACCAAAAAGGACTGGCAGATTTGCTCATGCTTTTGGCTGTACTGAAGCATGCAGAGGAACACGTTTTTATGATATCTCGACTGTTACAACTGAGAACCCAAAGACCAGTGATGCCATCAACTTTTGGAAGACGTGCTGTGCTTGGGTCTTTGGAAGGAAATTAAATTTTTTTTTTTTAAGGGAGTGAAAAGTCTTGTTGCTGATGACTTCTACTGCCAAGTACATCATCTCTGAAGATCTGCTCTGATGGGAAGTTCATAAAATGCAACTTCTTTGAGAAAGATTTCCATTCTGGAAAATCTCTTTCCAACTGAAGTCAAAAATTACACACTGTAGGTAAAGGAAAAAGGACATTATTGAAGCAATAACTCACCAAAACCACATCAGGACTCGCTGTCACTAGTTACAAGGCTGCTAATGCTTCTTGGGAAAGGCTGGAAAACACATGGAAGGGATGCCGATTTGTCCTGTTTTGTCCATGTCTCTTCTTTGACCTTGATTGCTTTTAGTACAGATGCTAGTATCTCAGTAAGGTTTTCGAGTACTACTGTAAGATATTTGAAAAACTTAATTGACTGAAAAAGCATAAAGATTTTATCATGAAAACAAAGTCTGTTTCTTCTGAATATCTGAACTCTTACGACCAGTTTCTATCCTCTTTTAGCACAAAATTATTTTCACAGTACCATTTAATATTAAGCGCACATAAACAAAAGATTATGCTTTCAGGAAGAGAAAATAAACAGAGGGAAGTAAGCTCTGCATAGGCGTAACATGCTCCAGAACAGACCTTATTTTATTTTTAGTATTTGTGTTAAAATATTTCATAGAAAAACTATAGAAAAAGAGTTGGCACATTCTTAACGTTAACTTTAAAGTCCATACTGCAAGCACATTAGAAAAAATGCAGACACACATCGTAGACGTACCTTGTACTTGCAGACAACTATAGATCCTTTCCATCTGTCTTGTACTTTCATGGCAGAAGAAAGGGCAACCACGGTGAAATGGTGGCAGTTGACATTGTGCTGAGAGAGGAAAAAACCCTTTAGCATAAACCTGGGTAGGAATCTAAAGCTTCCTTTTTTTGGTGAAGGTTTGTGAAGACTACAACTGAGTGGAGGAAAAAGTATTTTGCATCATCTTTGGTACAGTTCTTGATACAAGCCACTAGAGCTTTTGCATTTTTTAGGCAACCGTGCCTTTTTTTGACTCATTGGCAGCTTTAGTTTCACTAGAACCATTTTCATAGATACACACAGGTGACAGACACAGATACCTACATACATTTTCTCAAGCCTACATATATCCAAGATTTCCCCACCCTATGCATCCCAAGTCGAATATTTTTGTTAAAGAGTACAGCAACCCATCTCTCCTTGCAAACTGCCTCGTTGCAAAAAAGGAATTATTATTTCCAGGCTGTTTCTCCAAATGGTCAAGATCTTTTAAAACTGCASCTGTGCCACCAAACCTGCTTCAGGGTCCCTCCCAGCTTTTGACTGTCCTTAGATTGAACAGGCACACGCTCTATTCCATCTTCCAACAGCACAAATATATAATGCTCTCAGACCCAGAGCACAACCCTACTGATGTCCACACACACCTTGCTGTTTTGACGAGGAGCCACTGAGCATCCCTGCAAGCACAGCTGCACGTGCAAGATCAGTTTCACCTACACTGTGAGTTACTGATTTCAGTGACTGTAGTTCTGAAGCTTTAAACTGAAAACCTTGACGCTTCGCCACAGTAGAAGTGATCCATAACTAAAACTCCGCAAAAACATACTAACACAAATTGCAAACCCACAGCAGCAACAGCTTCAGAAATATTTAGACCAGGAACAAGGGAGAAAAAAATAAAACAGCACAGAAAGTAGCAGACAGAGAAAAGGGTCAGCATTCATAGCCCTTACAGAAAACGGGCATTCTCCTTCCATTCCTAAAGCCATCTGTTAGGTCTAAATATCACAGCACTACTGTGGCAATATTGAGAGCAGGGAACCACAGCCCTGCCACTGGACATTTAGGTAGCAGGGCACGTAAACAGAGGGACATTTTTTGCCACACACAAGCCTGAATTTCCCGAAAATTTATGTTTACCAAAAATAGCCATTTGGAACATACTGCCAAACAACATATAGCAACAAAACTTTGACATGTTTGACACACACAAATTTTTTGTTAACTTGCTACTTGCTTCCTGTTATTGTTCCTCCTTCAGAAATTCTACTTGTACCAAGTTATTCACTACTAGTTCAAGCATTTACCTTCCTGGTATTACCAGCACATTYASACAGGCAAGTARCTTAATTGCTCTYCTAAAATTATCCAAATGAAAATTATAGCCATGAAAGAGGAGTGRMAGAGAAGAAAAGGAGAGGTCAGGCAGCAAAAGAGCTCTGCAGGCTGCCACCAGTCAACATTGCACTCTTCTTTTAAAACCACCCACCCCCAAAAAAAACCCGAATAAGAAACCCCATGACCTTGTATCTTTTTTTTCTTTCGGAGCTCATCCCTGTCTCAGCATATTGTCTTGTCAGAGCATGAAGTGCAGATGATCTGTATCCCGATGACATTTGCATGTGATGAATACATGTTCAGAAATAGTCCAGATCTGTAAGAGTGGTGTCATTTTTGTGGTTTTAATAATCATAACTCAATTTTATTGACTGACGCATTTGTGAGGAAACTAATTAACTTTTAAATGTAGTGTCTCCTTGGGGAAAAAAATGTGTTAGAGACTGAAAAAAATTATGATTCAGAGCTCCCAACCATGATGGAGCGGTGGGGAAATTAATGAAAGTGAAGACAAACAGCAGCAACACTAAGTGAAATTTGGCTTTAATTCTGATCATGTACTTAAGAGACTCTCCAAGTCTACACCTCAATCCTATGAATGACTAGTCCTTTTTTGGAAGGACAAACTTTTACATAAAAGTCCTAGATTGAAGGCTCCACGGAACAGAATGTGGATTGAGCCACAGGACAACATGCCATCAATACTTTAATTAAAAAAAAAAAAAAAAGAATAAAAATCAAGTTTAAACATCAGTTTCCATCATGTTTCATTCATTACATTTCTACTGGCATCCAGGTGCTCAAAAATTAACCATACTGACACCACATATTACTAAAAATTTAGTAATGCATATAAAAGTAAAAGGCTACTGCCACCGCTTCTGGATTACGCCAATTATTATGAGCCCAGATCATTCCTGGTGGTGAGGGGCATGCATTATACTCCTTCAGTTTCTCAATAATGGGGGAGCAGTTGAGCACTGACGTTTCCCGGGCAGCCATGACTCACCACTACTCGGACCCCTCCCGGCTTAACGCTGAGAGATCCCCTCCCGACCCTCCCCGCCTGCTTTCGCCAGGTGGAGGGTCGGTACCCCCTCTCAGACCTCTCCCAGCTTATCGCCGAGAGGTCAATTCTCAGTACTCCCTGCCGGCTTTCGCAAGGTGGAGGACCAGTATCCCCTTACAGACCTTCCAACGCAAGGGTATCCTGCCGACTATGCCAATTTAATGTCACGTCCCGCCTGTGCGGGAGAGGTGACTCAGATTCGCAAATTCCCTTGGTATGGATTAAGGTGAAA
>JAYKAV010000819.1:2107-20626 GCA_035582835.1 Phoebastria nigripes | reverse complement strand
TGTTCCAGTGGGTTACAAGTTGGCCTTGGTGTTAGCTGCCAGTTGGTCTCTTACATGGGATTTCCTATTCAGGCCCGTTGTGTGATCAGCAACGACCCACTTACTCCACGTAGCATCGGTTGCATGATGTGTGGAGGGGACCCTCTCTTTGAACATCCAACCCAGCACCGGCAGTCAGGGTGCCAGGAGGAGCTGTGCTTCAGTACTAACTACTTCTGAAGCAGCTCGAATCCCTTCATATGCTGCCAATATCTCTTTCTCAGTTGGGGTATAGCGGGCTTCGGATCCTCTGTATCCCTGACTCCAAAACCCCAGGGGTCAACCTCAAGTCTCCCCTGGTGCTTTCTGCCAGAGGCTCCGGGTAGGGCCRTTCTCCCCAGCTGCGGTGTAGAGCACATTTTCTACACCTTGTCCTGCCCGGCCTGGCCCAAGGGCTACTGCATGAACTATCTCCCGTTTGATTTGTTCAAAGGCTTGTTGTTGCTCAGGGCCCCATTTGAAATTGTTCTTCTTCCAAGTCACTTCATAGAGAGGGCTTACAATCAGGCTGTAATTTGGAATATGCATTCTCCAAAAACCCACAACGCCTAAGAAGGCTTGTGTTTCCTTTTTGCTAGCTGGTGGAGACATGGCTGTTATTTTGTTAATCACATCCATTGGGATGTGACGACRCCCATCKTGCCATTTTATTCCTAAAAACTGGATCTCTTGTGCAGGTCCCTTGACCTTACTTTGKTTTATGGCAAAACCAGCCTTCAGAAGGATTTGGACTACTCTCTCCCCTTTCTCAAAAACTTCTTCTGCTGTGTTGCCCCATACAATGATGTCATCAATGTATTGCAGGTGTTCCGGAGCCTCACCCTGTTCCAGTGCGGTGTGGATCAGTCCATGGCAAATGGTGGGGCTGTGTTTCCACCCCTGGGGCAGTCGATTCCAGGTGTACTGAATGCCCCTCCATGTGAAAGCAAACTGTGGCCTGCACTCTGCCGCCAAAGGGATTGAGAAAAACGCATTAGCGATATCAATGGTGGCATACCACTTGGCTGTTTGACTCCAGTTCGTATTGAAGTTCTAGCATGACTGGCACGGCAGCACTCAAGGGCGGCGTGACTTCGTTCAGGCCACGATAGTCTACTGTTAGTCTCCACTCTCCATTAGACTTTTGCAGTGGCCATATGGGACTGTTAAAGGGTGAGCGAGTCTTGCTGATCACTCCCTGGCTCTCCAGTCGACAAACCAGTTTATGGATGGGAATCAGGGAGTCTCGGCTGGTGCGATATTGCCGACGGTGCACCGTTGTAGTAGCAATCAGCACCCGTTGTTCTTCAACCTTCAGCAGCCCCACAACAGAAGGGTCCTTTGAGAGGCCAGGCAAGGTAGACAGCTGTTTAATTTCCTCCGTCTCCAAGGCAGCTACACCAAAAGCCCAGCGGTACCCTTTTGGGTCCTTGAAATACCCTCTCCTGAGGTAGTCTATGCCAAGGATGCACGGAGCCTCTGGGCCAGTCACGATGGGGTGCTTTTGCCACTCRTTCCYGGTTAGGCTCACTTCGGCCTCCAATACAGTCAGCTCTTGGGATCCCCCTGTCACTCCAGAAATACAAATGGGTTCTGCCCCTTTACAGCTTGATGGCATTAGGATACACTGTTCACCGGTGTCCACGAGAGCCTTATACTCCTGTGGGTCTGATGTGCCAGGCCATTGAATCCACACAGTCTGGTAAACCCGGTTGTCCCTTTCCTCCACCTGGCTGGAGGCAGGGCCCCTCTAGTCCTGGTCATCGTATTCGCTACCCACTTCTTCTAAGTACAAATCAGGAGTCTCTTTATTAAGATTGGAAGTGGAATCAGCCCTTCTACTCTGTCTGTGGAACTGCTCATTAGAACCTGGAGCAGTTTTCCTGGAAGAACCCCCTTTTGTGATTGTTTTTCCTTGCAACTCACGCACCTGTGCCTCTAGGGTTGAGGTAGATTTTCCATCCCACTTCCTCATGTCCTCTCCGTGGTCACACAGGTAAAACCACAGGGTGCCCCGGGCTGTGTATCCACGATATCTTCTCTCTTGAGCAGAGAGGTGCTTACTCCTAATGGCTGAGATACTGGTCTGTACAGGTGGGGAGCGGGACATATCCTCTTTGAGTTGCTGGAACTCCCGAGACAGTTTTTCCACAGCAGAGACACAGGCCCGTAGGGAGGAAGAGAGACTTTCTTCGTAGTGCCAGAGTTGACCAGCCAATTCACCACCGTTTGTTCCTCTCCGTCTTTCCAGGTCATTACTGCCAATGATGCATGTTTGCATGCGACGCTGGTGCGCTCCGTACAAACTTCTGCCACATCGGTCATGTGCATTTGACTTCATCTGGATCTTTGGGTAATTGCTCGTTGTTCAGGTCATCATAAATCACTTCCAGCACGGCTAATTCCCTCAGGTACTGGATACCTCTCTCCATGGTGGTCCACTTGCCTGGGTGCCATATAACATCTTCCTTGAAGGGATACCTTTCCTTCACGCCTGACAGGAGTCACCTCCAGAGGCTGAGGACTCGTGCCCCTTGCCCAATTGCTTTGTCAATGCCCCCTTCCCTAGAAAGGGATCCCAGCTGCTTGGCTTCCCTACCCTCTAATTCCAGGCTACTGGCCCCATTATCCCAGCATTGGAGCAGCCAGGTGACAATGTGCTCACCTGGACTATGACTGAAATCTTTTCGCGTATCTCACAGCTCACCCAGAGGTAGGGATTGGGTGGTTACCATCTCATTTACGGGTTCTGCCTCTTCCTCCTCCTGTTCTCATGATGGCCCTGGTTCATCTTCGTCCCTTACTAAGCGAGCTGATTTTCTTGTTCTCAGGGGCGACTGATACCTGCATGGGTTGGTTCTCTGTCGCAGGGATTGGAGTAGCTGCAGTGCCTGTCGTGGGGGTTGAGGTAGCCGCAGTGCCTGTTGTTTTGTCATCAGATCCAGAGACCTTTTCTTCCCCTTGAGGGTTCTGAATAGTGTTGAACAGGGCTCGGTAGGCATGGGCCAGGCCCCAGCACATTGCAGTGATTTGTGTCTCCCTAGAACTGCCAGGGTGACAGCATACTTTTTCCAAATACTCTACTAATTTTTCAGGATTCTGCACTTCTTCAGGGGTAAAGTTCCAAAACACTGGAGACACCCACCATACTAGGCATTTGCCCATGCTATCCCACACACCCTACCACTCATAACTATCCAGCCTTGGGGCAGATCTCTGGATGATATTCTTAAGTTGCTTATTAACCTTAGACAAAACCGAAACAATATTCCCAAAAAACACCAATAGATGTACCTTAACTACCCAAGGATGTTCAAGATACTGACAAGTTATTGTAACGAAGGAGAAAACATCATAGAAGAAGGTAGTGAAGGGGCCATTCTGTATTGCCTCCATTAAAAACCTCTCAGAGGAAGAGGTATAATTGCTAATTATCTCCATGAGGTGGTACCCGAAGTACAGTAATGGCTTCAGTACAAACCCCAAATACCAAATAACACTCAGGGCCAGTGTTTTAATAACAAACCTCCCAGGCAAAATATCCCTAATCACTGCAGAGCACAGCAGACTGCAAAACCCAACGCTAATCTTTAACATGTACAGCAAAAACAAGAGCATGGTGCAGATCAGATAAACCAGTATCGAGAGCAGATGAATCAATATTGTGACCGGCAACTGTTAACAGATATAAATTCCTTAATACGCTCTAGTTAGTCTGTTGTTATCTCAAACCCTTTGAGCCCCACACTGGGCACCAGAAAGGACTGTCGTGGTTTAACCCTAGCCAGCAACTAAACACCACACAGCTGCTCACTCACCCCACCTCCCCCCGCTCCGGTATGATTGGGGAGAGAATCGGGAAGGCAAAAGTGGGAAAACTCGTGGGTTGAGATAAAAACAGTTTAATAATTGAAATAGAACAAAGTAGAACAGTAGTAATAATAATAATAACAACAACAATAATAGAATATACAAAGCAGGCAATGCACAATGCAACTGCTCAGCACCTGCCGACCGACGCCCCAGCCCACTCCCAAGCCACAATCCCCCCTTCCCAGACCACGCCTCCTATTTTATATACTGAGCATGACGTCATATGGTATGGAATACCCCATTGGCCAGCTGGGCTAGCTGTCCCGGCTACGCTCCCTCCCAGCTTCCCATAGACCTGGCAGAGCATGGGAAGCTGAAGAGTCCTTGACTAGTGTAAGTACCACTTAGCAACAACTAAAACATCAATGTGCCATCAACATTCTTCTCATACCAAACCCAAAACACAACACTAGAAAGAAAATTAACTCTATCCCAGCTGGAACCAGGACACCCACCTTCACAGGAAATGCAACATCGCTGTAAAGGCAGCTACTATCCCCTCACATATAGACTGTGAATGTGGCCAGCCTGCATAAGGCAACAAAGAGCACCAAAAGACAAGTGGAAATGAGCACAAATTGAAATACATGACATTTGGTTTAGACATAAGGGAAACTTTTTTACTGTGCGGGTGATTGAACACTAGAACAGATTGCCCACAGAGACTGTAGTCTACACCTGTAGAAGTATTCAAAGCCTGACTGCACCTAGTCTTGGGCAACCTGCTCTGGCTGCCCCTGCTTTGAGCAGCAAGATTAGACTATGTGCTCTCCAGAGGGCCCTGCCAACCTCAAACACTCCGTGATTCCACACTACCAGGCTGGCATGTTAAAGCGCTTCTGTTTGAGCCATATGCAGGAAGAATTTTGGGAAGCTGCAGAGTTTCCTCAGACTATAAGATCACAAATCCAACTGCAGGATGCAGACACTTGTGCAATTATTGTGTGTACTGACAAACACAAATCTTGAATAAATGGATCAAACACAAAAGGATGTTTTGGGGTTTTTTTGCACAGTGATTGTGGTTTTGCTATATCAGCCTTCATTCCTCTTGCTCAGCTCAGTTCCCCTGGTCTACCAATACTGCATATTGCTTATGACCATGCAAGGCTTTCCTTCCTCTGTAGTACCACAGGCCTCTTTTTCCTGGAAAGAAAAAGATGATGGGAAGTGAAAGAGCACCACAAGCTAGCAGTGAATGCTTGACCCATGCGGACAAGCTATCTGTGTCCTAGGGGAGGTCACACAAACAGAAGGCAAAGAGAAGCACCTTATACCTGCAAATTCCTCAGTGCGTGGGAAACATTCACTTCATACTTCAGCAAATTTGAGAGCACCTTTTACCCCACTGTTAGATAAAAAACTGTTTAAGACTGTAATGAGATCTTCTCTTCCACTTCATGCATTGCATTTAGAAATTCTTGCTAACTCTATGTAGCTATTTGTGTATATAACTGTGTATACATACACGCCTGAGTATGTACATACAGATATGCACGCACACACAGATGTCTGTCTATGTTTACATGCCTACAGGGAGAACAAGCTAATAGCCAGCCACCTCATCTGAAACCAGTAAGGACTGATGAATGCAACAGAAACAACTATTTTCTGATCTGGAGACCAGGCGTTCAGCAAACCAAGCTGAACACACACAAAACAAGGAGAAAAGGTTGACCTGCACTACTAGACTAAGCTTAGTGCCTACAGAAAGGGGTGTTGGGTCACTCATTTATTTCAGTGTGATCTGTGGGGACAGGTTTGTAATTTAAAAGCAATTCTTGTCTATTGCTTCCCCTCATCTTTTGGTAGCTAGTGCAAAAATCAACTCAGAACATGGAGCACTGTTACTTAAAGCTCGATATTTTGGACCGTGACAACAGAAGACTTTTGAGTAGTTTTAAAAAAATCTTTATTTGATTTTTTTTTTTTTTTTAAAGTCAGCAGAGAATGTGTTTCAACAGCCCTGTGACTAGTAACTTCTTCATCCTCTGAAGAAGGCCTTTCCAACACATTATATCAACAGGCTGTTGTGTACCTACCACACACAATCATGGAGAGTAAGTAAAGGATGTTTGCCATGATCCAAAAATCACATTTGGAACAGCTTGAAAGGGAGCAGGGAATTCCCACCGTGCACACACAGCTTTAGCTAAAGATGCAGGACTGTACTTCAACAACAGACAGACATAACCTCACCAGCAACATTCCTGTGGGTTTTTGTTTGTTCAGGACAGGAACAGAAGTAAGGTTCCTGCTCAACTAATTATACTACCTCCATACAGGAAACTGATTTCTTGATGAATTACACACTCAGTGAAATGACAAAAGTTCATTATGACTCTCTGGATTGTAAGTAGATCCCCTGCATTTTACTATTGGCCTTAGATACACTGAATGCAGAAGAGATTTATAGGCTGTATAACCATCAGCTCTCAGCAAGACTACACCTCTCCCAGCTGCACTGAGGTGTGTCTCTTGGTGGCACATTTTGTCCTCACACCAGCTCAACTCACAAGCATTTCTAGCAGGTTGCGCATAATAGTTCAGTATTATCTTGGAACCTGCTTCCATTAGGATGAGACACTCCACTGTAAAGGCTGACATCCAGGCCGACTGGACCAGGCAGCTGACACAATGAGTTTACCGCTGCTAGGATTTTAGAAAGCAGAGGAGGTAAGTACTGGATCCTGGAGAGATGGCTCAATCTTTTACGTGTCAGCAATTCCTTTTCTCTCCCCTGCCAGCTTTTAAGGTTTCTGGTGCTCCAACTGGTGCCTTAAGGCAAAGCTGTTCAGACCACTGCTCAGGATGAGCAGGGCTTAATTCCACAGACTGTTCCAGATATCAGCAGGTAATGCCACCGAAAAGGAGGCAGAAGATACTGTTTTCATTTCCCCTTCCTTTGCTTCTAGATTTCATCGTTCCACCTTTATTCTTACATAGTTTCACATCACTCTGACTGATTTCATAATAATCTGTGTGGTTACTTACAGAACATCATGTGTTGGGTCCTGTGGACTTGGACAAAACATGGACAGTGAGGAAATGCTTCACTTGACACACTGCACCGGACCAGGAGCAACCTGAAAAGCAGTACCATGTCTTAACCAAGAGCACACAACAAGCACGGCAAGTTAGCCAAGGGCTAAGGTGTGAGAACTTCAACAGCTCTAGTGCAGTCTTACACACCTGTGCGAGTGCACCTTTTTTAAAAGGTACTCTGGATGCTGGAATTGAGCAAGTGGAAATAAATATGTTACACCTGTAGCTATAGACAGGCATAGTGTTCCCACACCACCACCTACGCAATGCCCAAGATCTATCAAAGCAGCACTCCTGTGTACCACAATCCCGACTGTCTCCATTCAAGCGCTCAGAGACACCAAGCAGCTTCCGTGATCTTTAGACACAGCAGGAAGAAACACTAGCAAGCCATTACACAGGTATACTCAGCTTGTCGGGAACTGGGACACAATTGATTTTTTGAAAGCATTGCTAGCAAGTGCTGACATATCCCAGCCCTGACAAGTTTCCAGCTTTAGGGCTCCTTTAAAATTCTCCTTCAACTAAATGAAAGGAAAATGGGTATTACTTCTAGTAAATGAAAGTGGGTATTATTTCTGGTAAGTTACAAAGCTAAAATTAAATTTAA
This sequence comes from Phoebastria nigripes, assembly GCA_035582835.1. Lineage (NCBI taxonomy): Eukaryota > Metazoa > Chordata > Aves > Procellariiformes > Diomedeidae > Phoebastria > Phoebastria nigripes. The sequence continues at coordinate 13,080 of JAYKAV010000819.1, read as the reverse complement.
AAAAAAAATCACTCTTGTCAGAAAGTTGTTAGTACATCATTTGAAGGACCAGAGAAACTTTGCTTAAAAATGGCAGGAAAATAATTCTATTTAATCCCTGCGTAACATGAATGTATTGAAAATTCTACCGATTTCTTGTTTGATTTGGAACTGTTCAGAAAACTACATCTCTCCTACAGACTGTATTTTAGTATAATGAAATACCACTTGAGAAATTAACTTGAGTATTTAGGACATTATACAACCTGTAGTTATGCAGCTAAGCAAAGCCTACCTTGCACACAGCAAGTAAGTTCCACCAATTTACTTTCATCCTGTCCGCGCTCTGCCATCCTAACCAGACCAGACAGGCACCCACCTTTGAGCAGCCAGGTTAAATAACCTCAGCAGCGCTCCCTGACACTGATGCCAAACGCTTACCACCACCAGCACCACGTTCTCCACCACGGCTAGCTGGAACTGCAGGAGCCTCCCTTTCTCCTCCCACTCTCCAAAGAGATCAATCTCAGTTCAGCATCCCCAGCTGCAGGAGCATAGCACTGGACTGTGAAACGAGACCTCAACAAGAGAGACCTGAGCAACGAGCTCTTCCTTGTACATTGGCACTTCCCCTCCCTGCCACCTGGGTCTCTTTCCTTTCCTCAACTGCTCTTCTTGGGGCTACATTTCAGCTTTCTGTTCAGGGTGGACATCCAGTGGTCAAGCCCACTGCTCCAGGCAAACTGAGGCACATCCAGTGAATGACTCAACAAGGAGGAGGAACAAGGAGGTTGCTCTGCTCTACAGGCAACACACGGGCATATACTTTGCCCATTAAAAAGGAGGTGGGTGGGGGGAACGCAGATACCACAGTCAGAAAGAAAAACCAAAGACAGATTATTATAATATTCCTAATCTTAGCAAAACACTCAGGAAGACCACATCAGAGACAGCAGTTCTTGAGTGCTGTGAGTAAAATCCATTAAATCCCCAATCAAGATGTTAATTACTCACTGCTTCTGCAGGAGGGCTACTCCCAAGCAAGCTTTTTCTCTAGCACTTACATGATTGACCTCCTTAAGAAATAGTTTGAGAGCCACAGACCCAAAACAAGAGCTCCCCTGAGCCTTCTGACACAATACTGGCATGTTCTCCTGTAAAGGAATCACTGGGTTACAGACTTCAAACAACCTGAACTGTTGTCTTGGTCAGGACACCTCTGCAACATGTGCTTCTAGCAGTTCTGGATAATCCCATTACAGTATTTTCAAACCTTTAAAAGCATACGTGATTTTTTGATTGTTTTTTGGTTGGTTTTTGTTTGTTTGTTTTTAGGTTTTTGTTGTTGTTGTTGTCTTTTTTAAATCAGAATGAGCATGACCAGATGGGTGCAGAACAGACAGTGAAGCAGGAATACCAAAGGAATTCCCCAGGAATTGACTGTTTCCACAGGACTGACTGTGATTCTTCATTCCCATCCCTCTGAGTTTCCTTTGGTGACCTCTCATGCTTTGTTTTCCTGCATTTGACTGTTGTCTTCTCAGATTTTTGCAAGCAAACTCAATCTTTCAGAAATGAAGCTGTTTGTGTTATTACTGTGGTTATGAGAAGCTAACTACCAAGTCACATCCAGCGGCAACAAGAACAGCTGCTGTATCAGAGGACAACTGCCTTAGCAGTGTGACAACTAATCAGGATGTGTCTCATCTGCAGATGTTATCATTGTCCAATATCCTCCTTAAAGAAGGAGTCTGAGGAGCCCAAGGAAAGCGCCACAGAAAATGATCTGGATGACTCCGTATGAAACCATCTCAGCAAAACCGCCCTGTTCTCTGCTTAAAAAAATCATTATTTCCAGTTCCAATCTCTGTATTAAACCAGACTCTTGTGGGAATTGTCACACCCTCTCTTCGAGAGAGGCAAGCTGGAAAGCACGTTCTCACTCACTGCTGAGAGCTATTCACTTATTTTGCTTCCTACAATATTGACTTTCTCACACTATCCAGACATCCCCTTCTGTCAAACTCTCTCCTTACTCTCAGGAGCACAACAGTGCCAGCACCATACAGGTCTACCTGAGGTGAGATGGTCCCCACACCTGAGGGACAAATCAGCTTTCCTGACTTGCCATCTCCACCATCCCCACATCACACAGCACTCATAGCACAGCTGTGCAGCAAAACCCACAAGCAATGGGCAAACAGTAAATTTACAAGGGCAAAAATTGGCTCAGAAACAATGGCAAATTGCGTCACTCATAAGGACACATAAGGAAACAATGCAACCTGCTTAAGTCATCGGAGTGGTCCTGACGGGAAAACTGCCATACATCATGGAGTCAGTGATCCATAGAACAGTTCCTCGGAGTAGGCACAGGTCTGGGCTGCACTGTGCTGCATGTACAGCCTGGCCTTCAGGTCTGTGCTGAGCAACACATATCTCTTGGCCACAGGATATACTGAATCAGCTCATTGCAGCAGAAGAGGCTGCAGGCAGCTCCACCTCAGTACCAAGGATTACACCACCTGCATAGCCTTGCCTTAATCAAAAAGTGCAGCAACAAGCTGTCATGCAAATGACCTTCCTGTTTGACAACTGAAAGAAGGAACAGAATTGTTGCCTTGTAAGAAAATCCTGTAATAGCTCACAGGACCAAAATTGGGGATCCTCTTCTATGGCTGGGGTCTGCATGGCATGCTGCACATCAATCAGAGGCCCCTTGGATGCCACACCTTTTGGGTTCCCAGCATCTAAAAAGACCTAAGACTATGCTTTTCTCTTTCTTTATAGTGTTAGCACTAATAAATAGCTTCCAAAATGATACTTTACAGAGTGAGTGCCTTTCTTACTGGGAGCAGGACAGACCAGCACCTGGTGCAATAGAGCAACCTGCAGAAAAATATACATGTAGATTTTCATCAGAGCTGGCATGAACTTTTTGCTTTTCTTGGTTTTGCTTTGTTTTTCAGCCACTCTGTTCAGCAAAAGCAGGCCAATTCAGTAGTGCTCTCAGCACTACTCTGCTTTGAAAAGCAGCACAGGGCACTAAGCATCTCAGATGCACCTTGCAAGCATCTGACAAAAGCAGCAATTTCTACCTTGAGAAGCCAGATCCGTGCTCTGAAATGTGTCTGACTCGTTGCTCACTACAAGTTCTGTAGTAATTTTCTGTAACCTTTCTCCCCATGTTTCTGATATACAGCATCAACACAACAATGCCTGAGTACCAGAAGTAGTTTGCTGGATTTTCCAGCTACAGCCTTTTTCTAGATTTAATTTTGTTCTTTCAGTTAACGTAAAACATCACAGTGGATCCTCCTGCGAGACTGAACATTAAACCCAGTTCATGCTACCTAGATTACCTGCCACAGGGAACAAAAATCCACCCTGAGAAATACTATTAGCAACACAATACAGATCAGAGTTACTGGACAGGGATGAAGCTGTGGTATCAGCTGTGCATAGCCCACTGCTGAGGCAAACAGTCCTCTCCCAGTATGCTTCCACATCAGCCTCCGGTCCCCCACTGTCGAAGTCCATTGGAGAGCTTCGCCCTTAACTTCAGTAAGCAGGGAAACAACTCAGGCTCTGCTGGACAGAGGGAAAGGCCAAGACCACTTTCCATATATCACAGGGAAGAGAAGATTGGCTGAAGATGTCTCACAGCTGTGCACAAAACCTTTGCTTCACTGGAAGCTCATTGCAAATCTGTTGTTTAAGTGTACCTGTTGCAATGCTTTTTAGTTTAGAGGACTTTGGGAATATCCTCTCACCTGACCCTCATATATAGCCATATATAAGGTGGTTCAGCTTGGGTTTAAGGCCCCCTTGGGAAATGCCACCAATGTATGGAAAAGCTATGTTACCACAGGCACTTTGGGAGCTGGAAAAATACGAAGGAAAATATTCCATTCATTAGCAAAGCCGTAAAGAAGGTATCTGTGAAACTTAGGACCTAAAATCTTCTTAGGGCCGTAATAAAAATGCTAAGCAAAGTCTGTTTTCTAGATCTATATATTATAAAAGTTTTGAGGGGGCAGCAGTATAATTCCATGAGGCAGGGGAAGCAGGGGAACCTCAAACATGAGCTATTTTGTGTTGGAACAATCCTGGAGTTGATGAACTCATTTCTGCGCAAGGTTCACAAGCTCATTTTAACACCACCCTACATCTCTGACTTTAATACTCCAGGCCCCAGTATGGAAGAGTAATGCAGGCTTGAGTACATAACAGTGTCAATGAAAGCTACCAAAAGGGAAGGTCAATGGGTAAACACTTCCAAGATAAGCCCAAAAGGTTCAAACAGGTCATCATTCACCTGCATGTACAAGGAAACCAAGTCAGTGTTTTGGTTGGACTTAACAGCCCAATAGGAACAATGGAGCTGAAAATCCCCTTCTGGTGGGTTTGACACAACATTTTGCAAGCATCTGGTATGTAAAGCCAACCACGAAGCTACAGATGAATTCCTATCTGTGCACAGCAGGGACTATGCTCTTCTCAAATGTTAAGTATTGACCACAGTAGCAACAGGCAAAAGCATGAAAATCTCTAAGCCAGACAACCACCTTGATAACCACCTGAGGGAGGCCTGTCGAAGGACCTCTTCAAGAAACCTCCCTCTCTCACAGCACTACCTTTTAGCAGAAATTTATTTCAACAATGTTCTGAGGGCAGAAACACGTGGACATGTGAAGAAAAGTGTCTCTGCATCTGAAAAGGTAACCATTGCACTTGACCTCCCTGCACAGCTTGGCAGAATGGCTCTGCTGGAGCAAAAGTAGGGTGCGTGGCTAAAGACGGTAATGATGCCCCAAAACCAGGGCAATGAAAAAAGACAGAACTGATACAAAATGAGACAAATGAAATCATGGCACCTTCTCAACAAACAAGCTTCTTCACCATTTCTTCACTGATTTACTAGAGAACTCGAAAACCCCACACAAATAAACCCCCACAATGAACAACTCCCCCCCCCAGACACCTGCGTGGACAGTACATGGACTAAGGGTGCACTTTCCTTTTTGTGACTGACTCCGTCTCTGCCCTTCAATACTCACAAGTAATTTTAACACCCTCTGACCAAAGCAGCTGGATCAGAATAACTCATGGACTATGCAGCACTTGAACTCAAGAAGGAAGAAGCCAGAAGGACACTGGGAATTTACCCAACTCCAAGGACCTGCTGCAGGGCAGGGTCTGTTACACCACACTATTATGACACGTCTGTCCTGGTTCCAGCTGGGACAGAGTTAACTTTCTTCCCAGTAGCTGGTGGGGGGTGCTGTGTTTTGGGTTTGGTATAATAGGAGCGTTGATGGCCCATTGATGTTTTGGGTGTTGCTGGGTGGTGCTTGCACCAGGGACTTTTCGGCCTCCCATGCCCTGCCAGATGCATGGGAAAGCTGGCGGGGGCAGCATAGCTGGGGCGGTTGACTCAGTTGGCCAACGGGGTATTCCATACCATGTGACGTCATGCTCAGTATAAAAACTAAGAGGGGGGGAGGTCTCTGGCGTCACAGGACGGGCTCTCGCGTATCAGGCAAAGCGTCGGTCAGCAGGTGGCGAGTAGATGCATTGTGCATTGCCTGCTTTGTATATTCTATTATTGTTGTTGTTATCACTGTTATTATTACTCTTCTACTCTGTTTTATTTCAACTATTAAACTGTTTTTATCTCAACCTGCAAGTTTTCCTACTCGTGCCCTCCCAATTCTCTCCCCCATCCTACCGGAGCCGGGGGGTGAGCGAGCAGCTGCGTGGTGTTTAGTTGCTGGCCAGGGTTAAACTACGACAATGTCTTATCCCATGCGTCTTTCTCTGTTGAAACAAAGAGGAGAGAAATACTCAAAGAGGAGGTCTTGCAACACATCCAAAACTTGCCTTTTTGAGACTGGATGTCACACACTTCTTTCAGTTCCTTCAAAGACAACTGTAACGCACTCTAGGTCAAGACATATTGATAGTAACCTGGAGAAAGGTCCCCAATAAGGTTTTTGAAGCTGCAAACAGTCTTGATCCATGTGTTCCTGTTAGGCCTTTACACTGTAGGAAACTGTCAGGCACCACTGCAGTATAAATACAAGAAAAAGGGATAAAATGCCAAGGTCTTAGAAGACCAGCCTCCACCTGGGAAGAGACTCCCCAGCACAGCTGCAGCAGAAGAGCAGCCTCAGCATCTCTTTGAGAGCTGGAGTAAGGAGAGGCACTAGTAGCACGTGGCTGGAGCATAACCTCATACAGACTTCATACTAACACTGTCACGTCCTCTCCAACAGGCACTTTGCTTCATCCCAACTCAGCATTACTCCAGCACAACTCCCATGCTCCAACCTCCTGTGTGCCCAGCTCAGACCATGGGCACCACCAGTTCACACCTCTGCACAATGACTGTGCTGGCACAGTCCCAGCAACAGGTAGCCCCTGCCCAGAGAAGCACGCAACAGCTGTCGAGAGACAGGGAGTATGTTTTTCACTTTGCTAGAACAAGAAAGTAAACAGAAATAGTTGCTCAAGTGATTATGATTTACATTAGATACTATCCATCTTACTACCGATTGCATGATTTTAATTCACTTATACTAAAGAAATTATGTCATATACAAGGTAATTTCATTTAACTCATAATTTAAGCACATACCTCCTAAGCATCACTCCAGTGCTTCTACATCACGAACATACAGTATCTCAAACAAAACAAGTCTAGCCAATTACAACAATGAAATAGTTCTCAAATACAACCAAATCCCGACTTCCGTCAGGCCACTACCCCATCACTCTGCCTGTGTAGAGCTGTCAGTAAGCCTACTCACACTCTACTCACAAGTACTCTGAGGGGAAGTCAACACCTGGCCAATGCAAGGACATGTCTGCCAGGGACCATGCTGTATTTATAAGAGGCCAGGTGCCTTGCTTCAAGAAAATAATTTCTGAAGCAAAACCCAATGACAATCCCTTGGATGATGCCCAAGAAATTGTCACCTCAGTGATCCTCCTGTTTGCTACTATTTTTATTTGATAAACAGACCTTTATCCTTGGGTCTAACAAGTTGAGAAGCAATCAGCAGTGATTCATGGTTTCAAGGCAAGGGGCCCTCTCAGCCAGGCTGGCTCTTGCTAGCATTTCTTTGGCAGCAGTACTGTAGATGCTTTCAGCTAGGTGAAAAACAGGACCTGAGAGAGCAAAGCTTTAACCCAAATAAAACCCCTCCTGAATATATTCCCCCCACTCCCTGTCAGGAAAGTAGTTGAGACAGCTGCTACCCACAGGTGGTAGTCCATGCAGTCAATTACACTGCTTATGGGTGGCTTGAGACACAAGGTCTCTGAACAATTATTTTTATCACTGCAGTTTTGACCTATCAKCACTTTTTGTCACTCCAACAACTCCTTATCAAATCCTCCTGTGCAGGTACAATATAACCTTGGGGAGAGCACAGGGTCTGTAGCAGGTACAGTTGGGAACAAATTATAGAAGTGACAGGGGAATAGGAATAGAGACAGAAGACAAGGCAAAACTAACCCCAGCTCAAGAAAAACAATAGAATATCCTCTGTTGACTCTCCCCTGTGTTCAAAAACTCTCAGCCCCCTCTCATCAGTGGAGTCCTTGCCCTTAGCCAAAGGGCACACAAAGAAAAACTCTACCAAAGTCTTGTTGACTGGTAACCGAAGAACACCACCACTTGATACACAAGCTGTTACGCACGAGCTCAGGAGCAGCTGTGTTTAGCTCACCAACGAGCCCTCCAAAGAGAGAGTGGTGCAGCCAGCCTCCTCTTCCCCATCACCCCACCCCATCACTGCCAGGCCCACCTAAACCATTAACTGGAGAGCCACAGCTGGGCAGCAAGCTGAAGAAAGGGCTCTTCCCCAACCTTTCTCCAGCTCCAGACTTCACAGTAGGATGCTCCCCTGTGTAGTCAGCTCTGTGCTCCACCCAGGAGCTAGCAGAATTCAACTGCAGAGAGGGCAGGGGGAAGTGGGGAAGGTTTGCTCAGGAGCTGTAGACAAACCTTCGCTGTAAGTGGTTCTAACTATCACATACCAAACAGGGGGGAAAAGTACTCAAAATTAGTGTCCTGCACAAAAAACAGCAGCTTAGTGGGGTTTTGTTGGGTTGGTTGTTTGGGTTTTTTTGGCGGTAGGAATCAAGTTGTCCAGGAATTATGCTTTGCTGATGTGCGCATTGGCTAGAGAGTCCTTTGGGGTGTAATCACAAAACCTCAGTCAACTTCATAATTCATTTGTCAGACTTGCAAAAATGCGTCCTTTTGTACAGAGGAGTAAACAGGCCAATATTTTGCCAAGTTTTGCCCTTCACCTTCCCCCAGTGCTGACAATAACTACACACAGTACCAGGTAAGGCTCAAGAGGTGCATGTCCAAGTTGAAGTGACTTACCTCAAGTTAAGTGGAAAATCAGCAAAAGCATCAGAGACTCGGACATTCTCTTGCTTCCAAGACAAGACAGATCATCCCTCTAGGAAAAGGGAAAGAGGCAAGTGTTACTCAAGCAATTAACTGATTAGCAAGTTAGTTTAGCAAATACCATCATGTTTTGTGCACAGAGGAAAAAAAAGACGTATTTTTTAATAGTTAAAATATCACAGATTCACAGATTCACAGAATGGTTTGGGTTGGAAGGGACCTTAAAGATCATCTAGTTCCAATCCCCCTGCCATGGGTAGGGACACCTTCCACTAGACCAGGTTGCTCAAAGCCCCGTCCAACCTGGCCTTGAACACTTCCAGGGATGGGGCATCCACAACTTCTCTGGGCAACCTGTTCCAGTGCCTCACCACCCTTATAGTGAAGAATTTCTTCCTTATATCTAATCTAAATCTAGCCTCTTTCAGTTTAAAGCCATTACCCCTTGGTCTATCACTACATGCCCTTGTAAAAAGTCCCTCTCCAGCTTTCTTGTAGCCCCCCTTCAGGTACTAGAAGGCTGCTATAAGGCCTACCCGGAGCCTTCTCTTCTCCAGGCTGAACAACCCCAACTCTCTCAGCCTGTCTTCATAGGAGAGGTGCTCCAGCCCTCCAATCATCTTTGCAGCCTCCTCTGGACTTGCTCCAACAGGTCCGTGTCCTTCTTATGTTGGGGGCCCCAGAGCTGAACGCAGGACTCCAGGTGGGGTCTCACGAGAGCGGAGTAGAGGGGGAGAATCACCTCCCTCGAACTGCTGGCCACACTTATTTTGATTGCAGCCCAGGATACAGATGGCTTTCTGGGCTGCAAGCGCACATTGCCGGGTCACGTTGAGCTTCTCATCAACCAACACCCCCAAGTACTTCTCCTCAGGGCTGCTCTCAATCCATTCTCTGCCCAGCCTGTATTTGTGCTTGGAATTGCCCCATATCAATGGAAGTTACTGGCTGGTTACAGCAGTGAGCTTCATACAGCCTCACAAACTTATGGATTTATCAGAAGAAGCAGTTTCAGGTTCTTTCATCTCCTCCAAACACTTGGGAAAGTCATTTTTGGCAATTTTCTCATAAGAATAAAAGCAACCACCAGCAATGACCAACAAGTAAAAAAAGATTTGAGCAAGATTAAGCCAGCCATTTTCTGGGTACATAGAGCAAATTCTGGAGCTGGACAGCACTTGGTTCTTTCTCTCCACAAGCAATGTTGCACACTTTTGCTAACACATACTTGTCATAAATAAAGCAATCTCCTGACCGAAGGCCCTAAGTGCTCTTATGCCTATAATACTACGAAAACTGGCCTAAGACCCCAGACTCACAGATGTAGGTTTCAACTCCACCGATGGCAGAAAGAGGAATAAACCATCCTCTCCTCTATCTCATCACACCAATTGTTGTGGTTTGACCCTGGCCAGCAACTAAACACCACGCAGCTGCTCACTCACCCCCCCTGCTCTGGTGGGATGGGGGAGAGAATCGGGAGGGCATGAGTAGGAAAACTCACAGGTTGAGATAAAAACAGTTTAATAATTGAAATAAAACAAAGTAGAACAGTAATAATAACAGTGATAACAACAACAATAATAGAATATACAAAGCAGGCAATGCACAATGCAACTGCTCACCACCCACCAAACCGACACGTTGCCCGATACGCGAGAGCCTGTCCCGTGACGCCAGAGCCCCCCCCCCTCCTTAGTTTTTATACTGAGCATGACGTCACATGGTATGGAATACCCCATTGGCCAACTGAGTCAACCGCCCCAGCTATGCTACCCCCGCCAGCCCTGATGCAAGCACCACCCAGCAACACCCAAAACATCAATGGGCCATCAACGCTCCTATTATACCAAACCCAAAACACAGCGCGCGCACAGACACACACACCCCCGCCAGCTACTGGGAAGAAAGTTAACTCTGTCCCAGCCAGAACCAGGACACCAACAGAGCAGGAGGGGGAAAAAACCCATACTCCCCACACCCACCCCAAATCAAATCAAGAAGCACTCATGCTTTTAGGCTCTCTAGGACTGCCATAAGCAATGCTAGCCAAAAAGCAGACTCCTGACTTGTGAATTTCAAAGGTTCACAGACTCAAAGTGTTATCGAAAGCATGAGGACTTAGGTCTGCAAGGTTGGATTGGGATTCCCCTGAAAAATACTTAAACTCATTTCAAGTGCTTGATGTTCCTGAACACATCAAAAATATCACAAACTTACTTCTTTTCCTTGTAGCATTTTGTTTCTTACTTCCCCCTTCCTCCCCAATTCAGTAAGTAAAAGAAAAAAGTCTTTATTTCCCCTGTAGTAGTACTAGTAGTGTGCAATAGTAGGTTCTTATCTCATCTCAGAAAAGGATTGGACAAGAATATTTAGATCTAGACTCAAATCCACACCATTGGAAAAGCTTTTAATAACCCTATTGATACCAACCACCAAGGAATATTGAAGGGACATTGTCCTGGTTTCGGCTGGGATAGAGTTAATTTTCTTCCTAGTGCTGTGTTTTGGATTTAGTATGAAAAGAATGTTGATAAAGACACTGATGTTTTTAGTTGTTGCTAAG
>JAYKAV010000818.1:10949-27047 GCA_035582835.1 Phoebastria nigripes | reverse complement strand
TAGGGTCCCAGGGAGCCCCTATAGCAACCCGGGGCACCCTATAGTGACTCAGGGAGCCCCTATAGCATCTGGAAGACCTCCTATAGCAAAGCAAGGTGGGCCTAGAACACCTAGGGGGTCCTATAGAGTCCCAGGGAGCCCCTATAGCAACCAGGGGGACCCTATAGTACCTGGGGGCTGGGGCTATAGGGTCCCAGGGAGCCTCTAGAGCATCCAGAAGAGCCCCTATAGCACCTAGAAGAGCCCTATAGGAACTGAGGGGGACTCAATAGAACCCGAAGAGCCCCTATAGGGACCAAGGTGGATCCTACAGAACCTGGGGGCGTCCTATAGCAACCCAGGGGGACCCTATAGCACCCAAAAGAGCCCTTATAGCAACCTGGGGAGCCCCTATGGCAGCCGGAAGAACCCTGTAGGAACTGGGGGGGACCCTATAGAACCCAGAAGAGCCCTATAGGCACTGGAGGGGACCCTATAGCACTTGGGGGGGGGCCTTATAGGGTCTTAGGCAGCCCGTATAGCACCTGGAAGAGTGCCTATAGCAAACGGGGGGGGAGCTGTAGCACCCGGGAGGGGCCTATAGCGATCCAGGGAGCCCCTATAGCTCCCTGTCRCCCCTTTTCCACAAGGTTAAAGCCAAGAGAGGCTCCCCGTGGCAGAGCCCGGTGGCGTTTCTATAAGGTACATCTTGTACCTAAAGAAATCGTGGGAGAGCTGGGAGCCAGGAACGAGCGCGACGCTGCCCCAGCCGCAGTTTTCTTTAAAAAAAAAAAACAAAAAAAACCCAACCCAAAACAGGGCAAAAAAACCCCAAACCCCAGCCCCCGCTCGTTCTACGGTAGCAGAAAATAACGATCGTTTGCTCCGTCGCCTGAAATAACGCGTTTGCCTCGCAGGCCGACGTGGAGGCGGCTCCGGAGGACACCCGCCGTGAGTGCCGCGCCGGTTATTTTAGGCTCCTGGGTGATGCCGGGCAACTGGAACGCTCGGCCGGAGCTGTGGGTGCTCGTGCCCAGCCGGAGCCTCGTCGTCGGGATGGTTTGACATCACGGCGGAAGGCGGGGTGGGGGGGGGACGCACACACGCGCGTGTTGATGCGAGAACTGTTGGGGTTTTTCCGGTAAATACCAAATATGCCAAAAAAAACCCCAAACCCCAGCCTCGATAATCCGTCGCAGGGCTCTACCAGGAGTATAAGATGCTCAAACAGCAAAGCGAGGAATCGGATCCTTCCCGGCGCAGCCCCTCCTGCCGGCCGGCGGCCCGGGAGACCCCAGCCGCGGAGCAGGTACCGGAGAAACCCCCCCGCACCGCTGCTTCAGCCTCGGGTTTTGTCTCCGGGAGCCTCAAAACCCCCGAGACTCGGCCTTCGCGCGAGCGCTTCGGGGGGGTTTCTGCTTCGTCCTTTGTTTCAGACCGAGCCCCTGTTTGTAAGGGGGTTGGTTTGACGTTTGCAGGGAAAATTGTCTAATTAGCACCACGTAATGCTTATTTTTCRTTTAGTAAGAGAACAAAACACCCCAAACGGAGCGTAGGACGCCGTGAGGCTGGGAAATCGAATGCCCGCGATCTCTGACATGCTTTACGCTCACCGGCGTCCAGGCTGCTGAAAGCGCTGGCTCGTTTTAATCAGTCTCTTAACGAGGCAACGATCGAGCCAGCCCCTGTGCTTGGGGTGAGGTCTTAAACGCCCCAGAGCTGCGTTTTTCACCTCAAAACGCGCAGGATGTGCTGCCTGCGGCCAAAAGACGCCGCGGTGTGATAATATCACGCTTGTTCTCCAGCTCCTCTCTCCTCTCGGAGGTATCGGAGCTCGTCTTCACGATAGGATTCACGGTTTTGGGATTTAAAGGTTTGAATTTAACAGGTTTTGGGATTTAATGGTTTGGATTTAATGGTTTGCGGTATCGTTGCAGGTGCCGGACTCCGGTTGTTGGGGCGCGCACCTGAACCGGCAGCCAAAAACCCCCGGGCTGAGCCACCGCGGCCGTGCCGTGCCGAAAGCCTCGGCGCAGTATTACGGGATGAAGCTAAAATCCAACCTGGGAGCTGCCGGCAAGGTCAGGGCTGGCCGGGGATCGGTGAAGTGGCGTGGAGAGAAGCTTCTGAAGCTGCTTGTGACCTTTTTTCCGCACCCCCCTCCTGCCAGAGCCCCCCAAAATGGTGGCCCCTTCCTTCCAGAGCCCCCCGCTGTTAGCAGAGGGTGGGAGCTGAGGGGTGGGGAGCACCCACAAACGCCGGCGAAGGTCCTGTTTGATTTGGAGGGGGCTGCGGAGTTTCAGTGGACGATCTGACCCCCGTCTGTCCTTCCTTCCCGCCCCCGTCTGTCCTTCCCCCGTCCGCAGGAGACACCCCTGACCCCAAGGAGGACCCCGACTCCCAGGAGGACCCCGGCTGTCCCCGGGCTTCCGTCAAATTCGGGGACAGGTGACAAAGCCACGATGCTAGAGGCTTCGCAGAGCGAGGGAGACGAGCCGGAAGATCTCCTCCTTCCTCCCTCGGTGTCGGGGCTGGCCCCCATCATCCTCGCTGCGGGGATGAAGCCTTCCCCGCCGCCACCGAATAAATTCCAGCAGCTGAAGCAGACGGTGGCACGGAGACTGGGCTCGCTGGATCCCGCCTGGCTGCGGAGGTGCCAGGGGACAGCAGGGGACGAAGGGACGATGCCGGGTGCCGCACAGGAGGGGGAGCAGGGAGAGGTGGGATGGGCCCCCCCGGAGCAGGAGGGGGGTGGCGGGGGAGCGTCGGTGGGAGATTCCGGAAAGAAAAGGCCACGCAGAGACGGTGGAGGTGGCACGGCGGCTCCCACGAAGCTCAGGCGGTGCCGCCAAGGCTCGGCCGAGGAAGCGTTTGACGCTGCCGGTGAGCTGAAGCAGAGCAAGGAGGAAGAGGAGGAAGAGGAAGAGCGTGTGGCAGCCCAAAAGGAGAGCGAGAAGGCATCAGCACTCTCGGAAAACATCCTGGGGGAGTTGGAGGAGGAGGAGGAGGAGAAGCCCAGATCCACCTGCAGAACCGTCGCTGCCAGGTAGGTCCCGGCGATGCCGGTGGTGCTGCCGGGCGCTCTGCCGCAGGTTCGCCTGCCTCGCCATAGCTCACCGCTGGCTTCAAACCGCCGGGGGGGGGGGGGGTTGCTGGTTCAGGTCCCAGTCCCCTCCAGCGTTTCCTCTTGGAAACGAACCCAGTAATTAAACCAAATCAAAGACGGGCTGCGGCGATGCCTCGTGCCGCTCGAAAGCACCGAAACATGGTTGGAAAAGGATGCCGAGAGAGCCAAGGGGGCTTTTTCCTATCCATTTCTATAAATAACGTGCTGCTTTTTCCCCTAATTCCTCCTTCTTTGGAATTTTTGGGGGTGAAGGAATAAGTTTTGGGGGTTTTTTAGCCTGATTTTCTTACGTAATTATGCCCTGCGTGCCTTTCACCTTCCCCCAAAGGGTCTGCGTCACGTTTAAGGGGACGTAAGATTTAGAGGTGATTTCTCTCAAAGCCGTTTTGCGGGCAGGGCGCTGGGGCTCTGCCTGCTCCTGCCTGCGCTGGGTGCAGGCAGGAGCTGGCGGCGGGGGGGGGAAGGATGGGGTCCCGATGGCCCCCCGACCCGCTGCCACGCGCAGGCAGGGGGTCCCTAGCCCGCCTCTCTCCCCGCAGAGCACCTCCGCAGAGAGGCGGCAACTTCRTCAAGCTTAACCTGAAGAAGAAATCTCATGTCCGAGGTTACGCCCTGCGGGGAAATCGCCTTCGCAAGCAGGTAATGTCCTGCCCAGCGCTGCCGGCATCTCCCGGGACCTCACCGCAAGCCTCGCACCGGAGGGGACCGCGCTGCTCGCCGGCTCTCACCGCCGAACCCATTTCCAGTCAAATTTAAATTCATCCGGTCCAGGATGAATTTAAAACTCTTCCAGCTCTTGCTCATCTTCGTGTTGTTCTTTGAATTTCTGTATTTTACCTTTTAGTTAATTTATCTTTATTTTTGAGTCGTCCCCGGCTCTGTCACCGCACGGGAGAGCGGCGCAGGCAGGAGTCACGGCTCAGCTCCCTGCCCTTCCCGCTGCTGCCTGACTTGTCGGCCTTTTCAGCTTCAGCTTTGCAACAAAAACCTAGAGTTTTTTTAATATCTCCCCTTTAATTAATGTGAAATCCTTCGGGATCATCTCTGGGGGAGGCAAGCATCAGTTGGAAGAAAATTGCCTTTATTTTTTTTAAAGCTTGGTGTGTTTAGGCAGCACTTGGCAAAAGCCCGGCGCCGGGGTGAAGTAAAATATAATAAAATATACTTTTATTAAAAATAAAAGTATAAAAATAACCGGAGACGGTCCTGCTTCGCAGGTGTGGAAGCAGAAGTGGCAGAAGAAAGCGGAGCGGTTCGGAGGAGGCGGCGGATCCATCGACCGAAGCTTGGACGTCTGCTTCAGGTGCGGCGGGACAGGGCACTGGGCATCGGCGTGCCGGGGCCGAGGTAAGGCTCTCCATGCCGAATTACGGGGTTTGTTTGGCAAAGCCATGGGCCGGGTTCGGATCTGGCTGTGCYGGAGCAGACGGAGCAGAGGCTGGAGGACGGGAAAGGCTTTCCCACCTCCCTGCGGCTTCTCTCCGCTGTTGGCTTAAGGATTTTTGGGGAAGAGGGTGAGAAGATGAGGCAGTTTCTTTACCATGGATTTAAGTAGAGAAGGGACCTGCTTCTTGCCTGCAGAGACGGCTGCCGGCCCGCTGCCGGAGGAGAACGGCCACGCCGATGAAGAGGAGGAGGCTCCCCTGCCCACGCTGGAAGAAGTGGCTCGCAGGACCAACACCGTCTGCCGAGAGCTCTCCGGTGAGGCCCCGTGGCTCGCCGGGCTGCCRGCTTGCTTCACTCTCCACTGACACGCTGTGGTTGGCTTTGGGATGAACTCCGGGAGATGTGGAATCGTTTCCTTTTTTTTCCCTATGGGAAGTTTGTTGGGGGGGTTTGCCTGGGTTTTGGCAGCCTGGGTTTTGTGCCGGGATGCGTCTCCTCCAGGAACGCCAGCCTAAAATACAGGCAGGCTCACCACGCTTGTTCCTGTGTGGCGGTGGGCGTCCAGGCAGGGTAGGAAAAGCTGCCCGTGGCTCCCGACTGCTGCCTTTGTTCCTGGCAGAGAGCGGAGGCAGCGACCGGGAAAGATCCGAGAAGACTTTGGAGGCGACGACTTCCCTGGATGTGCGGAGGCCGGCGTACGAGCCGCCCGCTCCCCCTGCGCCCGTGGAGCCCCTCTAYGGCCCGGGGCCGGAGGGGAAGGTGCGAGGTACGGCTCCCCGAGGCGCTCTGAGCAGGTCGGGGAGGGGTTTGGCCCCTCTGGTCCCTGCCTGACTGCGCGTCCTTCCCCCCGACAGAGACCCCGGAGGAGGTGTTTGAGGCTCTGAAGGCGCTGGGCTACAGCTCCTTCCGCCCGGGCCAGGAGGTGGCCATCATGAGGATCCTCTCAGGTGGGTTTGTTTTCCCCACGACCTCCCTTCCTCCACGGGGTTTGGGCTCTCCGTGATCCCCCTCCCGTGCGGGGTGGCTGGGTTTGTCCCCCAACTAAATCCCCAACCCCTCGTTCTGCCAGGTCTGTCTACGCTGGTGGTGTTATCGACGGGGATGGGGAAGTCCCTCTGCTACCAGCTCCCCGCTTACCTCTACCACAAGCGTTCCAAGTGCATCACCTTGGTCGTCTCCCCGCTGGTGTCCCTGATGGATGACCAGGTACCGCTCGGATGTCCCGGTTCTCCCACCCCAACCCCTGCGAGGACACTGCTGGGTTGCGCGTTGCTGTGGTTAAAGGCTCACGTGGGGGGTTCACCTCCAAGGGGGTTCCCCCCAAGTCACCGGAGGCCACCGCGGCCGCGTGACGGGCGTCGCTTCCAGGTCTCGGGGCTGCCGCCCTGCCTGAAGGCCGTCTGCATCCATTCCAACATGACCAAAGCCCAGCGGGAAGCGGTGATGGAGAAGGTGAGGGACTGGGGGTTCTGAACTCTCCGGGAAGAACCATGCGTGCGAGGGTGTCCCGGCGCTGCCGTGCCCGTGCAGCTGCGCGATCCCGGTGAGGGCAGTGCCGGATGGCAGCAGCGCCAGGTCCCAGCCAGGCCGTTCCCCCTGGGAGAGCGGGTAAAGCACCCCTTGTGCCGCTCTCCTCCCTGATCCGGTGTTCCCGGATCCGGTGCTCCCGGTGCAGGTGAGGCAGGGCGAGGTGCAGGTGCTGCTGCTGTCCCCCGAGGCCCTGGTTGGCGGAAGTGGATCGGGATCCGGCTACCTGCCCTCTGCCGATCGCTTGCCGGCCGTGGCCTTCGCCTGCATCGACGAAGCTCACTGCGTTTCCGAGTGGTCCCACAATTTCCGTCCCTGCTACCTGCGGCTCTGCAAGGTGCGAGGAAGGAGAGCGCATCCCGAGGGGAGGGAACCCATCGGGGCAAGGAGGGACATCAGGCTCCTGGGTTTTTTTGTTTTGGGTTTTTTTTTTCCCCCTCCTCTCAGCAGGTTCTCCGGGATCGCCTGGGCGTGCGCTGCTTCCTGGGGCTGACGGCGACCGCCACCCTGGCCACGGCGCGGGATGTAGCCCAACACCTCGGCATCCCGGCGGAGGAAGGGATAGGGGTGCGCTCCGCCGCCGTGCCCCCAAACCTGCGCCTCTCTGTCTCGCTGGACAGGGACAGGGATCAGGTAGGGACAAGGATGGGTTTAAAGAAATCGGCTTTGTTGCTGTGACGCTGGATTCGGGGTGGATCTTGTAGGAGGAAAGATCCCCAGCCCTTTTTGGGGAACCCTCACCCCCTTCTCTGCCCGCAGGCCCTCATCTCTCTGCTGCGAGGGGAACGTTTCGGGTGCTTGGACTCCATCATCGTCTACTGCACGCGGCGGGAGGAGACGGCTCGCATCGCGGCGCTCATCCGAACCTGCCTCCAAGGAATGCCGCTCAAGGAGCCTGCCGGAGCCGGGGAGCCAGGACGGGACGCTGCCAAAAGAAAGCAAGCGAAGGGTAGGTGGCACAGCCTCGCTTTCCGAAAGGAGCGCGAGCCCAAAATGTCCCGTCCGGTGAATCCACGCTGGAACAGAGAATCCCTAGGGAATGAGCTGCGCTCGTGGGACTCTCCACGGAGGTTTCTGGCTCCCAAAGTCCGGCTCTATCGGCCGCTTCACCCTGGTGCAGAGCGCTGCTTCTCTTCCCCCGCCTGCATCGGATGCTTTAAAGCCAAGCTTTGATTTTTCTAGTGACAGCCGATAACGATGGATGCTTATTAGCCGTCGTTAATAAGGCTCCGCGTTGGGTTGAGCACGCAGGGGAGCCTTCGTCGTGCGGCTCTGCGGGGTTTTTCTTTCCAAACCTCGTAGCTGTGACTTGGGAGTCTTTATTCTCCCTCGAAATCTGTACCGTGGATCCGTGGCCGAGCTCTGCCTCGCGAGCGCTGGAAGCGTTCGGCCCCAGGGATCCTCTCCCTCGCCTGCTTTGTTTGCTGAAGCTGGGCGAGCTCATGCCATCCCATTTCCAAACCAGCCGGGCCTTGACGACTTCTGGCAGCTAACGAGGAGCGCACACCCCTTTGCTGGGGAGCAGCAGCCCTGCTCCTGCCTGCAATACCCCCTCCCCAGGGCTGATTTCTGCCCAGGCAGGGTTTCCTGCCATTTACTGCTCATTTCCATCCCTGATTTAATTAGCAGCTGTGCTTTTGCTGACGGAAATCGCTAATTAAATGCCGTTAAAGCCTCTCTCTCTGCTTGCTTTCAGCAAAGAAGAGCGTCCGCCACCCGCTGAAGTGGATTGCGGACGCTTACCACGCCGGCCTATCCGCTGCCGAACGCCGCCGTGTCCAGAACAGCTTCATGAGCGGCCAGCTCCGCGTGGTGGTGGCCACGGTGGCTTTCGGCATGGGGTTGGATAAGTCGGACGTCCGCGGCGTCGTGCATTACAACATGCCCAAGAATTTTGAGAGTTACGTGCAGGAGATCGGCCGGGCAGGGCGAGACGGTGAGCCAGCTCACTGCCATCTCTTCTTGGACCCGGAGGTAAGGCTTGCCAGCGGAGTCGGGGGGGGGGGTTCCCCTAAATTTTAGGGGGCTTCCCCAGGGCTCACCGCTGCCTCCCCAGGGCGGGGATCTCCACGAGCTGCGRCGCCACATTTACGGCGACACGGTGGATTTTTTCACCATCAAGAAGCTGGTGCAGAAGGTTTTCTCTCCCTGCAAGTGCCTGGAGCTGCACCAGAAACGCCAGGACGTCATCAGGGTGAGGAAGGGGCTGAGGGCTCCGCTCCCGTGGCCTTCCCAGCTTCTTAACTCATTAAGTAACGAGCTAACATAGTAGAAAACACTTTAATTGTTGGGTGGCCGCATCAGGGAGCTTAAATCAGTTGAGGGAAGTCTGGGGAACACCCCAGCTGGGGTGAGGTGGGCCGTGGTGAAGGATCTGGCCAGGAACGGGCAGGAGAGGGGTTGGGATGTCCCAAAAGGAAGGCAGGAGCCTGGCCGCCCTCTAACCGGTGACGCCACGCTGCATGATGCGTCCCTCGCAGGACGGGGAGGTGGAGGACACTGAAATGGCCGAGCTCTCGGAGGAGGAGGATGGCGGCGCGGCGGCGAGGCGGAGCGGGCAGGGGCAGCGGGTGTGCTACAAGCACGAACGAGCCATCCCCATCCAACAAACCGTGGAGTCCCTGGACATACGGGAGGAAGGTGAGGGGGCGGAATCGTCTCCGAGCGAGGCCGGCGGAGGTCCCAAAGGGGATCGGGATCCCTCCGCAGCTCCCCGCTCTCCTCTTGCAGGCATCGAGACCCTCTTGTGCTACCTGGAGCTGCACCCGCAGCGCTGGCTGGAGCTGCTGCCTCCCACCTACTCCTCCTGCCGACTGCTGTGCTACGGGGGACCCCGGCAGCTCCGGGCTGCGGCACGGAGGTTAGAACCCACACTGTGGGGCACCGGTGTGAATGCCGCGGCGTTCCCGGGGGGTGGCTGGAGCCCTCGTGGCATGGTCTCTGCCGGGTGGGAGCCGCGCCGTGGCTGGAGGTKAAAATCGGTCTCCGAGCCACGGCGGCAGCGGGTTTCTGGTGTCTCCTGCGCTCAGCTCTCCCCCCATCGCCRTCTTCCTGGCCCGGGAGCACCTGGCAGGGAGGGACCACGGCCACGCCAGCTCCCTGGAATTCGACGTGGTCTCGCTGAGCGATTCCATGGGTTGGGAAGTGGCGTTGGTAAAACGCGCCCTGCGCCAGCTCCAGTGGGATCCGTGCCTGCGGCAAGGTACCGGCGTCCCTGGGTTCTTCAAGGCGGGGGGTGGAAATCTGTCCTGCRCCGCCGGCAGCTGGACGGATCTCGGTGGGTGCCGGCTCAACYGGTTTTTGGTGCCTTCAGACGGCCGCGGTGAGGGGAAGAGCGGGGTCCTGGTGGAGTTTGGAGACTTGTCTTTCCACCTACGCGCCTACGGCGACCTCACCGACCAGGAGCTGGACTCCGTCTGTGACTTCCTCCACCGAAGGGTGGTGGCCAGGGAGAAGACGTCTCTTGGCCAGCTCCGCGCCTGCTTCCAGGCCTTCCAGAGGTGAGCGTGGGTGGCGAAGACCACCCAACCCCTGCAGCCCCCTCTGTGTGGTGGTCCTACGGTTGCCCACCCTCCTATCCCTCCCAGTTTGGGGCCCATTTTGGTACTGAGAAGGGAGGAGGTTGACACTGGGGTGCAGCGTGGCCTTCCAGACCYGCGGTCCTCACCCTGCGGATGAGGAGGAGGAGAAGAGCTCCTGCCTGAAGGCTCTGCTCAGCGACTACTTTGAGAAGGAGCCCGCTGGCGAGCAGGCTGAGCGCGGCTGTGAGGAAGAGGAGGAGGAAGATCTCGGGGATGCTAAAGTGAGCAAATCCACTTTTATTTGGAGCTGCTTTGAGCTCTGACCGTCAGCCGGTATTTCTGGTACACGGCAGCTCCGGTTTAGATGAGACTGGGGATGGATTTGGGGTGAGGAAGAGGAGGGATGCGACCTTCCCCTCCCGCCGTGTCCTTTCCTTCACAGCTACGGGAGTGGGAGAGCCAGATCCGCGCCGACATCCGCCATTTCCTCGCCATCCGCCAGGATGAGAAGTTTTCCGGCAGAGCTGTCGCCAGGATATTTCACGGCATCGGTAAGAGAAGCCGGGGAGGGGGTCAGGTGCCAAATTGGGCTTCTTCCACCGGGCTCCGGCACCTGCCCGTCCCCTCCTCACCGGGGGCTTCTCTGCCCGCTCCCCGCAGGCAGCCCCTGTTTCCCTGCCCAGATCTACGGCCGCGATCGCCGGTTCTGGAGGAAATATCTCCCCTTTGACTTCCACCGCCTGGCCCGCCTGGCCACCGAGGAGATCCTGGCCAGCAGGTGAGGGCAGGAGGCGAAACGGCGGGGCCACCTCGCGCTGGAGGGACAGCAGTGCCACACGGGACGTCACCCTGGCCCCCGGGGGTTGCGCCAGCGTGCCCCCCCCCCCCCCCGCCAGCTGAGGACCCCGTCTTGAGGGGGCAGAGACCACCCTAACGCCGAGAAGCGGGGTGTAGCCTCCTGGGGGGGCTGCCTGCGCTGTGCCGGCAGGGATTTTTATCTGGATTTTATCAAGGAATTAATAAAGGGCATCGACCTCTCCACCCCCCCCGCCTACACTTTGCTGCCTGCGTCGCCCGGGGGGAGTGAATCGGCTGTGGGTGACACACACACCCCCATCGTGGGGGGGCCGTTGTCATGGTGATGTCGCGGTGTCGTTACTATGGCAACGTCGGGGGAGGTGGTACTGGGGGGGGTCTGTTGCCATGGCACCAGGGGGGTAGGATGTCCGTTGCCATGGCTATAGGGGAGTCCATCACCCCGTCACCAGGAGGGTGCCAGGGTCCCTGCCCTCAGCGCGCCCGGCAACGCCGGGTGCCACCGCGGCTCTGGCTCCCTGCCGGCTCCCTGCCTGCGCCGCCCCAGCGAGCAGCTGCTCAGGGCACCAGCGAGGAGCCGGAGCAGCCAGCCCCGGCGCGCCGTCCTTCCCTACCCCCTTTTCCAGCCAAAATTGGGTGCTCTTCTCCTGGCACCCGGCTCTCGGGGAGCCCCAGGGAGGATGAAGCCCTTCCCCATCCCCTCCAAAAACGGTTTGGTTTTTGGCACCGGCACTGAAACCATCCCGGCAGGGCTGGGGTGGAAACTGGTTTTCAACTGGAGAACTTCACGCCCCAGTCTCCTCCTGGCGCTGGGCTCTCATGGGACATGCCGTTCCTTGCCGGTGCGGTGTCGTCTACGGTTCGGGAAGGTCACGCCGCAGCAGCAACTCAACCGCGTTGCCAAAACCCTTTTAAACATTAACCGGTGGAGCCGGGTGCCGAGGCCATGCCGTCCTCGAGGGACACCGGCGCCAGGCAGCCTCCTCCACCAGCCCTGGAGGAAAAACCCAGCTCGTGGCACGACCCACGGCACAGGCGGTAAAAGCCGAGGGCTGGCCGCGGCACTGGAGCCTTCCCTCCTCATCCTCTTCCCTTTAGGTTTTCCCGGCGGCGTGCCGGAGCAGGGAGGCGGTGAGGGTGTGCCAGAGCATCGGGGAGGGGCCGGCAGGGACTCTCCAACCTTCCCTCACCAGCACATCTCGTGGTAAGCGCCRACGGTGAGACCCTCTCCCCAGGGCGGGACCCTCTCCCCGGGGATCAGGGTGGTCCCCGACCCCCGCGTCCCCCTTCCCCCGCAGCCCCTGCGCCATGGCCCTGCCCTGGGCTCTGCTGCTGCTCGGCGAGGTCCTGGCGCAGGATGCGGCCACCCAGGGCTGCCTCCTCCTGCCAGCTGGTGAGTCCCAACCTTTCCGCCCTTCCTCGCCGGTGGGAGCATCTACGAGGTCGCTCCCGGTGGGACGAAGCCTTGCTAGGAGGCCCCGGTGATGGGCTTGACCCCCTCCTTGGCAGCTTATAACGCGGCGCTGGGGCGCCCGGCCAGCCAGTCCTCCGTCTTCCCCAACATCAGCATCGCCGCCAACGCGGTGGACGGGAACCGGGACGGCGTCTGGCAGCACGGCTCCTGCGCCCGCACGTTGACGGAGCTGGAGCCGTGGTGGAGCGTGGACCTGGGCGGGCGCCGCGCCGTGGCRGCCGTGGTGGTGAAGAACCGGCAGGATTGCTGCTGGCAGCGGCTGCGGGGAGCACAGGTCCACGTCGGGGACGCGCCGGCCGAGCGCGGCAGGRACAACCCCATGTGAGCCAAAAACGTGGGGGTTTTTGTGGGGGGCATCACCAGCCTAGCGGTGCCGACGTCTCCTGAACCCCGTTTCTTCCTCCCCGGCAGCTGCGGCACCATCACGGATGCCGGCCCCGGTTCGCTCAGCACCGTCTGCTGCGCCGGGCTGCYGGGTCGTTACGTCTCCGTCCTCATCCCCGGCCGGGAGGACGCGCTGGTGCTGTGCGAGGTGGAGGTGGTGCTGCAGGGCTGCCTGCCCCTGCCCGGAGGTGAGGGGCTCCCGGGGGACTGGCGGGGCGGCAGCCGGAGCTGGCAGCCTTGTGCCACGCTCCCTGCGGCAATTCCAGCCCCCAACGTGGCGCGGGGCCGCGCCATCGCCCAGTCGTCCACGCTGAACGCCATCAGCCTGGCCGCCAACGCCGTGGACGGGAGCGGTGACGCCGACTGGGAGCACGGCTCCTGCGCCCACACCGAGAAGCAGCCGGAGCCATGGTGGCGTGTGGACCTGGGCCGCCGGCACGCCGTCTACGCCGTTGCCATCACCAACCGCCGCGACTGCTGCTGGGAGAGCCTGCTCGGCGCTCAGGTCCACGTCGGGGACTCCCTGGCTGACCACGGCAAGCGCAACCCCGTGTGAGTGGGGCTCCCGGCGAGGTCCCCCACCCCAGCACAGGATTCTCCCACCAGCCGTAGCCGTGACGGTTCCCTCCCGGCAGCTGTGGGGCCATTTTGGACACCGGTCCTGGCTCCACCAGCACCGTCTGCTGCAACGGGCTGCCGGGTCGCTACGTCTCCATCATCATCCCCGGTCGGGAGGATTTCCTCGTCCTCTGTGAAGTGGAGGTGATGGCACAGAGCTGCCTCCCCCCACCCGGCGGTAAGGACCGAAAGACCCCCTGCGGCAAGGAGCCGGCACGTGCCGGATGGCCTCCGGCGAGTGCTGACCTCCCTGAGCCCTGTAGAGGTGATTCGGTCCCTGCAGCGCTGGGGGAAACGGGGGCGGGGGGGATGGGGATGTCACACGTGTCCCTGAGCTGGTGGCACGTCGGTGTGCCGGGACCGCGGCGTGGGGGTGCCTGGGGGGACTGGGGGAGGACAGTCCCCAGCGCCGGCTCTGCGCCCGTGGGGTGATGCCTGGCCACGGGTCACCGCTGGCGGTGAGCACCTGGAGCTGGCGTCACCGTCCCGTGGCGTCCCCCAGCCCAAAACCTGGCCCTGCGGCGCCCGGCGGCACAGTCCTCCACAGCCGGCGGGGCCAGCAGTGCCATCAACGCCGTGGACGGGAACCGGGATGGTAACTGGCGGCACGGCTCCTGCTCTCAAACCGAGAGGGAGCCGGAGCCATGGTGGACGGTTGACCTGGGCCAGCGCCGTGCCGTGGCAGCCGTGGTGGTGAGGAACCGCCTGGACTGCTGCTGGCACCGGCTGAAGGGTGCCCACGTCCACGTCGGGGACTCCCTCGCCGGCCACGGCACCAACAACCCTGTGTGAGTGCCACCGTGCCGGCCCCGCGGTGCACGGCTGCTTCGGCGTTCGCCCGCCCTCACCCCCGTCCCTGTCCCCGCAGCTGCGGCACCATCACAGACACCGGCCCCGGTTCCACCAGCACCGTCTGCTGCCGCGGGCTGCGTGGCCGCTACGTCACCATCGCCGTCCCCGGCCGGGAGGAGCGGCTGAGCCTGTGCGAGGTGGAGGTGGTGGAGCAGGGCTGTGCCGCGCTGCCCGGGGGTGAGTGGGCTGGGGGGGCACCGGGGGGGCTTTTGGGGACGCATCACCCCCAGCCYGGCTCTTCCCGCAGCCCAGAACGTGGCCCTGGGCCGCCCGGCCGCCCAGTCCTCCGTGCTGGACTCCAGCAGCGGCGCCGCCAACGCCGTTGATGGGAACCGGGATGGCAACTGGGAGCACGGCTCCTGCGCCCACACCACGGAGGAGCCGGAGCCGTGGTGGCACGTGGATCTCGGCCGCCGGCACGCCGTCTACGCCGTGGTGGTGAAGAACCGCCACGACTGCTGCTGGGAGAGGCTGAAAGGCGCCGAGGTCCACGTCGGCGACTCCCTGGTTGACCGCAGCCGGCGCAACCCCGTGTGAGCCCCAGACCTGTCACCACCACCAGGACCCCCACCAGGACCATGCCGGCTCATCCTCCTCCTCCTCCTCCTCCCTCTCCCGGCAGCTGCGGCATCATCACGGATGCCGGCCCCGGTTCGCTCAGCACCGTCTGCTGCCACGGGCTTCGCGGTCGCTACGTCTCCATCCTCATCCCCGGCCGGGAGGACGCACTAGCGGTGTGCGAGGTGGAGGTGATCCGGCAAGGCTGTGCCCCGCTGCCCGGAGGTGAGTTGCCGGCAGAGCCGACCCCACCCCCCACCCCAGGCACCCTGGCACCCACCCCCCCACCCTGTGGTGTTTGCAGCCCCTAACGTGGCGCGGGAGCAGCGGGCGACGCAATCCTCCACCTCCAACGGCTCCGGCGTCGCATCCAAGGCGGTAGACGGGAACCGGGATGGCGTCTGGCAGCACGGCTCCTGCAGCCACACGCGGCGAGAATGGGAGCCGTGGTGGAGCGTGGACCTGGGCGGGCGCCGTGCCGTGGCGGCCGTGGTGGTGAAGAACCGGCAGGATTGCTGCTGGCAGCGGCTGCGGGGAGCACAGGTCCACGTCGGGGACGCGCCGGCCGAGCGCGGCAGGGACAACCCCATGTGAGCCAAAAACRTGGGGGTTTTTGTGGGGGGCATCACTGCCCCAGCAGTGCCGACRTCTCCTGAACCCCGTTTCTTCCTCCCCGGCAGCTGTGGCGTCATCACGGATGCCGGCCCCGGTTCGCTCAGCACCGTCTGCTGCCAGGGGCTGCCGGGCCGCTACGTCACCGTCACCATCCCCGGCCGGGAGGAGCAGCTGGCTCTCTGCGAGGTGGAGGTCTACAGCGTCTTCCCCGAACTCTGAGGGSTCTCGGGGGGACGGGGCCGTGTTGGTGTGTCCCCACCTTGGGACAAGGGGACCGGAGACGTGTCCCAAAGCCACCCCATGGCACGATCCGGCCGCACCAGACACCCATCGTGGCTCCCCGGCATTGTGGCCACCCCAATAAACGCTGCCGTGGCCCCCGTCTGCCATTTTGTGCCTTTCCTTGGGCTCCCGCTGGCGCGGTTACAGCACGGCCGCGTCCATCCCTCCCCTCCTGCCCCCCCGGGACGCCGGCGCGGCGGTGGAGGTGGGTTTCGGCAGGGAGGCGGCGTCAGGAGAAGCGACGGAGGAAGGCAGCGTGGAAGCGGGTGAGGGCCAGCAGCACCTGCGCCAGCGTCACAGCCCGRGGGAGCAGGGACAGCCTGGGGCGGGGAGGGGAGAGGGGACAATTCTGGGGGAGGGGGACATGGCCCAGGGGACCCGGGTGCCCTCTCCCTGCCCAAACTCGCTCCCCGGGGCCACCGCCATCCCCGTCACCTCCCCCGGCTTCTGGCAGAAGACGACATCGGGCTCCAGGCCCAGCGCCTGGGGGAGAAGGGACGGGAGGGTCACCCTGCGCCACGGGGGGACCCTGTCCCCAGGGTGGCCCCAGGACCCCCCACGCCACAGCGTTCCCCACACTCCCACCCTGTCCCACGGCCCTGGGCTGGCTCCTGTCCCCAGCACGGCCCATGTCCCCAAGATGTCCTGTACCCCCATGGTGCCCCATCTCCCATGGCGTCCCATGTCCCCAGGACTCCCCATACCAGAGGGTGCCCCACACGCCCCTGGGCTGGCTCCTGTCCCCAGCACGGCCCATGCTCTGGCTTGTCCCATGTCCCCCGGACACCCCATGTCCCCAGGACCCCCCACGCCACAGGGTTCCCCACACTCCCACGCTGTCCCACGGCCCTGGGCTGGCTCCTGTCCCCAGCACGGCCCACGCCCCGGGACCCCACACCCCTGGGGTCCCCCCTGCCCGGCCCAGGGCGCGGGGCGGGAGCTGGATGCGGGGGAAGGCG
>JAYKAV010000817.1:24819-36116 GCA_035582835.1 Phoebastria nigripes | reverse complement strand
GGGACATGGTTTAGTGGGCATGGTGGTGTTGGGTTGACGGTTGGACTTGATGATCTTAGAGGTCTTTTCCAACCTTAATGATTCTATGATTCTATGATTTTTTTTCTAGTCAGCAGAAGGATTTCTATCGGCATCTAGAGATTTCATGCAAGGTATGCATGTACATACACTGTATGCAAGTTGTACATTTCTTGTTTGCAAGAAGAGCTCATTCAACCCTTTACACTCATTTACAGATACTTCACTCTATTTTTGACCCAAGCTTAAAACCTCCTCCACCAATAATCACAAAAGTTGAAATAAGGGACTAAAGTTTAAGACTGTTTTCTTTAAATCCAAAATACAAGGAAGATATATATGTGAACAAGCACCTTTGATAACCAAGAACTTGGGACAGAAAATCTAAAAAAAAAACCCCTAACAATGATTTTCACTGTTATGATGGATTTTAATTCTAAGCTACATCTGTATAAAGTCCTTCAAAGTTATTAAAAGTTGTTCTTCCCAATCAAAAATATTAATAAATTGTATTAATTATATTTTGCCACCAGCATTGATAGCTATCCTAGCCAAATCTAAAGGCTCAGTCATTTTGCTTCAAAGCTGTAAGGTTCTTATATTGTGTAATCAATTTGACTTGCTTGTAGATAATTAAATACTAGCGAGTGATGAAAACTAGACAAGATGTATTGATTTCAATTGGATAAAAACTCAGACGCATTCTCTGTGATTTTTCAATATGTAAAAACCTCTCAGAACACCACCAATGTCTTGCAGCTTGAAAATTATGGTAAATGGTTAAGATGAGGTCAAGGAGGGTATGTGTATAAATCCTTCCCTCTTTGGAAGAAGACTGTACTCCTATAAATAGTTGCAAGGCAACATCTAACTATTAAATCAGTAAGAATGGTGGCACTGACTTCTGTCCAAGTGCCAGATCCAGAAATCACTGAAGTTCACCGCACTGACAAAAGGCAGCTTTTATTAACCCCCAAATTAATAAAAGCTCTAAATCCCTTTTTGGATCATCGTGAAAAGTGAGCAGTGTCTTGACATTCACTACAGATGTGGAAAAACAATTACTAACTGAAAATACCACCTGCAACTCTGAACTCTTATTTCCAGCTCAGTAAAAAAAATCCAAGAACTTTTTAACATCTAATACTATCACCAGTAATTAGACTTCAGTGTTGCACGAAGATGGAGATGTATCTGTTCCTCACTAACAGATCACTGCATTGCTGTAAGTAAATAAACAACTGTACATAGAAATAAAATGTAATCTCATGACACTGGCAAGTCATAAAGTTAGCTCTTCAAATTTCAAGGGTATTTTATCTTCTCTTTGTCACTTAGGCAATGAATTACATGTATACTGGTTGTGACTGAACATGAATTTCAAAATCACTATTCCCAAATACAGCAAAACTAAAAATTCTTTTGAGGAAATGGAAGTCTTGTGTCATTCTGAGTGGACATGTCCACATAATGTTTAAAAGATGAATTTAATTCCAGTTAAAATAATGGCAATCCTCCTCAGGTATCAAAAGACACTGACAACTTACAGCTCCTGATGCAACAGGAAAAAGTGTGATTTTCACAACATGTAATTTGGACACCACATAAGGTGCAAACTATAAAACCTGCCTCATGTAAATAGACCTGATTAGAAAACAGAAAGATTTTAATGAATATAGATTCTCTTAGTTTGCAAAGATGACAACTTTTCTGTACCCTTCTGCCCAAAGACACTGAAATGTAAATTGGACTGAAATTCATATATGACTTATACCCCTGTCCTAGCCAATGTCCTCCTCCTATCTTGACTGATTCCATTACGCCACCCAGAGGGAGACTTCCAGCAGTTCGTTAGAAATAAAACAAGAGAAAATCTTACTGCTCATAGCTGGTTAAGAAGGAAAATATTTCCTAAGAATGACCTGTGATCTGTCATCTTCCATGCGAAGGAAAGACCTATGGTGTTTTCGGGGTCTTAAATAATGGTTTCAGGGTGTCATTTGAAGATGGTATTTTTCTACTTATTCACTTTTTCTCTATTAAAAGCAAATCAGGTCAAGCCTCAAGTCTCAAGTCTCACAGAGGTACATTGTGTCAGAGAAGAGAAAGTTGCGATGATCTCCAAGGCATTAAGAAAAACAACTCGTCAGATGCCACAGAATACCATGGGGCTTTCAGTGGTCACCAATTCTTATTTTTTCTCCTGTCAACAGCCATTTGCAGATAGCCTTACTAAATCCAGAAGCTTTCCCCAACTTTTAGAATACATTAATCCTTCAGCAACAGATACAGAGCATCTTTCCTGGAGAAAAAGATTCTTTGTTGATGGCCACATGAAAACAACATTAATTCATTTCAGAGGATTGACTTTCAGCACTGTCGTGTATTTCTGTATACACTCCTTACTGTAATTCAAAGAAAAAGCTTAGAAAAAATAATGATTATAAAATATGGATTCTTTTGCCAAGGGGGAAAAAAAATATACATGGCTTAAGTAGGTGATCTGAGACTTTGACCTTTTCAGTAAACTTACAAACAAGCTTTGCACATTCCACTGTTTCATCTGGCACATATTTGTACTGGGTTGGGTTAAGGCACCCTAGCTTAAACTGAGTATTATCTTGCTATATATGCATTTTTATTGATTTCAGTGGGAACTACCAGTGGAAGCAAACAGTACAAAACGTGTCAGGGTCTCTAAGGTGCCTCCCCATCTTAGAAAACGTGTTTTTATAAATATGTGTGTTCCGTGGGAGTATCTTCACCATGTTTATAAAAGTTTTAGTATATTCAAGTCCACGCCACAATTCCTTTGCATCTCACATACTGTCTCATATCCTGTAAACTCATCTTTCTTTGCCACTATTTAAATGCCTACACTGAAAACAAACAAACTAGACTATACTTTTTTACATGCATCCTTTCTTTCTGGCATATGCACATGCCAGTTTTCCTCAACTGGCTGAACAATCTCTTTTGATTAAAATCCCCCCCGTTTATATATGCTAGCAGCAGAAGTGCAGCATATGTCAGTTTTCATGCATCTCAAACCTTTTTGAGTCACTCATTCCAAATTACAGATTTTTATTCTGTAGAAGGAAAATCTGCTCTTCATCTCTGGGTGCAGAGACTTTAAAACATAAATAAAGACATGAAAACACTGTGCAGTGGTAAGTCAAATGCCTACCAGAAGTCTACTATGTCAAGAGCTATTTCTACCAATTAAACTCAGAAAATGGTCTCAAGCAAACAAGATCTGTTTTTCGTGAAATCATGTTGATTTGCATTAATAAAGTTGCTATCCTTTAATACTTTACTGATTGAATCTTTCATATATATCTCAGTACAGATGTCAAGCTAACTGGTATAAAGTTACTTGAGCTTCACAGGAGAATGAATACTTTTGAACCGTACAAAGCCTGGGCATTGTAAATGACACATTTGGAGTCCCCCAACAAGCTACACAAATGTAGAATGGTACTGTACATATTTTCCTCTTCAATAAGTTCTTAGGTTCACTTTTTCGTTTTTGTCTATACAAGCCATCTGTGTATTGGAGAAATTAGTTCCAAATGTGTGTAATTTAAAATCCATCTTTTTTCACAATGTGTGCAATCAGACTTGAATTATTTAGAAATTATCAATGCAAGCTGCCTCACTTAACCCTTTGAAGGGAAAGAACATGGAAGGAGAAAGAAGTATATCCAGGCAGTGGACTAAATAACTGAAATCAAGGTACAAGAGGTCATGGTGACAAAACCCTGACCTCACCTCATTGCCAAGACCAAAATGCCCAGGTCACAGAGACAATGCAAATTAGCTGACAAAGAAGCCATTGTCACTTGCAGTGCGGCTGTCAATTATTAACTTGTATTGCTAGTCATAACCCTAGGTTTTCATAAATAGTTCCCAACTGTGTACCCTTCCCTCCTGCCCAAGGGGAAAAAAAAAAAAACAAAAAGTACACAAAAAGGGCTATTCTAGACTGGTTTTTTTTCCCCTATTAGCAGCTGTGAAAAAAGATGTAATGCATTTCAGTGCCACAAGTAACAAGACTGATCGTCCCAGTCAGCACCACTGTAAACTAGCAAACTCCTTAAAGCCAATAAACTTATACATATACAGGAGAGTGGGCACAAGTCCCCATCTTTTTTTTTTTTTTTTTTTTTTTTTGAGGCGTGGAAAGGGCACAAAATTTCACAGATGGGGAAAAGAAAAACCAATGCCAATATACTTTGCATATCTTGTCCATACTCAAAGGCACACGGCTTTAAATACAGTTACTTAAAAGGTTGAATTAAAATAAAGTAAAACCTGTACACGCTTTGCTAGTGTTTGCTAGCTTAAAGGACAAAGCAAGGGGACCAAGGTCCAAGAGTTAGACCACTGGTTGGGAACTCAGAAAATAGTGATTCGTTTCCGTGAGCCTCCTGGATGCCTCATTCATCAACAGCCTGTTTTACTTGCTTCAAGCAAATATTTCAGAAGGGCTATCATGAAGGCAAAAGCATTAATGGTTGTGAACACCCCTTCCCCCCGGATTTCAGAAGAACAAACAATAGAAACATAAACACAAACAGAGCTTAAACCTCAATTGTATGCGTGATGCATTGAATGATGTAGCACACTTTCAAATGACTTAGAGTGCAATTCTGAGTACTGACAAGGCTCTAGGTCTTGTTAACTGCACCTGTGTATTGACCTTACAGAATTTTAGCAGCGTTTATTTCACAGCAAACCATCAAAAGGAGTATGTGCTGCTTGTATAAGCATGAGATACTTATTCTAAGAAAATGTCAGTCTGTAACCTTGGTCTCAAACTGTCCAAAGACGAAAGACACACTCCTATAACGTCGATTATTATAAAGTTTGGCTGCACATATTTCCAAAATTAAATCTTGGGGGTTTTTTCCTGAAGTAGTTTGTTCCAATATTATTTTCCACTCAGATACCTTACAATGATAAAAAGTATCCTCTTATTAAGCCTCAGAACACCTCTGTAACTCAGTGAGATATTATCTTCACCTTTTACATGAAGAGAAACAGGTTCCAAGAAGTTAAAACAGACACCTAGCATCACATAATTTGGTGTATTAGGAAGAATTCTAATTCTTGCAAACTCCAAATCTATGATTAGCTCTCTAATTTCTAATATAACTAATGTTTTAACCTTGATAATCAACATCTCACAGAGGATTTGTAATACCTGGAATATTACAAGGTTACATACACAGAGATCTACAAACTGCAAACTTTTAAGATATATTATCAATAACAATAATAATCAACTGAGTATCTTGTGCTACATTTAATGGACAATGTAACAAAAAAGTCTCAAAAAGGTCTGAAGAAACAGAGTACTCAAAAGTTTGACCTAGGAAACTATAAAAAGCAAGGCTGCTTCAATATGGAAACCTCACTTAAGAATGTAACAAGAGAGTATTTTGATCATACAACACAATAATTATTCAGGTTTTGAGAATTTACCCTAACAGAATTAAATTTCAGCAACTCAGTGAAGTGTACACTTGCTGAATTAAAATATGTTGAATTTCATTTGCACTGCTGTGTTGAGTGTATTACCTACAGTATTACGTTTCTGGTTTGTGTCTTAACTTCAGACATAGCCTAGACCTGTATTTTGAATAGTCCAGCTTGTGGATCACCACCAATACTGCTGGACTACACTGTGCTACTACTGCATTTTACCATCAGGAGAACACCTCAGGCAGGAGTGTGCTAATAAGACTACAACTAACGTATTCCCCTCTCTCTCCAGTACTTATTATTCACTGAAGTACATTCCTGCTTTACAATGTTTTAAGATGTATTAAATGTACTAATGATGCAGCTGGCACATTAGTTGCTGGCCCATGGTTGAGTTTAACTCTGAGTGTGAACAGCAAAGTATACAAAAGGGAAGCTTGTATTTACACGCACAAACATGCCTAATGCTAATTAGGCAGAATACTGGACGAGGCTGTAATTCCTTGCAACATTTCCTATTCTACGTTTCACCACTGCAGCCGGGGCTCCTTCACACTCACTTACCTAAATATTTTCCTTTAATAAGTTTTCTTAGGTGAGAAATACATTCCCTCTATATAAATTGCCTTCCCAGACTTCTCAGAAAATAAAATTCACTCTCTCCTTTTTAAATAGACCCAAGCACAGGGAGAAAAATTATTCAGTACATATATCAATTTCTTTGCTTCTGATAAGACAACTGTCCTGTGCAAATGAAAGATTCAGCTGAAGCTTTCCCTGTTTTATTAACACTGGCTGAGCTGTAGCCCTAAGAACCATGTTGGGAGCCCCAGTAGAGGCAAGCTTATCTGTCGTGGTTCCGGCTGGGACAGAGTTAACTTTCTTCCCAGTAGCTGGGGTCTGTGTGCTGTGTTTTGGGTTTGGTATAATAGGAGCGTTGATGGCCCATTGATGTTTTGGGTGTTGCTGGGTGGTGCTTGCACCGGGCACTTTTCGGCCTCCCATGCCCTGCTAGGTGCATGGGAAGCTGGCGGGGGGGAGCATAGCCGGGGTGGTTGACCCAGCTGGCCAATGGGGTATTCCATACCATGTAACATCATGCTCAGTATAAAAACTAAGGGTGTGGGGCGGCTCTGGGTCCCGGGTGCGGGCTCTCGTATTGGGCACGTGTCGGTTCAGCGGGTGGTGAGCAATTGCATTGTGCATCGCCTGCTTTGTATGTTGTTGTTGTTGTTGTTGTTGTTATCACTGTTACTATTACTGTTCTACTTTGTTTTATTTCAATTATTAAACTGTTTTTATCTCAACCTGCGAGTTTTCCTACTCGTKCCCTCCCRATTCTCTCCCCCATCCCACCAGAGCAGGGGGGTGAGCGAGCGGCTGCGTGGTGTTTAGGTGCTGCCAGGGTTAAACCACGACATTATCTTTCCTCTTTCTCATACCTGCTTGCTCGAGTTGCAGTGAGGAAGGCATTTGTGAAAATAGGAAGTGAGCAGGCAGACTTCTTGGTTTAATTTTTAACACTAAAGTCCAGCTTACACTGTTGAGAGCTGGGGCAAAAGTTTTACCATTTCATGGCTTGTACAGCTATGGGTAACTGCAAACCAACAGCCCTTAGCCTCATCTTACCCCACCATTAAAAAACTGTCTAGCATATTCTCTCAAGGGAAGAACGTTTTAATGTATCCTAAAGTCTCTCCACAACTCTTAACACATGGGAAAGCTACACAGCTATACTGAACTGTGTATAAAAATAACTATGTATCTGATTGCCTTATAAGTTTTTAATAATATGCACTCAATAAATAGTTTTATTTCTCCGATGATTTTGAGTTGTTCCAAAAATTTGTAAATTCAAAAGAAGCTAAAGAACAGGCTGTGAAATACACAGATATGCTGCTATCACCACTTGTTCTCCCCTAAAGGGGCTACAGCACAAAAACAATGCACAGGCTTCTGCAAATAAGAGCTCTTCTCATTTTCACTTATTCAGCAGAGAGATGGATGGTAACGCCATATATTCCTACCTAGCCACTTAAAACATCAGCTCTGCACTGAGAATTATACTCTTACTAATCTGTTATTTCCCAGCTGCTGCAAAAGTAAGCTTTAAGTAGGTTTTGTGAAGTGGAACAAGATTCTGGTCTTACACCTTCCTTGTCATGCCTGCTTTTTTGTGAGCAAAATGTATTCCTTTTTTAAGGTTGGACTCCAAATTAAATAATGTGCCAATCCTGTAATTCATGAAGGACAGAGTATTCGCTACATATTGTCTCCAGTCACACATATCATAGCTGTTGATATTGACCATACCATAGTTGTTTATATTGATCATGGGAAACTTACTGTCCCGCAGCTGGAAGAGAAAGAAATACAGTGGCATAGAACAGCACTGCTTTATCCCTCTCCTTCCCCATGAAAAAAGACTGACCCCAAATTTACCAACTTCTTAACAGTTTTCATGGACTGAAATGCAGCGGCTATCTTTGATGCCCAACCAGCAGTAACGGAGCTGGGCTGACTGCTTCCCACAAACATAGGTGGGATTCACACCAAAGACTCTCTGACATTTTCCTGCATGTGTCACATGTAGACTGTTTTACATAAGTCACTGCTCCACTCAGGTTTCTGCAATATGGTAATATGACTATTTCTGCCACTTTTAGAATTACAGCAGTAATAACAGCTGCCAATTTCAATCTTAGTTCAATCATTTCAGTCTGTCATTGAAAAAAAAATAATTTCCTTTCTTATCATCATCTTTCTCCCCACCGTCCTGCTTTTGCACTGAAGCTCTGTGTAATTAAAAAGTTAACCACGTTCTGGACCAGGCATTTAATAAAATGTGTATTTTCTTCAATAAATGCAATTACACCATCAGAAATACATAAAGTAAATCATCTTTTTTAGATTCTGGGACTGGATTCACTTCACCTAACTTTAACACCTAAATCTACATTAGTCACGCCTAAAAAGTGATTTATTCTACCTACCTCAGATACCAATCTCAACTTGAGATAGTTAAAATTAGCCAACTAAACTGACCGGCTTGTACATGAATAGTACCAAAATGATGTGACCAGTTTAATTAACAGGTTTTTTAGCAATTTATGTACAATTATATCAGACTGTCATACACAAAAAAAATTAATTCCCCAACATCAGCATTCGACAAAAATTAATTCCATTTCCACAACCCTCCCAGCATTTAATTGTATCAAATGAATTTGATTTTTTAATGTTCTGACAGGAAAAAAAGCAAAAGCTTTTATATTCATTTCTTTCACGTTTCAGGTAGGTGATGGCAGATAAGCACATACTTGTACCCTGGGAACTCACAAAGGCACACACAAAAATCAACAAATAATGGGCAGGTTCGCTGCTAGCTCTGTGCACAACAGAAGTAGGGAGGTTCACAGGAGGTTTATTTCCATCTAGCCACAGCACTCTGCAAGGTCAAGTTCTGTCTGGAGAGACAGTAGGGAATGCTTTGACTTTCATGAATGAAAAATTACCATCTTCTGGTTCACTTTTAAGATGACAAAAAATGGTCAAAGTCAAATGATTTCAAATGATCCAAACACTGCTTCTTTTCAGTTTTTAAATCTTTCAAGATTTAGGGGGAGAAGTGAAATCCGGGCCAGGATGTTTGGTTACCCCAAACCCCAGAAGAACAGGGAACCTATGCTTTACTTGTCTAGCAATTCTTTCTCCCACAGCAGGACACGGTCTGAAGATATGAGTCTTCAATGTAGCATTTTATATTTTTAAGTGTTATGAATACAGTGTGATTTAAGCATTTCAGTTACTTAGCACAACTATTTGGTAATAAAATGACCTGAAATTATTATTGACTAGAAGCATCAAATATGTAACGACACTGTATGAGTTCCCTGGCAATTTCTATGCATATCTACATATCTATATACAGACACATACCTGCACACAGACACATATATATAGAAAGCAGGGGTATCTAAACAGCAGAGAAAGACACAACCCAGGTGCCTTTACGAAGGCAGTGCCAAAACCACCAGATTTCCACTGCTGCTGCTGCCCAAGTGATGGTGTGAACAGCTATAATCAGCAACTCTGAGGACATACTGATAGGCTACAGGACTGGGATAGGAAGGATGGTACATGCCCAGGAACTACAAGGAAGAGGAGATGCAGAAGACCCTGTCTCTCCCTTGTTTGCTGGAAGGCTTCTCCAGCGATAACAACTGGATACCAAAACTTCAACAAAGGTGGGGAGAGGGAAGCAATGCAGACATTATTGTGTATCGACTGTGTTTTTGATTAAAGATAATTACTTTTGTGCATATACACACTGTGTACAACACAAAACACTGTCTGGAGATTCAGCTACTGAGTGAGACTCGTAGATCTGCGGATCTACTTCATACATTAATTTCTTGAGTGATGTTGAGCAAGTCATTCTACCTTCCTGTACACAGTTGCCTGTCTGCAAACTAAGGGAAAAAACAGGATCTCCCCTCTTCTGTCACTGTCTACCTTAAAATATTGAGTGTTAAGGGAATGCTAAGCTATTTGAATCAAGGACTGTCCGTCCTCTACCATATGTGAATTTAAGCAAGGCAGAGATTTTGGCAATACTAATTTTAAAATAGTTTCTGTCACGAACCCTCACAATGCCAAAACTGTATGAGATTCAGTAATGAATTAGCAACAGCTTTTGGAATATCTACAGGATTCCTCCAATCCCCTATCTTTGAATTCTGTAAGCAGAAGAAAGAAGCATATCTTTGCATTTGATGGAATTGTCTTCCTGTTACTCTGCAAAATCCTCTTTGAAAACTGGGGATTCTCCAACCCCTATCTCCACAATTCTCTGTGGCTCCCAGAAAACCTTCTAAAAAGAACTGACTTTGGCATGCTTCAGATGGTAACAAGTTTCCAGGTATTATTAACCAGACACTCCAGTACTGCTCCACAAGGCTAAATATTCCCTGTCTTCTTACTTGCTCAAATCAACTCAAATATTGTACAGGAATGAGGAAGTGAAAGTATTTTCAGATAATGCATATAGTTCTGCATTCATTTGTCATGTGGTATTGCTTTCTTTCTTGGTTATGGTAATAACAAGCCATTTTCATTTAAATAGGATTATTAATTATTATAATTTATAATATCTCTTATGCTTCAGCTCTCCTGCAAAAAGAAACGCCTTCTTGGATGATAGAGCTTATGAGAGATAAGGAGACCAGAGGAAAAGGAAATTAGGAAAAGGATATATTTGGTACTGGCAACACATCCCCACGCAGTTTGGGAGACAATCCATTGCATAACATCTGCACAGATTTCAGTGCAAAAGTTAAATTAAATAGCCCACCCCACCTCTTACAGCATGTCCAAACTACAGTGGGTACATAAACAAAGAAATATTGTCTGACAAATGAACACATCAGTTATCAAAATAAATTAGAGGCCACTTACAGCAGTACAGTCTCTCTAGCTTTGTGTATATAGAATAGACTATAAAAGCTGAAGTGAATTTTTCTCATCAAGAATGTGGATCCTTCACAATTTACATTACAGACTTGCAGCTATAATCAAATAATGTAAGCAGTCCACTTGCTACCATCCAATCATTTGTGCTTGTCGTGGTTTAACCCTGTCAGCACCTAAACACCACGCAGCCGCTCGCTCACCCCCCTGCTCTGGTGGGATGGGGGAGAGAATCAGGAGGGCATGAGTAGGAAAACTCGCAGGTTGAGATAAAAACAGTTTAATAATTGAAATAAAACAAAGTAGAACAGTAATAGTAACAG
>JAYKAV010000817.1:0-20776 GCA_035582835.1 Phoebastria nigripes | reverse complement strand
GAGAGCCTTATACTCCTGTGGGTCTGATGTGCCAGGCCACCGAATCCACACAGCCCAGTAAACCCAGTTGTCCCTTTCCTCCACCTGGCTGGAGGCAGGGCCGCTCTAGTCCTGGTCATCGTATTCGCTACCCACTTCTTCTAAGTATGAATCAGGAGACCCTTTATTAAGATCGGAAGTGAAATCAGCCCTTCTGCACTGTCTGGGGAACTGCTCACTGGAGACTGAAGCAGCAGTTTTCCTGGAAGAACCCCCTTTTGTGATTGTTTTTCCTTGCAATTCACGTACCCTCGCCTCTAGGGTCGAGGTAAATTTTCCATCCCACTTCCTCATGTCTTCTCTGTAGTCACACAGGTAAAACCACAGGTTGCCCCGGGGTGCGTATCCACGATTTCTTCTCTCTTGAGCAGAGGGATGCTTACTCCTAATGGCTGAGATACTGGCCCATGCAGGTGGGGAGTAGGACATATCCTCTTTGAGTTGCTGGACCTCCCGAGACAGTTTCTCCACAGCAGAGACGCAGGCCCGTAGGGAAGAGGAGAGACTTTCTTCGTATTGCTGGAGTTGGCCAGCCAGTTCATCCACCGTTTGTTCCTCTCCCTCTTTCCAGGCCATTACTGCCAATGAG
The DNA here is from genome assembly GCA_035582835.1 of Phoebastria nigripes. Lineage (NCBI taxonomy): Eukaryota > Metazoa > Chordata > Aves > Procellariiformes > Diomedeidae > Phoebastria > Phoebastria nigripes. The sequence goes on along the minus strand of JAYKAV010000817.1, from coordinate 20,148 downwards.
TTGGCATGCGATGCTGGTGCGCTCCGTACAAACTTCCGCCACATGGGTCGSGTGCACTTGACTTCDTCTGGATCTTTGGGTAACTGCTCGTTGTTCAGGTCATCATAAATCACCTCCAGCAYGGCTAATTCCCTCAGGTACTGGAYACCTCTCTCCATGGTGGTCCACTTGCCTGGGTGACATATAACATCTTCCTTGAAGGGATACCTTTCCTTCACGCCTGACAGGAGTCACCTCCAGAGGCTCAGGACTTATGCCCCTTTTCCAATCGCTTTGTCAATGCCCCCTTCCCTAGAAAGGGATCCCAGCTGCTTGGCTTCCCTACCCTCTAGTTCCAGGCCACTGGCCCCATTATCCCAGCATCGGAGCAGCCAGGTGACAATGTGCTCRCCTGGACGRYGGCTGAAATCTTTTCGCATATCTCRCAGCTCACTCAGGGATAGGGATCGGGTGGTTACCAACTCATTTATGGGTTCTGCCTCTTCCTCCTCCTGTTCTTGTGATGGCCCTGGTTCATTTTCATCCCTTATTAAGCGAGCTGACTTTCGTGTGTACTTTCTTTTTTGTATAGGGGCAACTGATATCGGCATAGGTTGGTTCTCTGTTGCAGGGGGTGGAGTAGCCGCCGGGCCTGCCATGGGGGTTGGGGTAGCTGCCGTGCCTGCCGCGGGGGGTGGGGTAGCTGCAGGGCCCGTAGTTTTGTCCTCAGATCCAGAGACCTTTTGCTCCCCTTGCGGGTTCTGAATAGCGTTGAACAGGGCTCGGTAGGCATGGGCCAGGCCCCAGCACATTGCAGTGATCTGTGTCTCCCTCGAATTGCCAGGGTGACAGCATACTTTTTCCAAATATTCTACCAATTTTTCGGGATTTTGCACTTGTTCGGGGGTGAAGTTCCAAAACACTGGGGGTGCCCACCGTCCTAGGCATTTGCCCATGCTATCCCACACACCCTGCCACTCATAACTATCCAGCCTTGGGGCAGATCTCTGCATGATATTCTTGAATTGCTTATTAACCTTAAACAAAACCAAAACAATATTCCCAAGCAATACCAATAAGTGTATCTTAACTACCCAGGGATGTTCAAGGTACTGACAAGTTATTGTAACAAAGGAGAAAACATAGCAGAAGGTGCCATTCTGTATTTCCTCCATAAAAAGCTCCTCAGAGGAAGAGGTATAATTGCTAATTGTCTCCAAGAGGTGGTACCTAAAGTACAGTAACGGCTTCAGTACAACACCCAGATACCAAATAATGCCCAATGCCAGCGTTTTAATAACAAATCTCCCAGGCAAAACATCACTAATCACTGCAGAGCACAGCAGACTGCAGAAACCAACACCAATCTTTAACATGTACAGCAAAAACAAGAGCATGATGCAGGTCAGATAAACTAATATTGTGACCAACAACTGTTAACAGATATAAATTCCTTAATATGCTCTAGTTAGTCTGTTGTTATCTCAAACCCTTCGAGCCCCATGTTGGGCGCCAAAAAGGACTGTTGTGGTTTAACCCTGGCAGCACCTAAACACCACGCAGCCGCTCGCTCACCCTCCTGCTCCAGTGGGATGGGGGAGAGAATCAGGAGGGCACGAGTAGGAAAACTCGTGGGTTGAGATAAAAACAGTTTAATAATTGAAATAAAACAAAGTAGAACAGTAATAGTAACAGCGATAACAACAACAACAACATACAAAGCAGGCGATGCACAATGCAATTGCTCACCACCCGCTGAACTGACGTGTGCCCGATATGAGAGCCCGTCCCCGGGACCCAGAGCGCCCCCACACCCTTAGTTTTTATACTGAGCATGACATTGCATGGTATGGAATACCCCATTGGCCAGCTGGGTCAACCACCCCAGCTATGCTCCCCCCGCCAGCTTCCCATGCACCTGGCAGGGCATGGGAGGCTGAAAAGTGCCCGGTGCAAGCACCACCCAGCAGCACACAAAACATCAATGGGCCATCAAATGCTCCTATTATACCAAACCCAAAACACAGCACACAGTCCCCAGCTACTGGGAAGAAAGTTAACTCTGTCCCAGCTGGAAACAGGACAGCGCTCAAAGCTGCACAGCATTTATATTGTGCAATCAATCTGAGATGCTTACATATAGGTAATTAAATTCAAAATCAGTGATAAAAGGAAGACAAGTTTGGATCAATTCTCACTGGATAAAAACCCAGACACCATATCAATTTATGTATCCACTACTAAAAACACCTTTATATATTAGGTACATTTGGGGGCTTTAATGTTTTACCAGAACAACAGTGCACATCTTCCTGTGCTTGGGAGCAAACCAATTCCAGCGACTTAGGCAGAAACAGACTAACTCTGATATTGCAACAGCTGCAAAGGGGTATGTCTTCCAGCTAATATTATGATTCTTTGCAGTTACCAAAGTAAGAAAACTTCACAGGTAATTGTTCCAGGTTTTCCACAAAACCAAATGCTGGTTGGTTTTGTGGAAAGGGTTTGGGGAGAACAGGGTTTCTTGAGCCCACAAGTGTTTGTGATTTTGTTTTCCACGTTTCACACAGGATAAACCCACACACTAGGAGAGGCAAAAGGAAATCCCAGAATAGCTAAAACCCCATTACAAAATGAACCACAGTATTTATTATGCAAGAAACTGAGCTTTAACTCCCTTGTCTGCAAGACTGAGTCCAGGAAATTCCAGTATCACACAATCTAGGTAAGACGGAGATAGAGAAAATGTACGTCTATCTTCTTCCTCCACTTTGCACTTGTTTCCCATATAACTAATATTAATTGGATAAAAGTAGTATTTTAGGGACCAAGTCTCTTGACCAATGGTGAGTGGCATCCTCAGAGAAAAAATGAAGTTTCAAACCCTTGGCCCAAATCAGGCAGAAAAGACTGCTTAGGAAAATATTTTTTGTGACCTACACTAGACATGCACACACAGGATCTACTTTATATTTTTCTACTTCATGCATTCTCTTCCCTCTGATTATCCAACCTCAACTCTCTGCTGTTGGTGCAACTTCTCTGTCCTGTTGTTACAAGCAAATTGTCACTGTAAAAACTCACAGAGGATCTGAAAGCCAAATCCCAGTGATAATTTCAGCCTCTTACAGGGGGATGGGGAGTAACTTTATGCCATGACACAATCTCTGGTAACATCTCTACCTCAAGCTCCTCCTGAGGATGCTGTCAAATTTCAGATCGGTGTGATTGATGCGAAGAGGACTCAGAGACCCCTGGTACAGGGAAAAACAGATGCTGGGTTTATCAGTTGCAGTTGAAATAGACCCAAATAACTACCTCTGGTGGGGAAAAAAGTGCTATGAAGCACGCCATCTGTCAGGAGCCAAGCCACACACGAGCACCAGGCAGTCAAGCAAAATGCCCATTTGAGCCTACTAAGAAGCCTACTGTACTCTTCACTAGAACTGTCAATCCAGAAGCTTTCAAAAATGAAAAGTGAGATACCGCAAGTCTCCCAATATTTACAGCTACCATGTCAGGCTTCCTCCTGGGAGCAGAAGTCCCAGCTGTGGGCTTTAACACCCACAATCTCACAGTCAGTGTGAGGAGTCTTCCTCTTGTTGACAACAGAGTGCCCAGTCTTTGCACAGATGTAAGATACAGGCCCAGTCACAGGACCAGAGTCCCACAGAAGCAGAGATGCAGGGATCTTAAATTCTGTTCTGGGGTTTGGGTTTGTTTCGTTATTATTTGGTTAGCAGTTTATTCAGTGCAGAGTATTTTTTAAAAGTCTGCTGCCATTATACAATTCTGATGTCCACAGCATCCCTTTCAAGTCTTTTCAAGGGAGTCACCTGGCTAGAAGCTAAGGGCTGTTGCTTTTCCAGCAGCTTTTCAGAAGCAGCGGGGCTGGTTTGAAGATCTATTTCACATAAGCAATATCAGGACATAAATGAGCTCATATAGTTGTTTTTAAATGGGAAATATGTCTCAAAGTGATGCAGCTGACAGTGAAATCACTGAAGAGGGGCTGAGGAGTTAGAACATTCAGGTAAAACCAGTGCAGCCTATGAAGTGAGAAAATAACACTTTAGATAGAAAACAAGCAGGAAAAAATTTAAGATCACAGAAAATGGTGATGAATGTCAGTATGTCTTTTCTCCTTAAAGTATAACTCTTCCCTGGACAACAATAATATGAGATCAGTCTTATTCCATGTAATGAAGCTAGAGGAGAGAAAAGAATGTCAAAAAGTCCTAAAATCTGGAGCTCAGCAGCAAAAAGCTGTGAAAACGGCTGAGAAACTTCCCAACCAGAATTTCTTCTAAAAATTGGGTTTAAAGAGTGGGCTAGAGGAGTGGAGAAAAATGTAAGCAATAAAAATAAAATCTTGGCAGCTGCATAACAGTATGAGAGCCCTCTGGGGTTTCAAGATTATTTTAGGGCCTCTCATCTCAGTCTGCTCCACAGAAATAGACAAATTGCATATGTAAAGACCAAAGAGTTTTCTCTCTCAGTAGCCTACCACCCACAGATTTGAATTTGGGGTTTTCTTCCAAGCAGCAGTGGCTGCGAGGGGGCAAAGCATCCAGACATCCCGCCGGTAGGAAAGGGAGGCCTAGCTGGCCTGCATAAGGTCTCCCAGCACTCCGTAAAAGAATAGCTGATTGCCAAGTGTTGCATTGGCTCTTCTTCCCTGTCCCCCGGCCCTGCCCCTGGAGCGTGGAGAGGTGCCATCTCTTCTGCACGGAGCCCTGAGAGAGAGGGGAGGAGAGGGCCTGGCATCCTTTGGGCTGCTGTGCCAGCACAACGGGAGGGGCCTGTCAGAGGCCACCGAGGGAGGTCCTTGGGGGGGGGTGGGTTCAGCCTGAGGTGCACCCTTGCTCTGTTCGCTAGTATGAAGGACAAAGCTTCTCACCGCTTTTGCGGTCTCTTGCTTACCCATTCCAAGAAAGAGCTCTCCTGTTTTGTTGGAAGAATCAGCGGCAGCTCCTGAACAGGAGCCTTCCGGCAGTTTTCCAGGAAGAAGCTCTTGCCCTTCTCAGACATCTGCCAGAAGATCACTCGGAGGCACACGAAGGACAAGGTGACATCAGGGAACACCCAGCACAGCTTCACCAAGGACGAGTTGTGCCGGGACCAACATGAGCCTTGCTTGGAGGAGGTGACTGTCCTAGCGGGACAAGGGGAGAGCGGTGGCTGCCATTTACCCTGACTTTAGCAAGGCCCGTGACACAGCCTCCCACGGTATCCAGATGGTTTTTTTTTTCCCTTCTCACTACCAGCCTTCTAGCCTCATCACAGGGACTACACAGGTATAACAGAGCACAAAAATAGGGTTCTGTATTCAATGAGCACCCCCAACGAGCCTTGCAAAGCTCGTTCCTGAAGCCATATCACCTGCCCACAGTAGCAGAAGGAAAACATAATAATCCCTTTGCATTGTTATTAAATCAGCAGATAAACCTGCGAGCAAATATCTAGAGCAGAGTGGCTAAGGAAAAAGGAAGAAACATTTATTCAAGAAATGTAGAAAATATATGATTAAATTTACTGGAACAGTATTTCCAGGTCATTAATCATTTTGGCCTGGTACAAACTGCTGCTGGGACCTAGAACAGAGCACACAGACCCACTATTTAATTTTGCATCTGACTAGTAGTTCTTCTCTCCTGACTTGCATCTCTTTCTCTGTCTTTAGTTTTACTTCAGATAACTTTGTGCTTTGGTGGTCATTTTTATCAGCAGCCCTAGTTTACTGTACCCACTGCAGGTAGCTTATGTAATTTATGTTTCTAATTTTTCTGCAAAGCACCTAGTACAATGGTGAGAGGCTCCATTTAAAATTACCTACATAAATAACTAAATATAATACCATTAGCATATAACAGATTGTGCTTATCAAACTATAAACACTGTAGATTCAGAAAGTTCAGTGGCAGTGTGACTACCAATGCACTGGAGGAACATGTATTCATTTTCTAATAGGTCTAACAGACCCTAAAATGTTGCATAACACAGTAATAATCTTCCCACAATTTGCTAGGAAGAATTTAAGATTCTCATTTTCTTCTTCACATTGTATCAGTAGCTTTTCCTGGGCACTTGCTTGTGCTAGACCCAAAAGCATAAAAGTTACATACAGCTGAAAACCATCTACCACAACTCCCCCAACACCATTAACAGTGGGAATAATGTACAAGACATTGTTCTCTACCAAGTGATACCCAGGATCCTGGACTTTCCAGCCCCAGATCCACAAGTCAGCGCAAGTCTCAAGCAATTTGAGCATCCACTCAGAGCACTGACAGAAGGGCACGTTCCAGGGGAGTACTTGTCATCTTACATACCCACTTTCAGAGACAGGACACCAGCCTAGCAGGGACCTTAGGCATGCCGCACGCTCAGCCATTATTATGAGCTGCTGTGAGTCTGGCAGCAGTGGTTTTGACCATTTCCACTTGCCTGCCCTGCTGCCTGCCAAAAACTACCCATCTTTGCCACAGCTGGCACTGAGCGTGTATGTGCATGTCTCCACTGCTTCAGCACCACATCCAATCCACCTGGACTTAAAATGACTGTCATCAGCAGCTCCAGTCTGCTGGCTCCGGTGCCAAGGGTGAATCTCCGGAAGCGGCATGGAAGGAGGCTATGGGAGAGAGTAACAGCACATGACCAAAGCTGGTAGGGCATGACTGATGTTACAACTCATCTCGCAGCTCCCTTAAAAGCTGTCTTCAAACGCTTTGCCGCATCAGAATGAACGAAAGCTAAGTCTGATGGCCTCTGTTCACCAAATAGTATTTTGCTGGTTTTTCTTTTCCTTCTAGAAAGTGGCACTGATCTGTATGCTACGCAGAATAAATCACCAGGGTGATTTCTTTCACTGTGGTTGTAAAAACAAGTTTAGCAACATTTATATTTTGCTGTGATTGAACCTTCCCACAGAGCTGCCATTCACAAATTTTAAATGACTTACAATATGCTTCACACCTCAGTAATTATATTCTAAGTTATCAAGTTCACACACGCTCTCTTCTTCTAGCAACCCATGTGTGCTTGAGAGAAATTATTTCTGAATATGCTTAATTTTAAAGTCTTCATTTTACACACTGTATGTAATCAAACTTTTTATTAAACATTGCCAAGCAATCTGTCTCATTTAAAATGAGCTGCTAGAAGAGGTAAAGGTCCATTAAGCTGTTAATTGTACACTATAACTCTGATTTCTTGAAAAGTTATGTTGAATATAGTTTCCCCAAATGCTTAATTCTGTATTTACCTAATTCTACTGCCACAGCTACTACATTGGTCAGGTATATGATAACAAATCGATACAGCCACGCCAGCAAAATTTCATTTCCATTTCCATTTCTCTTGTTTCAGTTTGATATGGGGAATTTCACCATACAGGTACAAAACACAATTCTGCTAATGTAGAAATACAAGTACACCCTAAAGGCGGAGTGCTTCTGCTACAGTAATGGCTTAAGTGATTTGAGAGCTCAAATTCATTGCAAATAAACCTCAATTAGACTTGAAAACGAAAGTCAAGCAAGTGACATAGAAAATGTTATATGCCACTGTTTTTAAATTATTTATAATGGAGGTCAAAAAATACTTTAGGCTGTGAAAATAAAACTGAGATGATTCCAAAACATATAAGCCACATACAAACATTTTCAAAAGATTGCCGTCTCTCATATATGGTTCTGAAATGGTTTGAATGCCGGTCTTAGTATGCAAAAACCACCATCAAAATATTTAAATTTGACTATACCAAACTCAAGAAACACCAACGCTTTTTACATACTAGCTAATTAACCAGACCTTACTTCATATCATGTACCCTTGTCAAATAAGATTGTATTTCTTATTCTTAAACAACTTTATATCCATCTTTGTTTTAGTTTGTAGTAACTTGAATCATATGATAATGAAATTAGAGAGAGTGAAAAAGGATGAAGCATATATTCATTTCTCTCAAAAGGCACATAATGCACAGTATCACATGAATGTTGGCAGTGTTATTTTTCCTTTTTTTCCCCTATTCAATCAGCTGTGCAGATCTCCTCACAACACTGAGAATGAAGTAATTGGCACTCGTATGTGTAAATTTACTCCGTCTAGTAGGAGACTCTGTCAGGGGAATCTCTCTCCTCCAAGCCTTATGACCTGTCCATAGGAACATCTTCAGCCACCTGGCTTTCCAGCCTCTTATCAAGGCTATGCTGTTTAAAAACAGCAGGGCACCTTCCCAGCAAGAATTTGTGGTCAATCCCTTCCCACTTTGGAAGGCCTGTGATGGCTCTGAATCGCCAGGCATGCCTTCCTCACATACAGCAACATACTTCACCACACTGCCCGCAGGGGACAACCACAACCAACAACCCTCAGCAGAAACACCAGAATCCAGGTGCTTCAGCCCTTTCGTTGATACTCGTGCTTACAGCTCTGGCTTTCATGGGCCACAACCAGGAAGAAGGTTATCTTAGCTCTTTTTCACACAATAGAAAAAACACCAGAAGAAATCAAAAGGGCCTTAAATTTACAAAAGAAAACAGCATGAGTATTTTGTTAAGTACAAACAGCCTTGAAACATATCAGCACTATCTTTCAAATTACAATAGCTGTTCAGGGCCTGAGACTTCAGATTAAGAGAATTAAATTTCCAAAACTCAGTGGAGTGTGTGCTTATTTAATTAAAAGCAGGCAGAATTTCACTTGCACTTCATTGTTAAGAATACCACCTATAATATCACATTTTGGCAGTGCCGCTTAACTCCAATTTATACTAAAAGCATACTTCTTCAAACTCATTCTGAAGTTCATTACAAATGCTAAATGCCAGTACTATTTGCTATAGCAATCCCATCCCATTCGGATGTTTAAATAGGCAAACATGGTCAGATAAACTTGGAGCGCCTTGTGAACGTTCTATGCTTTTGCAGATGAAGTCTTTTGTATTTGACCTGCTACTGTGAGCTACATTATGTATCCTTGATTTTAAATTTTCACAGGTATGGCTCAAGGTGTTGAAAAGCTACAGAACTTTCTTGCTTGTACCTGTGCCTGAAGTACATCAGGTTATTTTATTTTCTTCTCACAAATGAAGCAGCATATTATACTAAGTACTGGACTATATCCCACACAGCAAGGATTTCTCACTGATTGACAGAAATTTACCCTTGTGCACTGCCTTCAGACAATGCATATGGCCCAGACTGTGCCCTGTAAGGCTGGCACATGGTAAAACTTTCTCCCACCCAAAGGAGAAAGAGGGAGACGAAGAGAAGCAACAGCATCCCATTTACTGAGCTAGCCGCTCAAGACAGCTGGAAAGTGCTACTGGAAAGTCAGAGGCCTCCCTCTCTCCTCTGAGCAGCTATGTCAGCCAAGTAGGAGGGAGGAGAGGCACTGCTCCTACCCATTTTGGCTCAGGCAAGTTTGGTTACCTGATCTATATCATGGTTGTTTAGGCTTCTTCCTTGGCTAAGGTAACCTGTTGCTGACAGATTTACAAACTCCTTTCAATCTACTACCACAACGCGTTTAACTCATCACAAATAAACACAGGCAAAGTTTATGCTGCAGTCATTGACAATAATACAGAAATTATCTGCTTGTAGCATACTATTTACATAGGAGGAACACAACCAAGTAGAGTTAGGAAGTCTGCTTTAATCCAGGCTCAGTCACTGCCTTCATACGCTGTCTCAGCCACAACACTTCAGAGGTCTGTACAGTTTCTTACTCTAGTTTGAAAGCATGGTAATACCCAAAGAGCTAAAAAGGCAGGCGGTAATAATAGTTATTGTAAATGCATCATTACATGATTGCAGATAAAAATCAAGTGACAAAACCATCCATAAATACTTTTTGCAGGGGAAGAAACATTTCCCAAGTATGTTACTAAAAAACACACATTATACTGTGTATACAATATTAATGGAGTTCACATTAAGCATTTTGGCATAATTAAAAATCCTATCTATGTGGCCCGCTGTTCAGTCCTTGGAAGGCCAGACAGGTACTTTCCAGTAAGCTTGTACAAGTGGACTTCAGGGTTTGGAGCGTATCAGTGTGGGACTAAAGGGTTTCCAGCCCTGCAGGACTAGCAGAGCAGCTTTTGTCTAAACAGAAGGTTTTGGATTCTAGTTTTCACTTTCCACAGGAAGCCAGATCTGTGTGAAATAAAACAACCTTCAGCTTTTATGAATTTGCAGTAAGATTGTAAGCATCTTCAGACAAGCTCTTACTGGCAGGCAGATCTCATTCTCGTGTTGCGAGGAACCTGGCATGGATGGCGAGTGAACTGGAGGTTTCACAGCAGGGTCACCAGAGAGCCAGCCCCCTAAAAGATGGCTGAGTGGGACACCACACAGGATTTTGGCACCAGGATTTTGGAACCAATGGGTCAGTGAAATTTTTCTTAGCAGGGCAAAAGTAACTAGGATTCTGCCTCGCACCTCTACTGCAGAGTGCTTCTCTTGTTAGCACAAAAGCTTTAGCATTATATTCCAGAGGTCAGTTTTAGTATTGTTCATCATCTTTGGTCTTTTGGTGGGTTTTTTTTTGCTTCCTGCAAGACAACACTGTTTTCATACATAGCTTACTCACAAGTCAGAAAAATCTGGTCTGTGAACAGATTTTCCAAATAAATGATTCATATCTCTAAAACCTCCTTTATCGCATCACAGGTATTGTGCAAAAAATGTAGTGAAATACTAAACACCTTTTAAAAAGGTAGAGAAAGACAAATGAAAAGAAGTGGTAAGAGGATGGCTGAGAAAAGCCTGAGTGCTGAAAAGCTCTTTTGAACGCTATTGACTGTGAACACTGGATTCATTACAAGCCTAGGGAGTCTTCATAAAATCCAAAGCATACACCTCTTACTCCTCTAAACAGTCTCACCATCCAAAAGCTTGCAATAAATTCTAAAGTATTAGCAACATGTTATTGAGCTGGCACTCAATAATACTAATGATGCAATTTTCTTCTGCCTTGACACATACCAAATATACTAATAAAATCTAGCAAATTAAACCCGGATTCACTAGACATTATTAACCTTAATATAAAGGAGACAGGTCTGTTGAAAGTCTTGCTTCATTTATCTTTCATATTCCTGTATCTTACCATGGCTCATGCTGCTTCTTAAAGGCACCCTTTAATTTCAAGGACGCTATCTTTGCTTACAACCTTCGTATTGGAAGTAGAAAGTTTAAACCAGGTGAGAAACTTGAATCAATGAAATAAGCAGACAAACAAAAGAAAGAATAAAGAAAGTTAGAAGGAACTCATTAATATTGCCAACATATACTACAAAGGTCTATCTGAGTTTTAGGCACTTCTTTGCTGTATACTTTCAAACTACCAATGAAAGCTAGTGCATTTAGCTTCAAAGAACTAAATGCTCAAAGTGATCAAGTTAATTAAATACTTTTCTCTCCTTCAAGTCAATGTGGTTTCCTATACAATACCTATATGTTCAAAATCTCACAGTCTTCTTTCATTTTTGCTCCATTCATATCAGTATCAACCAGTCTATGGACCACATTATCACTTTCAGCCTAGCATGAAATTTCAGAACAAAAACAAACAGGAAAAATCGTCTTCCAACAAATTCATTACATTCTAGAAGAATCCCCACAAAGAGTGCTTCCTTTCATCCTGGAAATCCATTGTGCCTGCAGGTTTCCTCTATTCATTTGAAATGCCCATGCCATTTCCTTATCTTTACAATACTTTTTGTCTTCTCCTAGCACCCAGAACATTTGATCAGGTCACATCACCATTTAAAGAATCTTTTGTTCTGTCTCAATTACCACACCCTTGATTGCCACACTGCAGGACTTATTTCAACGACCCCATTCTATTTTGGCTACATGTTTCAGAAAGATGAAGGCAATCCAGAATAAGCTCAGAGACAGGGTCAATGGGATTGGAGCAGGGGATGAAGAATACAACTCGGAAGTAGAACCTGGAGGAGCTTATCTTGTTGAACCTACAAAAACAAGAGAATGGGACAGGTCTCCTCTACATAAATGCATCAGATGTTAACGGTAGGAAAGACCACAAAAGCCTATAGGTAACAGAAGATTTTGGCACAGAAACAAAAGGACCCTGGCTTCTCATGAGGCAGTGGAAGAGGGAGTTTTCTAGCCCTCCCAGTGGGGAAAAAACATCAACAGTAGAAGAAAAGTACCCTGTAATAGCAGGAGATGAGACACAAAAACCCTGAAGGTCATGTGCATTCCCATACTCTTGAACCATACCAGCTGGGATGTGTTTATGACCTGGCGCTCCTGAAACCTGGCACCCTAAAGCCCTTACTGGGCCTTGACACTCTCATTTCATCCCTGCTCCAGCTAAGGCAGCTGGTTCACCACGTCATTACCCCATGCCAGTCACCACCCATCCTCCCGTACTCCCTGTTCTGCTTACTCAGTTTCTTCTGCTCAACACTGCTGCTGCAATGCTCCCGCTGCGTCAACTCCCTCTGGTATTTAACACATCACCCAGGCAGCCTGGAAGCTGTGCAGCTGCCCTGCTTTTTGCCACGGAAAGGCTCAAATTTTCAGCAGGACAGCAATGTCCTCGGTAACAAGCTGTTATGTATTTAATGAACGCAGCTAGCTGGCATCTGCCTGTGGCAAAGTGGGTTCTCAGTGCTGAGGGGAGAAAAAAAGGCAACAACCACTAACGGACGTGAGATATTAACTAAGAATTTCAGCAAGACAGCAGGTTGCAGAGGGCAGCAAAATAGAAAAAAAAAAACAGTGTTAGGACTACAGTGTCTAGCATGGGTGCTGTAAATAACCTGCTCATCAGAGAAAGAGAGAGCTAAAGGCATGTGTCATTGTTTGGCAAAGCAAATGTGTTTGCTCTGTCTGTAAGAAGACTAGATGAGCTACAGATAGTCTGGAACAACGCATAAAAACCAATGGCATTATTAGAGATGAGAAGGCAGACGCAGTTATACTTGATGTAACAGGGACAGAAGATAATTCTCAGGCTACATCACAACTGAGAGAAAAAAAAATGTAATGAAATCACCCAAACACTGCAGTCACCTGCTCCCAAAGTTACCAGTACTTGCAGATCATATCCGCTTCTGGAGAAAAAATAATGGAAGTTCCTGAATACATCTCTATATTCAGGAGGTTAGAAGTTCACCAGTAGTTTAGAAATATATGTATATTCAAAATGTAAATAATACGCCATGAACTAGCTAGCCCCTGTTCATAATGATAAAAAAATATAAGCAACACTAATAGCTACTCACTTAGATGGACTTTATAATAAGACCATTTCAGTGGATACCAGTGTTTAAAGTGCTAAAAATCAAGACAGGATCATGAAGTGTGTGCAACAAAAACAGTACCAAAGAGCTGAGAAAACAGAACAGTAAGTAGTAGAGTCAGAATTGACATGCTTTTGGATGGTGAAAAAAGACTCATAATGCAAATGATGATTGTTTAAGGACTCAAGTCTGCTGGTTAAAACTGCAGCAAGGTGGGGCTCAGGTAGCAAATACAAGGATGAGTGCAAAAAGTTCTGCCTTTCAGCAGAAGTGACACCAGGAATTTCAGATTCTTTGAGACACAGATGCCACCAGGGAAGCCCTTGGGAATGCTGTAGTGTCTCTTCAACAGCTTAATTATAACAACAGATGAAGTATTCAGATTGCTTTACAAGTGAAATGAGTAAGATTCAAAATGGAGCTCAATACTTGGTTTGCTAACTTCACAGAAAGATTATTAGAGGTGCAGTAATAAATTATCTCTGTGCCTCTAAAAACATAGATGAATTAGTCTTTCTGAGGGTTATGATGTTAAATATAACATAAGATATAAACAGCATAGGTTAAACTTTCATCAGTTGTGCGCTTCTCGGTAGAGGATCATTGAGTAAGTTTCAGATGGTGGAGCAAAACAGAAAGTGTCTGCAGTCTTCAAAAAAATTAGACATGAGAAAAAATATCAGCTGAATTTTGGACAACATACATAACTCAAGATGGCATTCAAAATTTCTTAACTTGACTTGAAGCAAATGGAGCACCTCTTCAATGCTACATAACTTACGCTGAGTAACAGAAGTGCACTGAAGTCAAAACAAAGTTGTGAAGCACAACAGGTGCACACAGGGGATGGCAGAAATTACTTTTGTGCTAAATATCCAGTCTTCCAAAAGCCTTATTTAAAATACAAATAATCATGTAGGCCAGTAATGAAGTTGTCAGATTCCCCTGGAGCTGGCAAAGGGACTGCTAGGGTTCCTGACAGCTAGACAGGACTATGTTACTACTCACTAAACAGCTAGGGCAACAAGTGTTACCAGAAGAGTCACAGTCCGGTGTCTCACCATACTGCTACTTAGGTACCAACTGCAAATCTGGAAGAGGGAGGAACACTGCATTTCTTCTACAAGTATTGTACAGCCTAGGGAGGGAAAAAAGCTTCCATATAAAACCTGAAAGAGGCAAAGAGATGAAGAGAAGGAAAAAAGGAATTTGCATTGGGGAAATTTCACTATTTTTATTAACGTATTTTGTTCCAATTGGAATATCTCATTCATTAGCTCAGGTGCCCTCTCGCAGGCTTCCCCGCAGACACAGAGGCCATCAGGTCCCTGCAAAAAGAGCAGCTGAGGAGGCAGCGAGGCTGTGTGCATTTAAAAAACGTGAAGTAACATAGTGGCCTGAATCCAAGTAAGCCTGTACCACTCCCCCTATTCTGAATGTTATTTAGAGAGCAATGGCAAGATCGCTTTTAAACTTATTCTTCATTGCTTCTTTGTCACAGCCACATTATAAAAGCAGATTCCTGAGGTTTTTTTCTGAATTGGGAAGGAAAAAAATTAAAGGTTGTATCCACCCTTTTTCAGACCTCTTTGCAAAACACCCTCTAACCACCCATACAAATTAAACTCAGAATTGCCCAGAAGCATTTCATCCTTTGTGTTCATAAACCAGTAATCTTGACCTCCAGATTTTAATTTATTTTACTGAAATATTTATCTCTTTCAATAAATGACGCATTCCAGATTTGGCTCTCTTTGCAACAAAGATTACTCAAAGAGCATGACCATGAATGTACAAATTTTATTTACTGCAATCTCTTCATACAAACCATGAAAGCTGACTACCGGAAGAGTAACAGACAGTATTAGCAAATTCCCTTCTAAAGCTTCAGTTTATCAAGTTAATGGTTAATGAATTTATTAAAACAGAGATGAAAGTCCAGAAGAAAAGTTCCAAAGTAAACCAGACTGACTTCATTGGTTCTTAAACCAGTCTCCTAACTCATTAAAAAATAACAGTACCTGTTACCCCATCCAGAAGTTTTTTACTACCTTACATCGGATTGCAAAGAGTAAACCCACCAAAAGTAATGGACTGACTCCTAAAAACAACTGCTTATAAAATGGAGTCCTTTGTCTTCATCTGAAGTTTACTATCGATCCCACTAGCTTTTTTCTTTTAGTGCTAAGAAGAAAAAAAATAGGTTCCCACAGTTGCATAAAAGGCTAGGTGTGGCCAGGAGAAAACAAGAAGCATCTGCACCAAAGCCATTGCTGTGTTGTTGCTCAGTGCATAATAGAGCACAGAGTCAGGATATCGGCCAGCTCACTGTGGGCATACTGGGATTGTTTCACTGCACGCCTACATAAAATCATTTCATGAACCATGAGGAAAAAGATCACCCCTCTTGCCTATTATCAAGCTCTTCCAAAAAAACTATCCATTATTCATAATTATGTTCTAATGCTTCTCCCATTTGCCATGTACAGAGTCACTCCAGTGAGCACTGTCTCCTTTTGCTAGACTTCACCGACTGTGGTATTTCAGAGTTGCCCTGGCAGCTGAGCAGCAGGATCAGGAAAAGCAGCATTTGCAAATGGCATTATAAAACAAGCATGCAAAAGGGCTGAACCATCCTAGTTTTGAAACAAGGTTTTCAAGTTGATAGGTACTATTAAGGAGGACAGGATGCAGCGCTCAGATGTCACTCATCTGTATGGTCTCCCGTTGGTGACCTTTGCAAAGGACAAATCAATACTAAGCAGATACTGTATCTACCATTTCTTACTGTGTAGGAAAGGTCAACCAATTTTCATGTATGTATCAGTTCTAACATTACTGTTTTTTCAGACACAGAACTGCTTAAACCTGGGAATAAAGAAAAAATTCTTATCTTGTGCATAGCACCATTTCAGAACATGTGATAACTTAAAAAAAAGACTTGGAATGGAAACTTATTTCATAAGCAAGGTACGATGCTTATAGAAGGAATGTAAAGCTTTACTTTGCTATCATGAAATGATGTCTACAAATACAATATAAATGAAATTATAAACAGCATTTATAAAACTGCTTCCTTAGCAAAATCCGGTACCACCTGTGTGTTTTACCACAGAAGCAAATATTTTTTTTAAAATACTAAGCCGTTTACATTCATTTTGTGCATGCCTGCTGTACCTTTTTTCATTCATATGCACAGGCCACAGAGATTATTCTCCTCTTATAGTTCGCTTAGATGGCATATTTTGCGAAAGGCCTTTATGGAAATACATGTTTTGGTTCTATATTTAAACTTGATCCCATTTAGCTCAATGCCAAATCTTTTTAGCTCCAGTGAGAAAATTCTATAATACACATATTACCACAGTCTACGAGATGCCTTGTGCTGAAATCTTAGCTGAAATTTCTTGCTTTTTTTTAATATATATTTGAATTCCCAAAGTATGCTTAAGTTTAACATTTCATAGTACCTGAAAGTTCAAGGATAAACATCAAAACTCTATTAAATTCAACAACACTGTGTTTAAATGAAAAAGGCATCCTGTTGCATACCTTAAACACACCACAAACATAAAACAACACTAAAACTTCAGTCTGGCTCTGGTTAGAAGACACTGCTGCACTATTTGATATTGCAAGTGTAAGATCTACAAGGACCATGTTTTAAAATATTCAGAAAGCTAGTATTTTAAAATGCTTGCATATGGGAAAAGGGTTATTTAATACTCAATGTAATGAATTTCTGAGTTGCATTATCTCTGCAGCATCGTAAGGAGATACTGCACTCATGTTCTTTAGCTTATGGAAATGGAGCAATGGCATTTCCATACATCCGTAAGCAAAGTCATAAAAAGGATCTATAATCTTTTGATGCATACATTTAATACATTTAGGTAAGGTTTATTACAGTTCTTGCTTCCTCTTCTCGGCGTCACTCGTGTATAATGTAGAGATACACACAATGTTAAAAATCTCTCAGCAGTTCATTTTGAGAAAAGAGAAGCAATGTTTTTAAGAACAAAATAGTTATTTTTACTCTTATTGTACCTGAGTTGGTCAAGAGGTAAGCCGTTTTGATTATTGTAATTTTGTAAATCATAGAAAACATCCATTGACTCGAATATTTAATAATTTATGTTATTTTCTTGCAAATCCATGTTCTAAGAGTGGTTTCTGTCTGTCAAGCAAAAATGAAGGCAAAACCAAATCATACAGCTTTGTACTGTGGAACAGTGTACACTGCCAGATTAGGAAAGTCTATTCTGATTCTGCTATCACCAATATCGACAAATATAAATCAGAAATTAAGCTTTGTGTTTATTTTTAATTAGTTGCTTGTGTCATCTCATCAGAAAATCAAATTAAAAAATTAAAAAACAATAATCATATTGTCTTGGAGTCAAACACTGAAAAAAAGCCATACTTCTGGCTGTAGCCATGTGCCAAAAGCAGAATTATAAGCAAGCAATTCATTTTAAGATTCCTGAAACTACCCACTGAATTATTCTTTTGCTGAGGAAATCCAGTCTATGTGCTGTGATGCAGGACAGAGCTGCCTGTCTCCCTGTCTTGTCATATTGCTTATTTTGATTAGCTGCAATGGCATGGAAGTATAGATGTTTAATATACTTTTATTGCCTTTTAGATAGATGACTTACTGACAGTGGTTTTGGGGCATTTTCTTCCTGAATTTTTATGATTACGCCTTTTTGATGACTATGCTTTTTAAATTTTTATTGGGGAATAATGGCTGAATTTCTATAGGGATAGATGACAAATTCTATTAGGTGCAATACTGAGAATGTTCATTTGGATGCAGAGGGCTTTAAAAAAAAAAAAAAAACCAAAAAAAAACCACCACCAAAAAAACCAATACAAACACTAGTATGATTCTTGTCATCTCCCATCCTGCTTTTACGAAAGTTTCACGTTTTTTTAAAGCAGGATCCAAAATAAAACAAGCTGAAGATGTCAGCTCTTTTAAAGTAATCTATGTAAGTTACACAGTGGAAGTCTATTTCCTTACTCCCTAACAATGAAGAACACAGAGTACAATAGTAATTATTCTAGAAACAGCTACACTTTCTACTGTGCCTTCATAAGAGGAATGATTAAATGGCAACATTGAAATATCACTAAGAATAAATGGAAACCAGAATGCTAACACTGCATGTGAGCACACAGGTATGCTCAGGAGACTCTGCAGGGCTGTAGGTATTGCTGTACCTGGCTATAAGTGTCTGCTTCTGAAAATGGCTATTCCTCATAGATAGTCGCTTTCATTTCATTTGGCCCTACATTAATAGGTTGTCAACCTGCACAGCATAAGAAAGGGTAGCGGAAGAAGCAAAAATAAGTACTTTCTCCAGAAAGTTGGGGGCAGGGGTGGAACAGGTTATAGCCAGCTAGAAAACTTGGTTTTTTACACCCTTATAAAAGTGCAGTCAGAGAAAAAACAGCAGAAAGGTATAAGGCAGATTTTCTTCATTACAACTATGAACATTACAATGCTATAGTTCCATTGCTATTGATCGGAATTCTGTGATGTGTTTCGGAGAAATCTTTGCTCTTAAGGAAGATGATAAAACAAAGAGGAATCCATGACACTTCTTTCCTTGCACAAAGAGTGCCATTAAAAGCAGGCAAATAAAGTCAAAGCATACATATTCTTCAATAAAGATGTATTTTATAAAATAGCAAGAGTTACCTAAAACAAACCCCTAAAACCAATAACCAGGTACCTAAGTTGTGTATTTCTTCATAGTGTAAACTAATGGCAGGAAGCATACTTTCGGCACACGCTATCCTGAACTTTCAGGGGGATACCTTATTTAGAGATTCAGTTCACTTTCTGGACAATATCCAGAAGCCCCAACACTCAATTTTACGTCTTCTTTTTCTTTTTGCTCTTAAAAATTACACTAAAACTACTTTAAAAGGTATTTTATTACTCCAACAGAAGTACCTGCTGTAAAACAATGTACACATTCCCATAAGGTTTTTATAAATTCTCCCAAGCGATTACGCGCTATTTCAATTCATCTGAATTTTAACCATCTCCTTGCACTTAGTTCCACCTTACTATCTTACCATACCATCTTACTAATAATCTCTTCTGAGATTCAACTTCTATATCTTAATTAAAACTGTGGACTTATATTACAGCACTAATTTAACTACAGGACCTTGAGAATTGGGGCATCTGGGAGAAAAAGAATTGAATTTGTCCAACACTTGACTGTCCAAGTACCTTGTGTTTTAAAAGTGAGGTGTTTTCTTTAGATGTGACAGATGACCCTCAGAAAACGACATCACATCAAAGTCATCAAACCAGCACAGGCCTTATCAAAATGAAAACTCTGAAGTGCATCATACAACATCTGAAAGAAAGATTACTCTACCTGTATCGGACATGCTCGATTGTGTCATATGTCAGCTTGCTGCTGATATTCTGACTATGAGGGTTGCCTAGGAGACAACAGAGATATAGAAATTAATCATTAATCACAATTTTGCTAATAATTTTTTCTTTTCTCAAAGTATCACACCAAGCCAGACTGAAAAGATGACAAAGAAAGATTTAACGTATACTTCACAGCAATGCCCTGAAGCTCCTTAGAGCAGTTAGTCAAGAGAAGGGACATATAACAGAAGAAAGCAATTATGACAGACCTTGAAACTTCAGCTGGATCTCTTACTAATACTTAGGCAGTTCCCTTAAAAAGAAAATGCAACTGCATAGCTGTTGTGGTTTAACCTGGCAGGCAAACACCACACAGCCGCTCGCTCACTCCCCCYTCCCCTCAGTGGGATGGGGGAGAGAATCGGGAAAAAAAAAGTAAAATTTGTGGATTGAGATAAAGACAGTTTAATAAAACAGA
>JAYKAV010000816.1:24075-34480 GCA_035582835.1 Phoebastria nigripes | reverse complement strand
ATGAATGTGAAACATGCGCTGCCATCAAGCAAGCCAAGCGAGTAAAGCCTCTTTGGTATGGAGGATGATGGCTGAAATATAAATATGAGGAGGCCTGGCAGATTGATTATATCACACTCCCACAAACCCRCCAAGGCAAGCGCTATGTKCTCACCATGGTGGAGGCAACCACCAGATGGCTGGAAACATATCCTGTGCCCCATGCCACCGCCCGGAACACTATCCTGGGCCTTGAAAAGCAAGTGCTATGGCGACATGGCACCCCAGAAAGAGCTGAGTCAGACAACGGGACCCATTTCCGAAACACCCTCATAGACACCTGGGCCAAAGAGCATGGCATTGAGTGGGTATATCACATCCCCTATCRTRYACCAGCCTCYGGGAAAATAGAACGATACAATGGACTGCTGAAAACTATGCTGAAAGCAATGGGTGGTGGGACATTCAAGCATTGGGATACAGAGTTAGCAAAAGCCACCTGGTTAGTCAACACGAGGGGATCTGTCACTCGAGCTGGCCGTGCCCCATCAAAACCCTTACGTACTGTAGATGGGGATAAAGTCCCTGTAGTGCACATTAAAAATATGCTGGGGAAGACAGTCTGGGTTAGTCCTGCCTCAGGCAAGGGAAAAGCCATTTGTGGGATTGCTTTTGCTCAAGGACCTGGGTCCACTTGGTGGGTAATGCGAAAGGATGGGGAAGTCCGATGTGTACCTCAGGGGGATTTGATTTTGGGTGAAAATAGCCAATGAACTGAATTGTATGATGTTAATTGCTATATAATGCTGTATGTCATGTCAAAGGTGTTGCAGTAAGAATCACCCAGATTAATGAAGATGGAACTCTGATGAAACCGAGCAAAGTGCAACCATGAGAAAACCAGACAACGTAGCGATAATGGAACCAGAGTTGGCTTCAGGATGCAACAATCCAACACCACACACCATCTCTCCTGCCCTGAAAGACTGCTATGACAGGTGGAGCCCAAAGTCATGGACTAAATGAGCTCAATGGACATTTTAGAGGGATGGCGCACGGAGTAAGGGAATGTTTATCTATGTATATATCGAAGGGCAGGAAAAATGGTGATGATTAATTGGGATGTATTGGAAAATGTGAGACCTGGGCATGACGTAGATGGTATAGAATAAGGTGTGGATATTGTCCTGATTCCGGCTGGGACAGAGTTAACTTTCTTCCCAGTAGTTGGGGAAGGGGGGTGCTGTGTTTTGGGTTTGGTATAATAGGAGCCTTGATGGCCCATTGATGTTTTGTGTGCTGCTGGGTGGTGCTTGCACTGGGCACTTTTCGGTCTCCCATGCCCTGCCAGGTGCATGGGAAGGTGGCGGGGGGAGCATAGCCGGGGTGTTTGACCCAGCTGGCCAATGGGGTATTCCATACCATGCAACGTCATGCTCAGTATAAAAACTAAGTGGGGGGGGGTGGCTCTTGGTCCCAGGGACGGGCGCTCGTATTGGGCATGCGTCGGTTCATCGGGTGGTGTGCAATTGCATTGTGCATCACCTGCTTTATATATTCTATTATTGTTGTTGTTGTTGACACTGTTATTATTTCTGTTCTACTTTGTTTTATTTCAATTAGTAAACTGTTTTTATCTCAATCCACAAGTTTTCCTACTCGTGCCCTCCCGATTCTCTCCCCCATCCCACCGGAGCTGGGGGGTGAGCGAGCAGCTGTGTGGTATTTAGGTGCTGCCAGGGTTAAACCACGACATACCATTAGCTGATTTTGCCAGGAATGAATTTACATAAAGTGCCAGCATGATTGCTTTTCAACAGCCAGAATAAACTGAAAGAGAAGATAAATGCTTTCTCCTCAGTAAGTGTCACATCATATGTCCTGCACTTCTGCAATATTAAATTCCTCTTCTAGGATTATAGTTACTCCCCTCTGTGTGATTCCTGGTTTCCCATGAGGCTTGAAAGTTAAGTTGACATTCCCTAGGAACTGGAAAGAGAGAAATATCTGAAATGGATATATAATCAGGAAGATTTTTAGGTGTATTTTTTCCCCTGTGAAGCTAGAAAGATTATCAAGGGCAGCTGGCCAATCCTGTCATCAATTATGAAAAAAAAAAAATTAAAATCTTATTTACAAAACTCTTAATGGTTATTTTTAAAAGGATGATTCTTCCATTATGCTAAATTAAAGTATGAAAGCTGAAACTGTTGAAAAATCCAATAATTTTAGGTTGACTCTCCTGCATTTTCAGTGTAGGGTTGATACCAAATAAAGATCAATAGGAAATGAGATTCTTCTCCTACTGGACCATCGTTATAAAAGGGAAAAGGGCAGTTACATATGCAGTGAAATGAAAATGCATTCCTAAAGAATTCCTCCAAATCATCCTAACACTTGTTTCTGTATGTAAAGTAACAGGGCTGGTAGTTATACAAACTCTATCCAGCCAATATACGTCAGTCTTTTCTTCCTAAAGGATGGTGGAATAGGAATCCTCCATTTTTCTAAAACTCCAAATTCTACTTCAAATTAAGTTTGGTGGGAAAAGGTGGTTGAGGTGCCCCTTAATAGAGAAAAATATTAGAAACTGAAGAGCTCTCTATTTTCATGGGAAAGGCATAGAAGAACCAAAGGCATAGCAGGAACCAAAGACAGACAAAGTTCAGATGATAAATAAAAATGCATGTTTATGATAGCAAGGATCGTTGAGGAGGATGAGGAACAAACTCCTGAATGAAGTTTTGTCTTGTTCATCTTCACAGATGCCTTTCTGGAAGGCAGGGTTGACACCAGCGCAAAAGATACTGCTTGATGCAAGAGTGATGTACATGAGACTCTCTGCCTTGAAGTAAGATTGGATAATCATAAGGAACCTTTTTGTCTTTAAATGGCATGACTGATCTCCCAGGCATGCACAGCTCTTAAGTCGAGTCTCTTTGGGACTGGTCTACCCAAATTTTCAGGCTGGAGTTGTGCAAGATGAGTGAAGCAGAGATATTTTACCTATGCTGTACAACCAGCTGTGGAAGAGAGGATGGAAGGTATTGTACCACCCTAGATAAGCCACTCTCCTGCATTGCCAATGACCATCCAAGTCTCACCCTTCATACCCTGACTTGGGAAGAGTCAGTGCACAGGAAGATGTAGTACTGTTTTCCTTCAGCAATGTAACATGAACATGTTAGTCATTATCTGACATGCCCATATACTGCTCCACTGAAAAATTCACCTTTAGGGTCAACAGAAAATGGAGCAAACTTGACTGCAACATACAGAAGGACACCGAGAAAAAGAGAATTAAAAAAATTAGTTCAGAAAGGGACTGTTGTTGAGGACCCTGTGCCTTGGCACCTTCACAGGCATGAGAAAGTATGTATGCAGCCAGCCCTCAGAGATGTTTGCAAAGAGGAAAATCTGTGTGTGCACAGAAGCAGCAGGGCAGCTTATGCATTGTGGCTGCAGAAAGACAATGCACATCATCAGCACAAGCTGTTCATACAAAAGAGAAGCTGTAGTATTATGGGGTCTTCCATTACACTTCAGGAAGAAACTGTGTGCAAGTTCACAGTGATAATTTAAGAGTCTTCAGGGTTCAGGGGACAGTGGTGTGTGCTCATAGGGACAGTTTGAGAATCTAAGAATATATCTTTCCCCATCTGTTCTTATTGATCATGGATGGAAAGATAAAGAGGGAATTGCACAGTGGGAGGAACAGGAGAATTTTAGAATTGGTCTGCAGGAAAAGGTGGAGTGTTATGACTGAAAAGTATGAGTATTTGGTCATTTAAATCTATCTTGGAAGACAATTCTTCTATCACTCAGTTGTGTCTCACCAATGCTTCCTGGTAAGTCCTACAGTAAAACACTTCTCCCTTCCCCATACACCTCATACAGCATCTAAACCTGCTCTGACCCAAGGCACCTGGTGGCCATTTGAAACTACATCAGCATGGTGAAAGAAACAGCAGTAGGCAGAAACAAGCCATAAAAGTATTCAGGGGAAGCAAATCTGTCACCATTAGTTTATTGTGAATTGAATTTATATGCCAGAGATTAACAACTTTCAAAAGTACATCCTTGCCCTTCATTTTAGCAAACAAGAACAACATAGAGGAGCGGTTCAGCTTTAAGAGAATGTGTCCTCAAAGATTTGTATAAGCAACCCGCTTACATAATCCTGGATTAATTGGAAGAAAATAGCTATTAAATGACTGACAGCTTTATATGGCCTTTCTAATCAGTTCTCTCCTATTATTTGGACAAAGATTTGACTGATGGACCTATATAATCTCACAGTAAAGTCCTATTTTACAGCAATGAGAAAATATAATTTATACTCACATTGCAATGTTCAGATAACCACCTTTATAACTATTTATATCTACCTGTAGTATTTATAAAGAACAGCCTAGAATCAGGCTCCTAAATCCATACTCAGCCACTTCAATAACTGACCTAATATCAAAGTGCTTCATATGATGTTAGAGATTTCCCCAGCTACTCATGAGTTATCTTCATGGGAATCCTGGGAAAGCTGATTGTATGGAGGAAGGGAGAAGCAGCAGAAGAGGGTAGACTAAACAATTAGACTTCCAAATGATGCTTTTAACGGGTTAGTTTTATCATGGTGATGCAAGAGCCTTTTTTAATTTACAGCTGCATTTTAGTTTCTATYATAAGTCCAACATAGTTTTCTGATTTTATTACATAAAGTGTTGATAACATTGAGAATTAGATTTTAATCAAGAAAAGCTTACTCCTGGGCACTAGATCTCTGACTAATGCACCAATCCAGGAAAGCACTGAAGTATGTAATTTTATCCCTGCTTGGCAGTGTACATAAAGTTATGCTTAATTCTAAGCATGTGAAAAGTCCCGTTCACTGTTAAATTAAGCATGTTTATAGGTTCTGTGCTTGTATAAAGAATCCAGAAGAATCCATACATAAATTCAGTAGTAAATAAAATAAAATCAAGTATAGAAAACAGTAAAAGTTACTAGTTTATTCTCTCCCACTCTTCTCACAAGTTGCCCAAGAGGCAGGTATTCTGCAGTCATGACATTAACATCGTTCAGGACTTGTCTAGGAGTTCTGGTTTTATACTAAGACCCCTCTTGTGTATGAGATGCTGTACAAACACCAAACAATAATAATCCTGCCCCAGGTAGTTTGAAGTCCATTTCTATCTGATACTGCAATATCTGTCACTGCCCTTATCCAAAAGCAACTGAATATATGAATGAGATACTGGGGTGCTGGGAGCCCACTCAGGGTGTCCTACCTCCCCAGTGAAGATGGGAGGAAGTTCATACATTTCACTCAAAGGTGTCCAAGTATACAGATACTGCTGAAAACTTCATGCAAGAGCTTCACATGGATTCTAGGTGTCTCCTTGCAGGTAGCTGCTTGCAAAATTGGGATCTGTGTTATTAATACATTAGGTCCTTCTTTTTAATCCTAATAAAGTCATTGAGGGTCTTTCTGTTGACTCCTTAGGTGCTTTCTTTAAGGCTTTTGCAGGCCAGAGGTTGCATTGGGGCCAAAATTATAGTCCTTATCCTAGATGTCTTTCAAAGCACTGCTGCATAAAAATAAACGGCTTTTTATTATAACGAGTAATGAAGTATTCTCCAAAAAGCAGAATTAGGAATTTTTAAAAAGTATTGTGTGTGTTAATTAGCACATGAGAGAAAGTATCTTTGAGGTCTTTCTTGCACTTCTGTATTTTTATTAAGGATACATGGTTTTGCAACAAAAGCTGAATTTATATGCCAGACTGTGTTCTTAACATTGCTAAAAACCCAAACATGAAGCTGAATTCATATGCAGTGTCTTAACTGATTAAAAAAATTAACATGAAATTGCTAAGTACTGCCCAAATTAACACAAATCAGAGTTCATTACATGGCATTAGGAGCCAATTTATTGCAATCATTATGCCTGCTATTAGGGAGAACCATATGCCAACTCCAGAAATAACAAGCATTCCAAATCAGGGTCATTGCTGTCATATTTGCATGTGAAATACATTAATTGATCTCCTGTGCATATTAAAATTAAACCCACACTTTTTTGCTGCTGAATGTTCTCTCAGAAATTTGTTGTGTGAAGGGACAGACTGGGTGGAGAGAGATGTGGTGCTTTAGAGGAATACTTACTCCAAATTACAGTATATTCTTAAGTAACCGAACTTGTTCTGCTTAACTAACTGAGGTCCTAACCATCTTTTGGTTTCACAGTAGGAAGATATGCGGTCATACATGTCAGAGATGTGAAATATCATGTTCTTACCCATGTTTTCTGGTTCTGGTGGTCTTCCAAGGGATGTCCTAAGGAGATTACAGCTGTAAGAGCTAATGGGTGAACAGCGCAGTGTTTAGAAAAGTTGACCCTTCCATAAAGGTTGCCATGGAAAAAGGATAATAAATTTTATTGTTCAGTCACACAGAGTAAGAATGATAGCATCATGACCTTCAACTGTAACTCCCAGGAGGCACTGCTCCAGTGCAAATTAAAACAGTTCAGTAATCAAGATAAGTATTTTGATATTTCAGTTTTTGTCTGGAACTTCCATATTGTCTATGGATAAATAAAAGGTGAAAAGAAAATCCTTATTTCATTTGAGGAAAAAATTTGTGTGGGAGAAAAATAACAATGCCCTCCTTTCCGCCAAGGACTTTTGACCAATCCTGGACAAAGGCAGTGGGAAACTTCACACGAGAAAAAAGAAGCAGCTCTTTCTGAGCCAAGGGGAGGTTACGGAAGAGAAGATGGATCTGAAGTAACATGGTGGAAAAGTCTTTATTATAAGATAGGCCATGGAGCTGATTGTTAGAGAGTTGACTTTCTGACTTGGAACTTGTGAATATACGGGAGGAGGAGATGAAATATTTTGAGAAGAGCAGAAATATTTTGAGAAGAGCAGAGTGATTAAATTAGACAAGCCAGACATTGGAGTTGGAGGGGGAACCCTGACATGGGCAGGGAGGGTTAAAAAATACCTAAGAGAACCAGGGACTGGGAAAGGGATGTGTCAAAAGATGGTTAAGGCAAGATGAGAGAATTAAGTAGGACATAAGATGAGTAAAGAGGGCAGCTGTCCCATATTGTTTCTCCTGTAGTTGATGCCGATCAATTGAGCATGAAGAAAATCTTTCCCTCTCCCTCTTCCCCCTTGAAAAGAAAAGGTACCCCTCAAGCTGTCTGCTGAGATAGTCCTTAAGGACTTCTGGGCTGGTTAAGGTTTTCCCTGTCGAGTCCCATGGGTTGCTCTAATCTGTACCTTCCTTGATTCCTATAGGCCAGAAAGAATGGTTCAAAAATGCAGAGCAAGTATAGATTGCTTTGCTCCACTCTGCTTCTGTGAGAGCAGATTTTCTGGAGCACATTCTCCAGGATTTATAGCACCAGTACAAACCAGTCCTGCCCTGTGAAAACAAGTCACATGCCTTTCTATATATCCTTTACCAAGTGAAGACAGGATTTCTGTTGTATTGTGTGAAATTTGAGTGGCTGTCACCCTTAACAACAAAACCAGAAGTAAATTAGAAATGAGTAGCTTGAACAAACAAAATCATTATACCAGCATGACCAAAATAGTCCAGAAAACCTTAAAACTTTTCTCAATTAATGTGCAGATGATGGCAGTCCAATGTTAGCAGGGCAAACAGCTGTTGTGCTTACCTGGACAGAGGGTAACTTCTCTGTAATGATGTGGGTTATTAAAATCTTTGGAGATAACACTATCAGGAGCAGCACACAATGCTACAGCATTTATCATTCATCTACTCTATTCTTGTCAGTGCAGAGAACATAAACACCTTGCTTTCTACACAGGAAGTCAGATAGGCTGAAGCAAGAATTTGAGAGCTGGGTGCTATTAACCTTCAGAAAATGTGAGGATATCAGATACACTTTAGCAATTGCATGAGGAAAGTAAGTCTGTACTTGCAACCATGTTATTTTGCACTTCTTACCAGTAAATTTAGCTACTGGTCTCCGCACACAGTCCGCTGAACTCAGCACTGCACAGACACCTGATATCCCAATCAGCAAGTGATGTGTTAGTATTGTGGTTTAACCCTAGCCAGCAAGTAAACACCACGCAGCCGCTCGCTCACCCCCCCACTCTGGTAGGATGGGGGAGAGAATTGGGAGGGCACGAGTAGGAAAACTCGCGGGTTGAGATAAAAACAGTTTAATAATTGAAATGAAACAAAGTAGAACAGTAATAATAACAGTGATAACAACAACAATAATAGAATATACAAAGCAGGTGATGCACAATGCAACTGCTCACCACCTGCCGACCAAAGCGTAGCCCATCCCGCGACATGAAACCCTCCCTTTCCAGACCACGCCTCCTAAATATATACCGAACATGACATCAYGTGGTATGGAATACATACTGCATTGGCTAGCTGGATCAGCCGCCCCGGCTATGCTCCCCCCGCCAGTCTCCCATGCACCTGGCAGAGCATGGGAAGCCAAAAAGTCCCCGGTGCAAGCACCACTCGGCAACAACCAAGACATCAATGGGCSATCAACGTTCCTCTCATACCAAACCCAAAACACAGCACAGCCCCAGCTACTGGGAAGAAAGTTAACTCTGTCCCAGCCGGAACCAGGACAGTATCCACACCTTATTCTATACCATCTACGTCATGCCCAGGTCTCACATTTTCCAATACATCCCAATTAATCATCACCATTTTTCCTGCCTTTTGATATATACATGCACACATATCATTCCCTTAGTCTATGGGCCATACCTCTAAAATGTCCATTGGGTTAATTTAGTCCATGACTTTGGGCTCCACCTGTCATAGCAGTCTTTCAGGGCAGAGAGATGGTGTGTGGTGTTGGATTGTTGCATCCTGAAGCCAGCTCTGGTTCCATTATCGCTGCGCTCGTCTGGTTCTATCATCATTGCACTTTGCTCGGTTTCATCAGAGTTTCTTCTTCATTAATCTGGGTGATTCTTACTGCAATACTGTTGATATGACATACAGTAACCATAGCAGTGATGACATACAGTATTATATAGCAATTAACATCATACAATTCMGTTCATTGGCTATTTTCACCCAAAATCAAATCCTCCTGAGGTACACATCGGACTTCCCCATCCTTTCGCATTACCCACCAAGTGCACCCAGGTCCTTGAGCAAAAGCAATCCCACAAATGGCTTTTCCCTTGCCTGAGGCAGGACTAACCCAGACTGTCTTCCCCAGCATATTTTTAATGGGCACTACAGGGACTTTATCCCCCTCTACAGCTGTTATGACCCGGACCCAGCAAACTGGGGGGGGCGGGGATCGTAGAGGTTTTGAAATTCCCTCGTGCTAAATTAAGGTGAAACAACACCAAACAATCGATTAAACGTTTTGTTTAAGGTAGAAGCAGCCTTAACTTGGAAAGCGTAACAATAAACAACCCCAACTTGGAAAGCATAACGGTAGGCAATGTGGGTTCTATTGAAACATTTAGGAGGAGAAGAAGAGGAAAGAGAGGAAAAGAAAAAAGGAGAGAGAGAGAAAGGAGATAGAGGGATATCACCATCCTTGGATCCTGCGATGATGATGCACGTGGCAATCCTCCAGTGGTGGGTGCATGCGCGCTCCTTGCGTTGGTGTCCTTTTATAGTCTTGTTTCGCACCTCTAGGTCATGCCATTCACACCCCTCGAGGACTTATGTAACTCCTGATCCTCTGCGCAGGCGCCACTGTGGGGGTGGTCGCAAAGGGTCTTTTGGGTGGTCTTCGGGTGGTCACAAGCTGCTTTCTCAGATAAACTCTGTATGACCCTTTGCCAGACATGGTGACTCATCGTTACTTGGCAGAACTCAGAACTGCGCATCCTCAGTACACCCTCCAGGTCCTGTGTAAATCGTATTCTCACTTGTGTTAATCGACTTCTCACTTATGTTAATCTTTGCTATACAGAACTTGCTTTGCCACAATGTTTGAGACTTCAACTTTACATTAACTCTTTCAGTCTCTCACAACAGTATGTAAAGGTTTGATTGGGCAGGGGCAGCTCGAGTGACAGATCCCCTCGTGTTGACCAACCAGGGGGCTTTTGCTAAATGTGTATCCCAATGCTTGAATGTCCCACCACCCATTGCTTTCAGCATAGTTTTCAGCAGTCCATTGTATCGTTCGATTTTCCCGGAGGATGGTGCATGATAGGGGATGYGATACACCCACTCAATGCCATGCTCTTTGGCCCAGGTGCCTATGAGGGTGTTTCGGAAATGGGTCCCCTTGTCTGACTCCATTCTTTCTGGGGTGCCATGTCGCCATAGCACTTGCTTTTCAAGGCCCAGGATGGTGTTCCGGGCGGTGGCATGGGGCACGGGATATGTTTCCAGCCATCCGGTGGTTGCCTCCACCATGGTGAGCACATAGCGCTTGCCTTGG
>JAYKAV010000816.1:0-10356 GCA_035582835.1 Phoebastria nigripes | reverse complement strand
TCCTTTCCTTTCCTTTCCTTTCCTTTCCTTTCCTTTCCTCGCCTTCCATTGCCTTCCATTGCCTTCCATTGCCTTGCCCTGCCTTGCCCTGCCTTGCATTGCATTGCCCTGCCCTTCCCTGCCCTGCCCCGCCCTGCCCTGCCTTGCTGTGCCTTCCCCTTCCCTGGCTTGTCCTGCCTTGACTTCTCTTGCCCTACCCTGCCCTGCCTTATCTTGCCTTGCCTTCCCTTTTTTTTCTTGCCCTGGTTTCCTTGCCTGGCCTTGCCTTGCCTTGCCGTGCCTCTCACTGCCTTGCCTTGCCTTGCTTTCCCCTGCACTGCCCTGCCCTGCCCTGCCTTGCCTTGTCTTGCCTTACCCTGTCCTGTCTTGCCTCACCTTGCCCTCACTTACACTTCCTTTCCCTGCCCTGCCTTGCCTTGCTTTGCTTTTCCCTGTCTTTCCTTGCCTTGCCTTGTCCAGCCCAACACTGTCCTGCCCTGCCCTGCCTTGCCTTGCTGGGCCCATCCCTGCCCCTCCCTGCCTTGCCTTGCCTTCTCTTGCCTTGCCTTGCCTTCCATTGCCTTGCCTTGCCTTGCCTTGCCTTGCCTTGCCTTGCTTTCCCTTGCCTTTCCTTGCCTTCCCTTGCCTTGCCTTCCCTTGCCTTGCTGTTCCTTGTCTTGCCTTGCTTTCCCCTCCACTGCCCTGCGTTGCCTTGCCTTGCCTTGCCTTGCCTTACCCTGCCCTGCCCTGGCTTACCTTGCCCTCCCTTGCATTACCTTGCTTTGCTTTGCCCTGTCTTGCCTTGCCTTGCCTTTCCCTGCCCTACGCTGTCCTGCCCTGACCTGCCTTGCCTTGCTGGGCCCTTCCCTGCACTTTCCTGCCTTCCCTTGTTTTACGTTGCCTTGTCTTGCCTTGCCTTGTCTTGCCTTGCCTTTCTTTGCCTTTCCTTGCCTTCCCTTGCCTTGCCTTGCCTTGCCTTCCCTTGCCTTGCCTTGCCTTTCACTGCCTTCCCTTGCCCTGCTCTGCCCTGCCCTACCCCACACTGCCCCGCCTTGCCTTGTCTTGCCTTACCTTGCATTTCCTTGCACTGCCTTGCCCTGCCCTACCTTTCCTTGCCTTTCCTTGCCTTGCTGGGCCCCATCCCTGTCCTTCCCTGCCTTGCCCTGCCATGTCTTGCCTTGCCTTGCCTAGCCCTCCCCTGCTTTTCATTGCCTTTCCTTGCCTTTCCCTGCCCTGCCCTGCACTGCCTTGCCCTGCCTTACCTTGTCTTGCCCTGCCTTGCATTGCATTGCCCTGCCCTGCCCTGCCCTGCCCTGCCCTGCCTTCCCCTTCCCTGGCTTGCCCTGCCTTGCCTTCTCTTGCCCTACCTTGCCCTGCCCTGGCCCGCCCTGTCTTGCTTTGACTTGCCTTGCCTTGTATTGCTTTGCCCTGCCTTATCTTGCCTTGCCTTCCCTTTTTTTTTCCTTGCTCTGCATTTCCTTGCCTTGCCTTTCCTTGCCTTGCCTGCCTTACCTTGCTTTGCCTTACCTTGCCTTGCCTTTCTTTGTCTTGCCTTGCCTTGCCTTGCCTTGCCTTGCCTTGCCTTGGTTGACTTGGCTTCCCTTAAATTCCCTTGACTTCCCTTAACTTGCCTTGCCCTGTCCTTCCTCTGCACTGCAATGCCTTGTCTTGGCTCGCCTCCCCTTGCCTTCCCTACACTTGCCTTCACTTACCTTCACTTGCCTTCACTTGCCTTCCTCTGCCCTGCACTGCCTTGCCTTGGCTTGCCTTCCCTTGCCTTCCCCTGCCTTTCTGTTCCTTGCCTTGTGTTGCCTTGCCCTGCCTTGCCTTGCCTTGCCTTGCCTTGCCTTGCCCTGCCTTACCTTACCTTGCCCTGCCCTGCCTTTCCTTGCCTTGCCCTGACTTGCCTTACCCGGCCCAGCCTTACCTTGTCCTGCCTTGTCCTGCCTTGCCTTGCCCTTCCCTGCCCTGCCTTATCTTGCCTTGCCTTCCCTTCCCTTTTTTTTCTTGCCCTGGTTTCCTTGCCTTGCCTTACCTTGCCTTGCCTTACCTTGCCGTGCCTTTCACTGCCTTGCCTTGCCTTGCTTTCTCTTGCACTGCCCTGCCCTGCCCTACCTTGCCTTGTCTTGCCTTACCCTGCCCTGCCCTGCCTTACCTTGCCCTCACTTACATTCCCTTGCCCTGCCTTGCCTTGCCTTGCTTTGCTTTGCCCTGTCTTGCCTTGCCTTGCCTTGCCCATCCCTACGCTGTCCTGCCCTGCCCTGTCTTGCCTTGCTGGGCCCTTCCCTGCGCCTCCCTGCCTTCTCTTGCCTTGCCTTGCCTTGCCTTGCCTTCCTTTGCCTTGCCTTGCCTTGCCTTGCTTTCCCTTGCCTTGACTTGCCTTGACCTGCCCTGCCTTGTCTTGCCTTTCCCTGCCTTGCCTTACCTCGCTTTCCCCTGCAGTGCCCTGCCCTGCCCTTCCTTGCCTTGTTTTGCTTTACCCTTCCCTGCCCCATCTTACCTTGCTCTTCCTTACCTTCCCTTGCCCTGCCTTGCCTTGCCTTGCTTTGCTTTGCCCTGTCTTTCCTTGCCTTGCCTTTCACTGCCCTATGCTGTCCTGTCCTGCCCTGCCTTGCCTTTTTGGGCCCTTCCCTGCCCTTCCCTCCCTTGCCGTGCCTTGCCTTTCCTTGCCTTGCCCTGCCTTGCCATACCCTGCCCAGCCTTACCTTGTCCTGCCTTGCCCTCCCTTATCTTTCCCTTTCCTGCCCTGCCTTATCTTTCCTTGCCTTCCCGTTTTTTTCTTGCCCTGGTTTCCTTGCCTTGCCTTGCCTTGCCTTTCCCTGCCTTGCCTTGCCTTGCTTTCCCCTGCACTGCCCTGCCCTGCCCTGCCTTGCCCTGTCTTGCCTTACCCTGCCCTGCACTGTTTTGCCTTACCCTGCCCTGCCCTGCCTTACCTTTCCCTCCCTTACCTTCCCTTGCCCTGCTTTGCTTTGCCTTGCTTTGCTTTTCCCTGTCCTGCCCTGCCCTGCCTTGCCTTGCTGGGTCCTTCCCTTCCCTGCCCTTCTCTGCCTTGCCTTGCCTTCCCTTGCCTTCCCTTGCCTTCCCTTGCCTTCACTTGCCTTCACTTGCCTTCTCTTGCCTTCCTCTGCCCTGAACTTGCCTTCCTCTGCCCTGCACTGCCTTGTGTTGCCTTGCCTTCCCTTGCCTTCCCTTGCCTTCACTTGCCTTTCCGTTCCTTGCCTTGCCCTGCCTTGCCTTGCCTTACCCTGCCTTTGTAACTCAGTTAAGGAACAGGGGAAATCTATAGTTCCCATTACATAGCTTGTTCTGGAGGCAGGATGACAGCAGAGTGCAGAATCCAAATAGTGTGGATGCAGTAAGCCAGTAAGTATGACTGGTCATACTGCCAGCCTAGCTGCTTTTCCAGCTGAAAGCACTTTCTGACGATGTCATGGGAGCTAATGAATGAACTCACAAGAGGTATTTTTTCCTTTCAATACCTTGAGAGAACCGTAGAAAGTCTTCAGAACAAAATCTTTCTCTCCAAGCTGGCTCCACAACATCAAAAAATTTAAAAAAACCCAAACAACTCTAGGCAGCTGAAAGGCTATGGGAGAAAAGCACATGTGTTTCATAGATCTCTCTTCTGCTGCTTTCATCTCTCAGTTTTCTTTTCTAGAGGCATCAGCATCTTTCCAGGTGCAGGAAATAGTCATAGACATCTTGTAGGTAGGACAACACGACACTGCTGCTCTAGTTGCCAGCCAAGAGTTGTGGTGTTCTGTTCACACTATGCCAAACCGTTTGTCACAGTGTTATCTCCACTCCAAAACATTGAGACCATCTGCCTACACATGACACTGACAGCTATTATGTGGCACTTGCAGCCGTGTCCCAGATACCAATTACTGTACTGCTGAGTGGCTAGAAGAAAATCATTCTTCCCATCAATCATGCAAATCCTTCCTCCCCTACTCTCCTCTCATTCATTCAGGTGAATGATAATTGTTTGGATACATGGATAAAACCCAAACAAATCCTGATTAATGGAGCTCAAACGGCCATTCGCAATTAAAAACAGTAGCCTTACAAAGATTTAGAGGCTCATATGAGTAGCAAGACGAGGACCCTCAGCCAACTCCAGTTGAACCTGAAACTGTGTGGTGACTGGCACTTGCTGAAAGGTGCAGGTCTGTCCCTGAAATACTTATAACTTACATAGGCTAGAAGGAGAAGAAAATCTCCCGGGCCACATTTTGCAGCAGGGAATAGAGGTGTAGTGCTTTAAAGAGATTCATCATGTTTATATCAATTTGTGGTGGACAACAGAATTGAGTCTAGCCCAGATCAGTCACATTTCTAAAGTAAAATCCACTGCCTTCCTGGCAGCACTGTTCTGAATGATTCCATCGATGAGCTGTACTGGCAGTATCTTCACTTTGAGTGAAGATTATAAGTGCACCTTTCTTTCCTCTCAGTTTTTGGAGGGCATGTGAGGGAGTGCTGGTTCACAGAATTCAGGTGAGTATCTGGCCTAAATGCCTGTGTGCTTTCTTACCTCTCAAAAGTGTCTCAGAGAATTTCAGTAGCTCTGGGTACATCTGAAAACCCTCTGAGAAAGACATGAGTGCTCCCACCTGAGCAGGATATGTTTCATCAGCTTACTGGGCCTTTGGACCAGTAATCTCACAGACACCGTGTGCCCTTATGTGGCCCAAAACTAAAAACAAATAGGCTCTAGCTGCCTCAGGGAGTGGGGTTTGTTGTCTCAACAATGCCTCTGTGCTGAAAATGGGTTGCTTGTTATAGCAGTGTTTCTGGTAAACTCCAAAATCTGTAGTGTCCAGGACACAATAAACCATGGTCTGGCTTGAGGACTGAAACCACTGAGGCAACATGAAGAAGGTTGCTGCCAACTTGCCATGGTTAAACAGTGTTTTAGGAAGTGCTGCACTGTTCTCATCATTTAGCTTCTCTTGAAGGAGTGCTTGTCATTCCTGGCACACTACAAAGCTGGGCCATTGCTGTCCACAGCAGAGAAATACTCAATTGCTCCAGAAATTAGAGTCTTCCCAAAAGGGACAAATTTTGCTTAGAATGCCATCTTCAGCCTTCACCTCTTGCCCCTCTGCAGCCAGCACTTTCCTTTCCAGTGAGGTGACCATGATCCCTGATAAGGAACTGTCTTCACGGCTATTGCCCCTGCATCTTTACCCTACCAAGCTGGAGAAACAGACCCCCGCTTGCAGCCTTTCCAAGGAAGCTGGGAGACTAAGGCTTATGAAAATAAATGCCAAGAGGCAGACAAGAAGTTATCTACGTGATAGGAAACAATTGCTTCTGATTGCTAATATTTAATTTGGCTCCTACAGGAAAGAAAGATGACTTTTTATCTCTGAGCACAATATGGCACCTTAGATACAGAGCACACAAATAGCACTGTGTATACCGCTGCTGCTTCCATAGTAAATTCCATTCAGCTCCTGACTTACGTGAATTACCCGGCTGAGATAAACTTCACTAATGTAATGGCTTCTGGGGACAGTTCACACTTTCCTTTAGTCTCCTAAACTGCTATTACTTTCCCATGCTGGGCTGCATTGTGAGGGCAATCACTTGATCTGCTGCAGTTAAGGATGTCTCACCATTTCCATTATAAGCCTCTTTAAAAAGATGCTGCAGGCTCCAGTCTAGCATCAAAGTCAGAGAAGGAAAGCAAAGGTTTTACCATGGTTAAAAAAGACTGTCTTTTACGATTCCTATAAGCAAGAGTCCAAACAAAATAGATTTTCTCTTTGGAGCACTTTGTTGATTTTCTATTACACAAAAATGCTATTAATTTCTCTGCATCTTTGTAGACCTCTGTGAAAAAGAAAAGTCAGCTCCACTGCTTAGACAAAATACATGTTAAAATAATAATAGTCATATTGGGATTCAAATTCTTCCATTTATCCCTGAGAAACATTTTTTTCCGGATGTCAATAGCTGGCTGAAAAACCGGACTGTGTGTGGATGCTGAGCTTTTACATCTACACTCTCTTTTTCTTGCAGCTAAGCAAATGTTTCCCATTCAGGAGGCAAAATCAGGAGATTTATCCAAAGGCAAAGCAGGCTGGAAGGGGTCTCACTTTCTCTGTCAGCAGCTTGCCCCTCTCCTGCTGCTGCTGTTCATACTTCTGTCAGCTCTGCCAGTGTGGCTGCTTGTGGGACTGTACTAAAGAAGCTCTGGGAAGTGATTCAGGTAAAAACACAAAAAAACTTTGGATATGTTCTGAGCATAGAGTAACACGAACTCCAAACAGCCAGTGGCCCAATGGGTAGAGCATTTGGTTGTCTTTTGGCCAAGTTTTTTTTCTTTGGTTTTGAACAGAAATACCATCTCTAGACTAAGGAACCTCCCTTATGTAGGTTTTAATGAAACTACCGAGAGAGGTTTCAACCCCTGAGAATCAGTATTTTCCAATGAAAAACAGTCCTCACTTTGCAACCGACAGTGGTGCTGGGTTACACTACTGACTATAAGCAGGAATGGATTTTTTTATTTATTGCATTTCATAGCATGTCAGTGATATTGGTGTAACAACTGAGTGCTTAAGTCTAAAGTTATGGGCCTGAACATCTTTGGTTTTGTGCAGACTCCACAGGTACCTCATATTTCACCTCAATGTCTCACAAGTTTCTGAATCTTCAACTCCTGCTTATCTCAGAATGCATCCAGTTTGGTACTCAAAGCTTAACTCATTGCTAGGTCTACAGATCAACCCCAGGCAACCCACTGCCTTCCTTTCTTGAATAGAACTTACTATGCTGTACCAGATCAGGTTGCCCTCAAAATGCAGAAGCAGCAAATGCTTTTTCAAAGTGGGGATAGATAATGTTTCCTAGTGACTAGCTAACGTGACATGCACGCATCATCCTGGAAACTGAAGCTTGGGTCTCCCACCCCACATGTCACCAGACTCTGGCTTCAAACATGCACAGAAGGTGAGTGAATCTCAAAGAAGATCTACAGCTACAGCAGGAAAGGCTAAACCCCACTCCCCGGAGAGCCTGCAATGCTTCCCACCCAGCCTGATGGCTGTCCTGGGTGATGACCTATCTGTGTTTGAATTCCCTCAGGCAAAGGAGGAAACTGAACTATTTCTGTGCAAACGTGCCAGACCTCTCACACTGCCACCTCCAGCCCTAATTCCTACGCTCTCACTGTCAGAATGTCCTGGCCCAGCAGAACAGGCAGACTGCATGGTTTTGAAACCCTCACCTGCACTGGTCAGTACAGCAAGCCGACTGCAGGCTTCGGAAATTCAGGTCAAGGGTTGGACAGCAAAAGCATAGCCACTGCAATGCACTGCTGCACCATTCATTGACCTGTCTGGATCTAGCCCCTCCTACCCACAGATTAAGTACAAAGCCCCATGCTCTACTACTGTGGGACAGATGGCAAATGACTAATTGTGATTACCACAGATACCTAGCACTTTCTTGCTCAGAAATATTTTTTACTTCCCAAGCACAGATACCTGAGATTAGTCTCTCTTGCTGCTTTTCATAGCCTGTTCCATATTTTAGAAAAGGCCGTATCTCACCAGTAATCCCTGTGAGCCTTAGAGCATGTCCTGGTTCCCCCTGGGACAGAGTTAACCTTCTTCCCAGTAGCTGGGAGGGGGTGTGTGTGTGCTGTGTTTTGGGTTTGGTATAATAGGAGCCTTGATGGCCCATTGATGTTTTGGGTGCTGCTGGGTGGTGCTTGCACCAGGGACTTTTTGGCCTCCCATGCCCTGCCAGGTGCATGGGAAGCTGGTGGGGGGAGCATAGCTGGGGCGGTTGACCAACCTGGCCAATGGGGTATTCCATACCATGTGACCTCATGCTCAGTATAAAAACTAAGTGTGTGTGTGGGCTCTGGGTCCTGGGACAGGCGCTCGCGTTTCGGGCATGCATTGGTTCAGCGGGTGGTGAGCCGTTCCATTGTACATCGCCTGCTTTGTATATTCTATTATTGTTGTTGTTGTTATCACTGTTATTATTACTGTTCTACTTTGTTTTATTTCAATTATTAAACTGTTTTTATCTCAACCCGCTAGTTTTCCTACTCGTGCCCTCCTGATTCTCTCCCCCATCCCACCGGAGCCAGGGGGTGAGCGAGCGGCTGCATGGTGTTTAGGTGCTGGCTAGGGTTAAACCACGACAGTCCTTTTTGGTGCCCAACGTGGGGCACGAAAGGTTTGAGATAACAACAGATTAACTAGAGCATATTAAGGAATTTATATCTGTTAACAGTTGTTGGTCACAATATYAGTTTACCTGACCTGCATCATGCTCTTGTTTTTGCTGTACATGTTAARGATTGGTGYTGGTTTCTGCRGTCTGCTGTGCTCTGCAGTGATTGGTGATGTTTTGCCAGGGAGATTTGTTATTAAAAYGCTGGCATTGGGCATTATTTGGTATCTGGGTGTTGTACTGAAGCCATTACTGTACTTTGGGTACCACCTCTTGGAGACAGTTAGCAATTATACCTCTTCCTCTGAGGAGCTTTTTATGGAGGAAATACAGAATGGCACCTTCCTCTATGATGTTTTCTCCTTTGTTACAACAACTGGTCAGTATCTTGAACATCCCTGGGCAGTTAAGATACACCTACTGGGAATATTTTTTTCGGTTTTGTCTAAGGTTAATAAGCAATTTAAGAATATCATGCAGAGATCTGCCCCAAGGCTGGATAGTTATGAGTGGAAGGGTGTGTGRGATAGCMTGGGCAAATGCCTAGGACGGTGGGCACCCCCAGTGTTTTGGAGCTTCACCCCCAAACAAGTGCAGAATCCTGAGAAGTTAGTAGAATATTTGGAAAAAGTATGCTGTCACCCTGGCAATTCTAGGGAGACAGAGATCACTGCAATGTGCTGGGGCCTGGCCCATGCCTACCGAGCCCTGTTTAACACTGTTCAGAACCCTCAAGGGGAACAACAGGTCTCTGGATCTGAYGACAAAACARCAGRCCCTGCAGCTACCCCACCCYCCCAGGAGGCACTGCAGCTACCCCAGCCCCCACGGYRGGCASGGCGGCTACTCCKCCCYCTGCAAYAGAGAACCAACCTGTGCGGGTATCAGTTGCCCCTATACAAAAAAGAAAGTACACAAGAAAGTCAGCTCACTTAGTAAGGGATGAAGATGGACCAGGGCCACCACGAGAACAGGAGGAGGAAGAGGCAGAACCCATAAATGAGTTGGTAACCACCCGATCCCTATCCCTGAGTGAGCTGYGAGATATGCGRAAAGATTTCAGCCGTCCTCCAGGCAAGCACATTATCACCTGGCTGCTCCAATGCTGGGATAATGGGGCCRGTGGCCTGGAATTAGAGGGTAGGGCAGCCAAGCAGCTGGGATCCCTTTCTAGGAAAGGGGGCATTGACAAAGCGATTGGGCAAGGGGCACAAGCCCTCAGCCTCYGGAGGCCACTCCTGTCAGRCRTGAAGGAAAGGTATCCCTTCAAGGAAGATGTTATATGTCACTGTCGTGGTTTAACCCTAGCCAGCTCCTAAACACCACGCGGCCGCTCACTCACCTCCCMACTCCGGTGGGATGGGGGAGAGAATCGTGAGGGCACGAGTAGGAAAACTCGTGGGTTGAGATAAAAACAGTTTAATAATTGAAATAAAACAAAGTAGAACAGAAATAATAACAGTGATAACAACAACAACAACAATATACAAAGCAGGCGATGCACAATGCAATTGCTCACCACCCGCTGAACCAATGCATGCCCAATACGAGCGCCCATCCCCGGGACCCAGAGCCCCCCCACACCCTTAGTTTTTATACTGAGCATGACGTTGCAAGGTACGGAATACCCCATTGGCCAGGTGGGTCAAACACCCCGGCTATGCTCCCCCCGCCACCTTCCCATGCACCTGGCAGGGCATGGGWGGCCAAAAAGTCCCCGGTGCAAGCACCACCCAGCAGCACCCAAAACATCAATGGGCCATCAACGTTCCTCTCATACCAAACCCAAAACACAGCACACCCCCCCCAGCTACTGGGAAGAAAGTTAACTCTGTCCCAGCYGGAACCMGGACAATATCCACACCTTATTCTATACCATCTACGTCATGCCCAGRTCTCACATTTTCCAATACAYCCCAATTAATCATCACCATTTTTCCTGCCCTTYGATATATACASAGATATCATTCCTTTACTCCGTGCGCCATCCCTCTAAAATGTCCACTGAGTCCATTTAGTCCATGACTTTGGGCTCCATCTGTCATAGCAGTCTTTCAGGGCAGGAGAGATGGTGTGTGGTATTGGATTGCTGCATCCTGAAGCCAACTCTGGTTCCATTATCGCTGCACTCGTCTGGTTCTATCATCATTGCACTTTGCTCGGTTTCATCAGAGTTCC
>JAYKAV010000815.1:7421-36548 GCA_035582835.1 Phoebastria nigripes | reverse complement strand
GCCCCGCCGGCCGCGCCGCCGCCGCCGCTGTCCGCGGTGCTGAAGCCCCGCGGGGGGGAGGAGGAGGCGGAGGAGGAGGAGGAGGAGCAGCAGCAGCAGCAGCAGCAGCAGCAGCAGCAGCAGGAGGCGGGCGGTCCGGCGGAGCCCCCGGGGCCCCGCCGCAGCCCCGGCGCCCGTGAGTGCCTGCGGGGCGGGGGCGCGGGGGGAGGCGGACCCGCCGGGGCTCCCCGCAGCCGCCGCTGCCGGCACCCTGCCGCTGCCGCCGCTCCCGCGGCGCGGGGTTTGCCCAAGCGGCGGCGGCGCGGCGGGTCGCACAGCCCCGAGGGGAAGGGCAGGGGGTTCCCGAGCGTGTGCGGGGGAAAAGCCC
Source organism: Phoebastria nigripes (assembly GCA_035582835.1). Classification (NCBI taxonomy): domain Eukaryota; kingdom Metazoa; phylum Chordata; class Aves; order Procellariiformes; family Diomedeidae; genus Phoebastria; species Phoebastria nigripes. The sequence continues at coordinate 36,181 of JAYKAV010000815.1, read as the reverse complement.
ACCCTCGGGCATCTCCCTCCCTCACAGCGAGGAGTCGCGGGGGCTTGTTTAGAAGCAGAGCGCCGTTTGCTCCAGCGGTGCGGCGTGGGGAGGGGGCCGGGTTAGCCGCGAGGAAGCACCTCTGGAAATTGTATTAAGCCTTCCAGTTTTCTTATGCAGTCGCCCGGGTATAGCTTTAGCATGAGGAACGAGCGTGGTAAGTGCTAGGAGTTTCTTCCTGGGATGCTGGCTGTTTGAAATGGCTCCCTCTGTGTCAAAACTTACTCAGCTAAGATTTCCAGTCTTACTGTGCGTCTGTGCAAAACTTTTCCCGTTGCTGTCATTCAGTTTCAAAACAGCGCACCACACTTTTTGGATGATTTAAAATGATCAGTATGTTTTATTCAGCGAACAGTAACAAAAGCGTAAGTCTGGATACTGCATTGGTTAAAAAATCGTTAATATGTTGCAAAGGAAGGCAGGGGTGTAATCTCATATGAAAACAAAGTTACATGCTCAAGGAAGTAAATAACCTGCTTTTCATGGTGCTTAACATCAACTTTCTCTTGTACATATACCTCCATTTACATCAGGTGGTAGGCAAGTGTAATTGGTTAATGAGGCTTGCTTCATAGCTTTCTTGTGGTGTCTACTCTTTAGACCACACACGTAATAATTTGAAATCAATGAATTTACAAATCTTAAGGCTACTAATCTAACTAAATGCAAAGTGTGGCTTTTCACTTCTAAGTGCAGGATCTCTCATGAGAAGGCTTGACCATGCTGACCTTTTCCTTTCATACCATTCCTCCTTTCTTCCTATTTTAGTATCTCCTGTTTATGATATTATATGAGTTGGAGCAACTGTTTTTATGTCCCATTAATTTTTTGTAAGTTACTGACTCATTGGTCTTTTCACTYCAAACCCTACAGTTATGTCTTCAGGGCAATGCACTTGATAAATGATCAGCCTTATMATGCCAACATCACAAATTCCTCAAAAATTCAGATGGTCAGATCCTGMGGTGTTGTCATCCCTTGAAACAGATGTCATGATAGTGGTTGATACCAATAATTTGCCATTAGGATTTATCTAGTTATGCTTTCTMACTCTTCACTCTAGAGGAGAACAGAGTATGTACAGTGGAATATGCAATCTACTGGGTCTAATTTTCTTCTTTACACCAGGGTCAAGATGCCATTTACCTGAARCTTGAGCTGAAGGAATTAATTTGGCATTAAAATAGATTTTAGAGCACKCGACACTTTTTTTTTCCTCTGAGTGGTTCATAGGTTGTAGACTTCAAATACTTTAAAAATCTTGCTRAAGTGCATGACCAGTGTTGTAGTCTTTTCAGTTAAGAGCTTACCCTGCTCTTACTGTGCTAARCCTTGAGGMAATGGTCYGCTGCTGATACTTCCAAAGGAATATTTACATTCACAGGGTGTTTGGTGTTGCTTAGCTGCACATTCTAGGTCTAAATATTTCTCAAGATTTTATTCTCAGCAATGATATCACCCTTTCTTTTGTTGCAGTCATCTGAAGTATTTTTTTAAGGTATTCTTGTTTATGCCAGGAACATATACAAATGTTAGCTAAGCAGTGTCAAATGTAATAGGAAATAGATTTCCTCACTTATGTTGTAACCCATATAATTAAACTTAGGAATGATGCCTTACACTGGCTGCGAAATTAAACAGTTAAACATGATAAAGTGTTTTGAGATTGATTCAGTTTCACTGAAGGAGACCAAAAGACAGTCAGGAACTATTTGACTTGACTGGGTTTTGCTTGCATCCAACTTAGAGGCTCAATTTTAACCTGGGCTTGAATCATCGGTGGGGYAGAGGTGCAGTGCTCTTATGGGAGTTCCTGGAGACACCATTCCCCAAGGGACTTACCTGGTAGTTTCCTGAGCTGTGGGGAGCAYGGGTACAGGGATGRTGGGAAATGAAATCTGCTATTTTGCTCGGTTCCCATCACATATGTCAAAGAGASGGCCTGACACAATTCATCCTGAAATGCCACAAGCACCAGCACCTTCCACTTAAGAACATTTTCATCCACTTAAGAGCAAAATATATTTCAGTTACAGTTTGCAAAGTGGCTTCTAATGGTTTTATTGATCTTAAGGCTCTTTTCCATGGCTAGCATACAAAYAAACATCCCATGTTGTCTCCTAGCAACCTACCCATCCTTTAAGGAGCCCTCAGATGTTAAATTGCTCTGTCACGTCCAGTCACAAATGTTACCCCTCCCACCTCCTCCATGAAACAATGAGAACCTGACGCATTAACCCCAATGGGTATGAAGGGCGAGAGGACTCAGTGAGCTGCTTTGTTTCTCTGCCCAGGTGCCAAACAGTTCCAGTCCTCACAGTGGGAGTGCATCAGTGACAGATATCTCTGCTAGATTAATGAAAAAGGCTATGTAGAAATATTGTGTTCTTGGGAGTGTGTTATCTGTGGTTAGCTCCACTGGAGCCTGTTGCACCTGGTATAGAGTCAGCAACAAGGAAACATTGCAGCTGCAGTACTCCTTGGTGATACAAATACTGTGCCACTTTCATTAATTGGCTTCTTTTCTTTCTGAGGTGATGTTCTAATTCTCTAGTAGTCATATTGATATAAAGCTKCCTTAATCCAGTAAGAAGTGAGYACAAGCTCTAAGCRTATGAAACRCTTTTACTGACATGACTACGTCTGCTGCAAAGGTCATACCACGTATTTCTGCTGATGGGAAAGCTGGCACTCTACTGAYTTCATTTAACTACTGTAAAGAGGTGTGTGAAACATCTAATGTGCAGTACCCAATGCTGTTAAACTCCTTATATAGCTGTGTTGCAGTCTTGGAAACAAACTTCCGTTCTTTCTCTGTCAATTAATTACCTATTAATTTCTTTAAAACTGCTGGTTTATGTATGTTTCCTTTTTTTCTTACAAGTGTGCATTTGACTTGGGGAGATTCTAAGCTGATACGAGTCTTCTACAGTTGCATTTATTTTAAGGAAAGAATTGACTTACCTAAGTTGAGTCGGGCCTTTAATCTAGGAACAGAGGAGTAGAGACTTCCAGCATTGGAGCATAGGAGGAGATGGCTGTCGTAACTTGGATGGAGGGGGAAGGAAGGACTGAACAAACTAAAGATCTCTCTTTGTGGATTTGCCTTAAACTTGAAATGGAAGGTAGAAAGGGCGGTGTGTATTTATGCCCTACTCAGCCTCTTCTCATGATGCTTAAGTCCAGGCTTCTGCAGTCACTTCTTTGGACCCAAATCGTGTGAGAGAATTTCTGGTGTATGTTTGAGTGGAGTCAGAGGTGTTTGTGGGTTTTGGTTTTCGGGTTTTTTGGTGTGTGTGGGTTTTTTTTGGTTTGGGGTTTTTTGTTTGTTTGTTTATTTGTTTTGTGGATGGCTGCGTTGGAAATGAGAAGCAGGAATTCTGCTGGTGTGTTTGAAGAGCTGTGAAGAGGCATGTGCTGCGTGTGGTCTGGATGACAAGACAGCTGCAACTGATCTATTTCCATGAGAAGCTGAGGTGTTACTAATCTGCAGGGGTTTGTCTCTGTAACAAGCTTCTCAAGTGTGCATGTGAAMGAGAATGGTGCGGTGTTCTTGTTTTAGTGATACTGGAGGTAGAGATAGAGGAAGTGCTACCTGGGTATCATTATATAGATGATTTATTTTGGAGTTCTACATCTCTAAGCAGGTTTCGTTCATGTTGGAAAATAAATAAAAGCACAGCCTTGCTCCTCTGCCCCAGATAAGCCACTCCTCTGTTACAAGATGGCTGGGTGCAGTGAGCAAAAGGGAAGATGGAACTTTCTTGGTAGTTTGTGGAAATTACCTGCAGCTTCCTTACTAGATATAATTTGCCCTGGAGAAGTAATTTGGGAATTACCGTAGTTCACTCGCATCAGTACTTTGTATTTGCGAGTGACTGGAAACTTGCACTTCTGGAAGGGGACAAAAATCCTCTGAGGACGGTTATCCAGCAATTGTACAGATGTGAAGCTTTTCTTCTTAACTAGAACACTTAGCAACGGCCTTATGCTTTGCAGCATGTACTTTCTAGCTCTTCTATTAAAAATACATAGCAAGTGTCTAGGGATATTTCTTCTCTTCCTGAAAATAATTGCATTAGAATTCATATTTCTACCATGCTCTATTATGTGTAGAAATAATTAAATCCGGTAAATGTTAATTTTTCTACTGAAAGCTCTCAGGAAGAAGGTATTCCAAACATGCTTTGTCTTGTTTGGAAAAACTCTATTCTTTTTAAACATGAGACTGTTCTCATTACTGATGTAGGTCAGTTTGTTATGTTATAAACATGGACAAATTGATACAGATTTCATGTCTGACTGCAGTGGCACTACAGTTGTTGCTCCCGTTCCTGTTTGTGGCTTATGGTGGCAGATGCTGCAAAGGCAGGTTGCTCTCACTGGTTTGATGTATCTGTGCTCTTGGCCAATCTGTGCTGTGCAGTGCAGGTATGATCTCTGCTGAACTGGAAGGAAGTGTTGCAACTGGACTGTGGTGATGGTGAAGGAAATAAAGTAGCAACTCCAAAGTGCCTATGATGCTTCAAATGTTTTTTTTTAAAAAAAAAAAGTAAAAGAAAAAGAAGTGAATCTACCAGTAGCATGTGTGGTTTTTTGGGGGGCCTTCTACAGCTAATTTAGACCCTTGGCTGTTCCATGGTAGTGCTTTTCCCATTACATACTTCTAAAGATTGACAAGGTTTGATTAACAAAATATTCATTATATATTTTTTCATTAGCACTGACAGAACCAGTTCTGCAGATGTGCATGAGCCAGCTTCCCCCCCAAATGAAACAACCGGGCATGGACATCCCACCCCCTGCTAGGAAGGGGTCTGTGCTTCCTGCGTGTGGGCTAAACCTGCAGAGGCAGCGCTGGAGCTGACCCTGGGTCACTGGTGTTTTGTCTCCCTCGGGTGGYCTCGTGCCAGGTCCGTGCCCCCACCTGCTGGCACGGCCATCTACTCCTCATGGCATCACAGGGACGTGGGAGCAGCTGCCTTCGGGCAGGAGATGGCCCACGCTGCTCCATGGCCTCTCCCCAGCGCCAGCTGGTGCAAAGAGAAGAGCGTAAGAGCAGGGCGCCCACTGAGAGGAGAGACCTGGCCCTCGTGGTACCCTTCTAGCTGCGGAAAATTGGTAGCTTAGGGTCTGTAAAATCAGACACACAAAATGAGCAGCTTCGACCTATTGCATTTAATTGGTCTATAGATGTTATTCTCCTGGCTTTATTTAGTTTGGAGGGAAGAAGGTGAGGGAGGGGAGAAGTTAGACAGGCTACTTCATATCTTTACATGTTCTTGGTTTTTTCCATATATCAGGGTTTTCTGTGCTCTGCAGAGAACATTGGAGTTACAGTATAAGAAACACAAGGACAGAGTAAGAGAACTCTGAAACCTGATCTGGCAGAGATTAAGAGGGAAAGGAAATATGGTTATCGCTCTGTCTATAAATACCTTTCTTAAACTTACTTATCTGACCTGCTGGGATCCTGGATTGTATTCCAAATACCCACAGCATTCTGCCCCATCAGGAAAGTGTTGTTATCCCTGTTGTACAGGTAAGGGCTATATGTCAGAGCAGACTCTCCAGTCTGTACTACCCAGGCTTGAATTTTTGCTCTGTTGAGAGCTGCAGAGCCCTTTCACTTGTGCCTACTCATTTGAAATGCTCTCAAAAAGAACATCAACACTTTCAGAAAGTCAATTACATGGTTCAAGGCAGAGAAGAACTRGACCCAGAAAGCTTGTCTGGCCAATTCAACAGTGATTTAAAGGAGTGGGGAAGAGGAGAGGCTGGAGGCTGGGCAGTGGATATTCTTCATTTGGCCATGAGCACGCAGTGTGGTATGGGGATTTGCCACGCTGGTGTGACAAATGTGACAAAACCTTAATTCCTTCTTCCACTGGCTCTGCTTTTAGCCTGTGTCCAGCTCAACTGGGGAGAAAACCCAGGACTCTTGACACCCATCTTCATATGCTAATACTCCACCCTAGGTGGGAAGCCAGGCCTGTTGCTTGTGAAGCGTGGACAGTGTTCATACTGGAAAACTCAGCATTTGGCACCCCTGAGTTTCGTTCCCAGCACTGCTCCAGACTCCTCCAGCTGGTTACTCACTACCTTTCCTACCTGTGGAGGCCCCTGTGCAGAGTGAGGCACTTCTGCTGGGAAGGGAACGTCAGCCCTGGGTTCAAGGAAAGGGGGCACGGTGAACAGTGCAGAACCTAACCTGCTTGCTCTTTTCCAGAGAGGTGTAAGAGCTTCTAGTAATGGTCCTCTCTTCTACTGTGATTTGATTTTTTTTTTTTTTCCTTCCCTCATTGCCAAGGTTACACTTTAATTCTGTTTAGCAAAAAAGCCCCATATGTAAACTTGACCTTGGGGACTTTTATGTTGATAACAATGTCTCGTTTGTGTTCATTGTGTTCAGCTTCCACTGTAAGGGATGGGGTCAAACAATCTGAAGACAAGGGGATGGGAGAGACGTCCTGCTTCACATGAAAATATGCAGTCAGTTTGAGTCAGTTCTTTTCATTTATAACCTTTGTCAGTAAACTCAGCAGTCCTTAACAAACCATGAAGCTGAAGACCACAGATTCACCCTGCAGAACCTAGCCAGCGTCTGTTCCTGTTAATGCCTTATGCTTTTCTGTGGGTCATGAGGCAATCGATCGGATACATTCTTAAGTTAGAGCATTCACATGTCGTATGCTGTTGGACCCTGAAATAAATTTGATTTTATGCATTAAACAATCATGTATTAAAGTTCCTAATCAGATAAAAATCTGCAGTAAATTAAGAAGCAAACACTTCATGCACCTTTTTTCTATTTCAAAAATTAGCAACAAAATGTACCACATTTACACTACTCTCTTAATGATCATTCTTGCCTGGGATTTGTTCTTGCAAGGTGTTGAGTGCTCTGGCTATAATCTAGCAAGATTTAAGCATGTAATTTAACTTTGTGTGTAAGTAGTCCCACTTTATTGAAACCATTTGAGTGATTAAAGGTATGCATGTGGATAAGTGCTTTGCTGGATGGAAACCAGAATGCACAGCATCTTCCAAGATCAAATCCTTAATTATTAAATTGATTTAGAGCAGTTCTTGTATCCAAGGCAACAATGACAATGAGATGGTCAAGTACTAAACTCTCTATACATCTAGGAGAAATGTAGTTAGTCAAATTCTGCTCAAATATGGGTGGACATGGTTTACTGCAGTCTGTTCTTCTCAAACAGGCAAAATCTGGCTCAATAATTGTGTGTTGATGAATATAAATGGAGTAAATTAGCCACACTATGGATCCTATATGTAAATGTTTATGGAGTCTTTTCGTTTGCTTACAAACTTCTCTCAAAACCACTCTTCTTATTACCTCTTCTTCCCTTAATCATTTTTCCAGATGGTTAGCAGGTCTTTTTCATCAGATAGATGTTGCTGACCCTCACTATATTATTTGATAATATTTGAAATACATATTTTTTCTGTCTCTACTTCCTGGATTTCATTTAAACGGGGAAGAATATTTTCTAGCTCTTATACTCCAAGATTTCATTTGCCTGTAATATGTTAAACTATTAAGTAATCCAAAAGTCTTAAAATATGGAAGAAAATTAAAAGACCCTTCCCCTCCTTGTTCTATTTGTGTTTAAAGAAGCTCTTGATGCTGGAATTTCTCTCATGACTTTTTGAATACCTAAAACTAGGGTATCGCTAACATTGTAGTTCAGACAAACCAGTTCAGACTGAATCAGTTCTTCAGTATTTTCATCCAAATACTCAATTGTTTTACAACAGCTGAAACATAGTTCATATCAATGGCATAGGTAGAGAAGAATCCATGCCAGGGTCTTTCACTGGGAAGGAAAGATGGGGAAAAAATTGAGATTTGCCATGGTCCCATCTGGTTTCGCATGGTCTTTCCACCTAACCATCAGTAAGATGAAGAATAATCTTGTTTAGGGTGATTACATTGCAAGAATTTACTGTATCTTCTGAGGTTTTTGTAGTGTCAAGTAATTGTTGATTTATGTCAGCGATGGGTCGTTTGTAATCATACCCTATGTTCTGCGTTTATTTGCAGCTTACCTTGATATTATTTTCTATCTTGTGTGACTACATATGCTGCAGAGGTAACAGACTTTTTTTAAACTAGTAGTGAGGAGAGCAATCTGTTTCCAGTACGACTGCCTTCTTGTGTCATTCTGGGCTTTCAGGAAATATGAAAAAAGTGAACTTCAGAGTACCCCAGTTGTGATGCCACAGGGGAGTTCACAGTTTGAAAAAACTGGGCATCAGTTAAAGCAGTGCAGAGAATATCAGACTGTAGGCTTCTGGAAAACTCCAGGTGGTGTAAAGATGTAATGAATTCTTCATCAAGTGAAGATGAGCACAAAGGTAAAGCTACTTTTTCATGTTTGTGGTCCTACATCACCTTAATTTCAAATTCATTTTCGGTTTAATAGAAGATATTCCCACAAAACTCTTACAAACTGTCTTCATTTTTGTAGCATTGATTTTGTGGGTAAACCCTGGAGTCCTCATTCTCCACTGCATTGCATATGGAGCAATGATTTCTATCACTACAAAGAAAACCCACACTAGTATCAGCTTTGCCACAGAGATAAACAGTGACGCTGTTCAGTGTCATGGACAAGGAGGCTGTTTTCCTGTGTCTTGCTCTTTGCATTGGTTCTGCCTGTTTATTGCAAACTTTTGCAAGAATTGTCTCCCACTTTGGACTGCTGCAAACTTGATTGCACCCAGGTTTCAGCAACGAGAGGGGACCATTAGCAAATTTAAGGAGCAGATGTATATAAAGTAGTTTTGCTTGGGAGCTAATGCAAATACAGTTGAATTATGTGAAGCTAGTGTGTTGTTCTTTATCTCTAGCTAATGCCTTGATTTGGTCTGTGCTTAAAATGTTTTGTTAGATTAGCTGTCAGCTGGAAATATGCTAAAACCCAAAACAGTCTCCCACACCATTAATGAAGAGAGCTATGTTGGTAAAAGTTCTTAAATGGACACAATTATATTGGCGAAGGGAGGGAGGAAAGATCCCTTTGATATCATCTGGTCCATATGGGGAGCTGGCAAAAGAATTAGAGGTGTAGATTACCCCAGTTTGCCAGTAGACTGGAGWGGTAAAGCGCAGATGTTTGTCAGTGTAGGCTCTTCCGCTGAGTTATTTATTATCTGATGGAAAACAGCATGTGATCTTTGCCCAGTGTTTTGCAAGCTAGCAGATTTAGGACCATTCTGTCCATAGTTGCATCTCTAACACCACARAACTGTCTGAGGCACTGCYGATATCGCAGGGYGGCAGGATTTTCTCTGGAAGCACTGCACAATGGCCATGCTGCTGATTCTCCAGGAAAGCTTTGCTGATTCCTGCTGCCATCAGTTAAGGTCAACCTCAGCCAGTCAACAGCTAAAAAACAGTACCCAAAATAACAAGGCTGGTTTGGATATGAGATTTAAAACCCAGTGATTCCTTTTGTTTGACTCTTTTTTTTTTTTGAGCTTTTGGGGATTATTTTTCTTATTTTGTCTGCCTCTTTTTTTTTTTTTTTTTTTCTTCCCCTGCACCAAAAATGGCTAGAAACTATGCTTAAGGAAAAAGGACATGTGGGATTCTAGTCATGTGAATTTGTGAGAAGATGCAACTAAAAAAACCAACCAAACAAAAAAACAACCAAACCCCACCCATCTACTATGTAAGAAATGGAAAAAAAATCATGACCAGGCCTGGGTCAGGCTCATCCRTGTTGTAGTTAACAAGCTAGAAGACAGTGTGGGCTGTAGAAGGAGCCCTAGTGTCTTGTCCAGGAAAAATCCCACTGGCAGATTGTAGGTGAGGTTGACATGTCTGTACTTGCTTGTCTTCCTTCAGGACAAAACAACAAAAAACAACCACATGGCAAGTTTCAGCTGGTATTGACCTGGAAACAGCTAAGGATGTTACCTGTTTATGGTGACCCCGAGGTAGAGCAAGATAACTATCGAACCAGTTTACACCTCTTAGGCACTTGGTCCCTTGAGGATCTGTGGATCCTYCTTGGATCCCTGAGGATCAGGCTGGYTGTTGCTGAYGGAGGYTSAGGCCCAGGGTARGATCCTCAGRCTGTGGAGCTGTTTCCATTGTGCATCACTGGGAAGCTCCAAAAAATGGAGACTTSGTAACAGGAAAGGGARTTGGGCAAAAATYATCTTCTGCTAAGRAAAGTAGTGGATGTAGTGTAAGCTGAAGTTACTTCCCTGGTGGAAATATTAGATAAGCAGTCAGATTTATCAGGGAGGAAAAMCCAGCAGTATTTAAGTAAAAATGGTCAGARCTGGTGGCCAGAAGSRGGRAGAKATGGGGCAAAGWGGCTGAGGAAAAACTTCCTCACAGAGCCCTGCTTTTGGTAYCCCAGTGATTTCTTTCCCAAGCAGAAAGAAGGATGAGGACAAGGTCGTGCARGATGAAGGAGTGAAAGAGGCTCAGAAGATGGCAGCACCYGACAGGGCTCCTGGCACAGTRGAAAACAGACRAAACAGGGAAYGTGGGAAGAAAGGAGGCACTGTCATCCTTCCCGGTGGGATGGGAATGAGGAGTGACAAGCCACTGGTGTGCTGGAGCAAGTAGGGCTGGACAYCTGAGTGGGGGCAGCACRCGGGGAGACTTTGCACTCATGTACTCTTCAGCAAAGCTCCTGACTGSTTAMTATTATGGAAAGTTAAAAACATTAAGCTTGCAAATAAACAGTTGTTTGAATCGGATGTTAAGAAMAAGGTTGTGCRAAGTTACTAGTTTYAGTGARGTTTCTGAATTTGGCCTTCAGTACTGAAAATTAAGACAGTGATGGGGGAGCTSTTAAAGAYACTTYTAAATCACCTTTTCTACTCCTGGCATTTATAYCTATATGAGGATAACTCTAGAGAACATTTTTCTTGTTTTTGAAATGCTTTGGGCTGCAGGGATACAATACAAACAAATATATTCTAGGGGAAGAYGTTTCTAGATCTCCTTAGTAGGCTTTCTTTCCTCSTGCTCCACAAATTATTCCSTCTCCAGACACTACTGACATCAATATCAGTGTRAGGAAGCCTTTAAGTTCTGAAATAGGCAGTRATAGGTCTTTGTATAAAGAGGAGCCAAAYTTGCATGCCATTTGTGGGAGGGARTGTTTCATAAAAATTACTTTTATTATTCTGGTATTGTGTTAGAARATCATGTTGCTAAATGTAYGAGAGAGAAATTACTAYAATGGAAAGTGTCTTAAYGTAGCTTAAATATCTGACAAGAGCRTTTCAGAACTAAATCATTCATGCTCYCACTTGMTGCCAACTGTAACCTGCTGCCTTTCTCATGATAATATGATGTCCCTGACTTGCAAATTAAACATTAGCCAGTAATGGCATAGGAAATCAGAAAAAAAATCCATGAAAATTGAATTGTGAGTTTGCATCATAGTCATGAAAAGCTATGCTTATTCCAATGACTTGAAAAGCTCTGAATGAATTTTGCCATGAAATTCTTTCGCAATAAAAATTTCCCCCCAGACTGAAACTGCTGGGGGAACCCTGAAATCCTGAAAGTCGGGTTCCCTGAATTAATTCTGTGTCATTTTTTAGCTAAAACTGCAACCAAGTCTTCCCAGAAAACTAGTGGGGTGGGCAAGCGTTAGCGGATACAGCTCTGCAGGCACTAAAACCATTAACAATCTCAGAAGAAACCCTGAGCTGCCTCACTCCAGGTAAATATCATAGATAAACATTGTGTTGCCCATAATATTGGCCAAATGTGCTTGCTATTTTGTGCACTGAGGACTAAACAATACTTCTATAGTAGCAACGGTGTTGTGGGATTAAGATGACTGTGGAGGACAGAGGGAAGGACACTAGAAAACTCTGCTAGATGAGCATACGTTATACAAAATATGCCAAACCACTGACAGCTTATTACGCTTTGCTACCTTACATCAGTGGTTAGTATTCCTGCTTGCTGATTCACTAAATCAAACAAGTCACTACCTGTCCTCTGTCCTCTTTGGTGGGAGGGGTGGAATCTTGGCAGATGGCTCTCTTGAGAGCTACTTCTTGTAATGTTGTAGCTATACTACATGAGGGATAATTGCCTTTCTTCAAGCATGCATTGGCTAACGCAGGACAGGCTTTACCAACACACATATATTCAGCAGGACAGTGAATTCATCTTAGTTTTAAGTCATCTTCTAATTTCTTGATAAAGTTGCCTCAACAACAGTTCTGTTTCAACAAGTTTATATTTAGAAACTCTGTACACCAGCAAAATATTGTCTACAGTTGCCCCTTTTAGCAAAATAAAAGTTTAAAAGTTTTTTGCATGCAGATGAATGATGAGGAAGTCTATACGTTGGCTTATGCTTGGATGGTGGCCACGGTAGGTCTGTGCAGGCTGATGGTAAAACTTTTGTAGTGGGATAGCTACGCTGGCAGCGCTTATAGTTGGGACGTCGGTTCAATGCAGAGAAGCCTGGACAAGGAATTGGGGCATAAGTCCAGCTTTGATAATGTAGAGTTTGGACTGAAGCCTATCCAAGGCTGAACCTCTGTCCTGGAAGTGGTCCAAACAATGGCAGCATCACGTATTACAGCCCCTTACTCCCTGCAGCAAGTGAAATGGTCACATTCCCTGCCCCTCCCCACCCCCCAGCAACTATTCTTTTCTCGTTTGAAAATAGTGCTTTTTAAAATTGAAAATCAAGTTCTCCGTGCTCTGTTTCAAATCTGTTTCATGGTGTTAACTGGAGTCATTACAGCAGAAACTTTACTTGGGGTCAGCAAGGAACCTAATGAGGCTGTTTATCAGGTTTTGTAGGATAATGTGACTCTGTGTGTGCTCTGCATCCCCTTTGATCAGAAAATATGGTAGATCAAAGCTGCCTTCAACCCTTTAAGATCAAATTTTTTTATGAACATTAAATATCATGGAAAATGACATAGTACTGTGGCACAATAGACAAAGGTGTGAACAGCTGTAAGGAGGTTGGTATCAATAGGGCTGCAAGCAGATATGGTCATATCCACATCCTTTGTTTACAACAGGGTGGCATCTTCCTTTAATGAACCTTATGTAATACATTGCTAAGTTTTTTCCTCATCTGTGATTAATAGATGTAGYTGTGAAAGTCAATTGCRTAAAACTAGGCACTGCACTTCAATATGCATTGYGTTGCAGAAYTRAATTCATGAATGCGWTGTCTCAGTTCTGTCAAGGTAATGGAACTGAAGGTCTGTAAATGTGTATAGCTTTGCTGGGTCATGGTCTACAGTTTCTCATTTATTTGTTGTAAGAAACAATTTAACCAGAATCTTTGAATGAGTTTCATACATTTCAAATATGTAGCTGTGAAAAAGGGTCTTTTAAAACCTGTAACTCTCTTTGCAACCCTTGCACTTACTGTGTGAATAAATTCTGACATAAATAAAATAAGAAATAAAAGATTGTTTAAATCTTTTCTTTAACTTCTGTGTCAGAATACCATAGATAGCAAACCAGAAGAATGATAAACCATTCAGCTCTTAAGGCCGGTTTCTATGCCTAATTACACCTTAAAAAAGTGAAAAATCATGTCAAAAGAATATGAAGCTAAAAAAATCAAGCAAGTAAAATTTGCAGGAAACTTTGATTTGTGCATCACAAATTTGTGCATGTGAGGTGGGTTGACCTTGGTTGGTTGCCAGGTACCCACCCAGCTGCTCTCTGTCTCCTTCCTCAGCAGGACACGGGGAGAAAATAAAAAACCCTCATGGCTCAAGATAAAGACTATTGTGGAAGCAAAAAAAAAAAAAAAAAAAAAAAAAAAAAAAAAAAAAAAAGATTTATTCTCTACTTCCCACCAGCAGGCGATGTCCAGCCGTTTCCTGGGAAGTAGGGCCTCAGTACATGTAGTGGTTGCTTCAGAAGATAAACACCTTAATAATGAATGCTCCCTCCTCCTCCTTTCTCTCAGCTTTTATTGCTGAGCATGATGTTGTATGGTATGGGGTATCCCTTTGGTCAGTTTAGGTCAGCTACCCTGGCTGTGTCCCCTCCCAACCTCTTGCCTACCCCCAGCCTACTGGCCTTTGGTGGGGTGTTGGAGACACAGCTTTGATGCTGTGTGAGCGCTGCTCAGTGATAGCCAAAAGCATTGGTGGGTTTATCAGCAACATTCTAGCCACAAATACAAAGCACAGCACTATATGGGCTGCTCTGGGGAAAGTTAACTCCAGCCCAGTCATACCCAGTAGAGCATGAGAAAAAGTGCAAAACTATAGCTTAGTTTCACCTTGAAATGATCTCTGTTGTAAACTGCTTTGGTGAAAGAACACAGTGGAGAGAAAGCAGATGTGGTTTTGATATCACTGTGGCTAGTTAAAGTCAGCTCTTGTTGTCCCCTCAGCTGGGGTTTGTGTGGATTAGCTCCAGGCAAGTAAAACTCCAGAGCTTCACATCTATATTAAAATATTCTTTAGTATTTATGCTGTGTTAGCTGAGGTGATTTGGGAGCTGTCGGCTGCTGTTGGCCAGCAGGTCGAGGGAGGCGATTGTCCCCCTCTACTCCACTCTCATGAGACCCCCCTGCAGTACTGCCTCCAGCTCTGGGGTCCTCAGCACACGACAGACATGTCCCTCCTCTGGAGCCCTCAGCACAGGAAAGACATGGACCTGTTGGGGCGGGTCCAGAGGAGGGACATGAAAATGATCAGAGGGCTGGAGCACCTCTCCTATGGAGAGAGGCTGAGAGAGTTGGGGTGGTTCAGCCTGGAGAAGAGAAGGCTCCGGGGAGACCTTACTGCGGCCCTTTCAATACTTAAAGGGGCTTTTTAAGAAAGACTGAGAGAGACTTTTTACCAAGGCCCGTAGTGACAAGACAAGGGGCAATGGTTTTAAACTGAAAGAGGGTAGATTTAGATTGCACATAAGGAAGAAATTTTTTACAATGAGGGTGGTGAGACACTGGCACAGGTTGCCCAGAGAAGATGTGGATACCCTGTCCCTGGAATTGTTCAAGGCCAGGTCGGATGGGGCTGTGAGCAACCTGATGGTGTGAAAGATGTCCCTGCCCACAGCCGGGGGGTTGGACTAGATGATCTTTAGAGGTTCCTTCCAACCCAAACCATTCTGTGATTTTCAGAAATGACTGTCCTAGCAATTTCTGAAATTAGTGTCGTCTTTACCCTTTTTGAGAGAAAAAGGGGATGGAGGAGTAGGTATTAATTTRGCATTTGTGAAAAATAGTGGCCACTACTATTGCTACTGCTATTGCTTCAGGGTCATTCCCTGCAGCCCTGCTCACCCCCTGTGTGCCAGACCAGCTCTGGACTCCACGGGCTGCCAAAACAGCCCAGCCACCTGCCCTGCTGTGAGTAGCTACAAATCTTTTTCATATTATTCCACAGCAAAATCCAGCACAAATGTGCTGCAGATGTAGGCAGCTTCTGCAAAATCTTAAAATAAAAGTAGCATTTAGGATGGGAAAGACTAGTTGAAGCAGTTATATTTGCCCATGGTATTTTTTTCAGTAGTCATTTTTTAAGAGGGATTTCTTTCAGGTTTTCTTTCTTCCCCCCCCCCCCCCATCCCTCCCTCTTTTTCTCTTCTCCTTCAAAAATTATTTTGACATATTTGAGTGTGATAAAAGCTGGACAGAGATCCACCTTTGGAAGAGTGGTGGGAACACAGCGTGGGCTGGGTTTGGGTCAATTTATTGTTCAAGCTTTTAAGTGGAACAGGAGGAAATTGTGAAATTGAGGTTGCAAGGAGAGGTGAGAAATACATTATTTCCTTTCAGATTACCATTTCAGCTGCAGGGTATAAAAACATGTTGAACAGAAAAATTAGAGTAACTTAGTTTTTAATGATTTCAGATAATCCTTTCTCTGTATGTGAAGGTAAAATAAAATGCCAATGACTCTTCTGTCTTTAAAAGAAAAATCTTTTAACCTTTTGTTCAACATTCTCTTATTTGTTTGTTGTGGTTTCCCAAGGCTATTATGCATTAACAATATCTGCATTGTGCAAGTGCTTGTGGATCCTGTTTTTATGCCACGCGTTTGTGGGACTGGAAGGCCAGCTCAGGTTGCAGTGAGGCTATTTTCCATGTGTTCAAGTGATTCTAGTGATAGGGCTTGAAGAATGGTGGAGGAACAGAGCTGTGAAGTGCTTGAACTGTGAGGATGTGAATTAAAAGTGACAGTGAATGTCTACAACATCAGAACCCCTTTAGGTATTAACTTTCAGACAACTTATATAATAGGTTTTGTCAAGCTCAATGCTCATTATCTTATGATGAGAGCAGCTTATGGAGGAGGAAAGAGATGCTGCTATGGACCCTTTGGCTTACAAACCTTGGCATGTAAACTTAAAGCTTAGAACTACTCATATATACAAGTTTAAGTGTGTATTCATTGTCTGGAGACTTTGGAAAAAATACTGGAAGTTTTCTGGGGAGTAGAGAAGCTGAGACACTTATKTAAAGGAAAAAAAAAACAAACAAAAACCCCTCCAACTTGTAGATATTTGGGGTAGATATTCAATGACAGGCAGAACAGATAAGTGTTCAAGTCCTGGAAAAGTTAATGGGAACTGGATGCTTCACTCTTTTTTTACCTCCAAAATTACTTCATGGGAACCTGTTATCTATCAAAATGAGTTGCATTTGGATGAGTAGGTCCCAAAAGTCCCTGAAGCAGTTCTGAAAAACTTATTTTGCTCCCCTGCGTGCCCCCCCCCCCCCCCAAATTTTTTTGGGGGGCATAGACCATTACAGCCTGCAGCTGAAACATAAATACAATTTCTTTGCCAGCTTTAAAATACTGTGCACTTCTGGTGGAAGAAACAGCAAAGCAGACAGCAAGTGAATTTGAAGTTTTGAAGCCGTATCTTGAGTATTTCATGATCACACAGTCTAGATCATTATTTAGCTGGCTGTCTTTAGAAGTCAGCACTCCTTCAGCAGAAGGTAGTTGTGGGATTGAAGGAGAAATTAATGAAAGCATTATAGGAAAGTCTACTGTTGCTATAAACTTCTGCTCACAAGCTGAACTGTGATTTCAGTGTAGCACACTACTGCTTCCACTGGTGTTTGTGGGAACAGGATCAAGGACAGGTGGTTCATAACCTCTTGAGATAGACTCCTGTAGTCACATCTGATAGACCGATGGAAGAAGTGCCCGTCCTTCTGACATCTAACCAATGGTTCCTGCTGTTGCTTTGCCTCCCTATTCTATATGCTGGTAGACCTACTGGTAAAATAGATGAGGGGCATGACCCTGACTGACTACTCTTCTCCCCCAAATTTTCTAGCAGTTGTTTTTAATATGGATCACTTTCCTGTTGTGACAAAGCACAACTGTAGGAGGTGGTAAGCTCTGGCACAGAGGTGGGAAAGACCTGTGGGAGCTGGAATGCTTTGTGGCCAGAAACCTCAGCTCTTCAGGTCATTTTTAATAGGTATCTTTAACCATATGTAGACACTGGAAAGGAGGAGTATACACAGTTTATGACCATGTGACAATTATCTGCTCTACTGACTAAGCAGCAGAGTGGACAGCTGGGAGTAACATGCTGCTAGGCTAAGCATTAATGTGCTCACCAGCCCAATGCGATGAGTCTCTGCTGGCCAAGCAGTTGTCAGTGAGGAAGGGAGGTGCTGCCCACCATTGCCTCTTGGAGTGGGCCGATCCTTGATCTTACCAGGTGTCCATCTGCTGACCATCTGCTTTTCTCTGAGGGTTTTTTTATACCTTTTTTTGTTGTTATTTTTGAGTCCTTGAGTGACTATTTCTGACTCCACAATTTCTTTCTTTGATGTTTTATTCATTTACTTGTCTTGCTGACTTTAGTTTGTGCTCCATTTACAAGAAGTTTTTCTGACTACAGTCAAGCTAAGGTCACATCCAAGCCTCAGGTCACATTCAGATGACCCTCAAAAGACTGGGCTATGAGTTACAGTTTCCCTCTTTGATGGTTTGATCTCTTTTGATCATTGATGCCATTGCTTTGTTGATATTAGGGTCTGGCATCAAGCTGAGCCTGCACTTACACCTCTGCCTAGTGGGCTGCAGCAGAGTTTGGAGTCTCAATGGCAGTGCTCAAATCAAAATGCAGTACCACAGTGTATGCAAACACCAGCCTAGCTAATACCCCAACTGGCTGCCATTCATCTGGTATTTCAGTGTTAATCCACCACTCTTGAGGTTAAGTGGTCACTGCCACATAAGGAAAAAATCCAGGTGCAGCAGGAAAAAAGCACTGAGTCATTAGGATGTCGGAGAATTTTTCATCCCATGTTTCTT
Organism: Phoebastria nigripes; assembly: GCA_035582835.1. NCBI lineage: Eukaryota > Metazoa > Chordata > Aves > Procellariiformes > Diomedeidae > Phoebastria > Phoebastria nigripes. Next base: position 17,851 of record JAYKAV010000815.1, on the reverse strand, counting down.
GTGTGTTGTTAACCATTTTATATCTGATTAACTCTCTGTATTTGCTGTGAGCTTTTGGAGTCTCCAGCTGTGTAAAACCACTGTTTAATTCCTTAAATTATTTCTTTACTATTCTTTCCTTAGTAGACCCTTAATATCACATTCTTACACCAGGAGAAAACACTACTGAACCTTTGACAAGCTTTCATCTCTGCAGAAATATTTTTGATAGGAAGTGTCTTTATTCCTTTAGTAAAGATCAGCTATGACCTTGAAGTATTTGCCCCTTGTCTTGTTTGTAGGTAGTGGATTAATGAAGTCTATTTGGACTCTTGTCCTGGATATGTCTTTTTCTGTTGGCAAAGAGCTCTGTTTTTAATTTGAGCATGTGAGATGATTAATGCACGTGGCAAACACTTATCAGTGTTCAAGTCTTCTCCTATCCCTCACCACCGCTCTGCATGAAGAGCTCCCTTGCAGGTTTTTCTCTATCCCTAGTGTGGCAAGATCTATGGCACGCACATCATAATTGCAATACCAGGATGAAATTCAAGTATCTCCTAAAATTACAATTCTGGTGTAGCTGGATGTCAGGGCTGTGCCTGTGCGCTTCCCCAGTGTAATTAATGATTGATTCCTTGGGCGAACCAGGAACTCCCCAGCTGGTCTCTGCACAGATGAGATGGACTGATTTGCGACAGTGAACTGACATGAGACAAGGTGATTGACTGAGCTCCTAACTTCCGAGACGCCAAACACAAGCCTCTTGCAGCAGAGGCACACTGCACTCTTACTGGTGGTTCTGTTCCTTAAAAAATTTGTTCTTAAATGTTGACTCCTCATCTGTTATTTCTAGTGTTGTGTTTTTCCCCGTATTCTTCTTTTACTGACTTTAACAGGCCAGTCGTACCTGTGCTTTTCCAGAAAGCCCTTGTGGCAGTTGCCTAAGCATCTGCTTTAGACAGTTTTGGTTTAGTGCTCTTCAACTGCATCACAGATGCCTTTCCTCCCTCTTTCAGCACGCCTTCTCCCCAAAAGACCTATGCTGCCTGCATTCCCCACCTGTTCTACTACCTTGGCCCTTCTGGTCACTTCTGCTGGGGATCTTTTACCATGTGCAGACACTTGAAATCAGGACTATACACAACTTATGAGCATGGGACCATCTGGGTAATGCCCAGACGAAACAGCTGGGAGTAACATGCTAATAGGCTAAGCATGAATGTGCTCACCACCCCAACGAAGGCATGTAGTCAGTCCCTGCTGGCCAGGCAGTCCTCAGTGAGGCAAGGAAGTGCTGCCTACTGTTGTCTGATCTTGCCAGGTATCTGTCTTCTCACCCTCTGCTTTTCTCCAAGGATTTTCTACCTTTTCTTGCTGGTATTTTGTTGAGTCCTGGAGTGACTCCACAATTTCTTTGTTTTTACTCTCCTTATCTTGCTGGCTTTAGTTTGTGCTCTCTCCTTTACAGCACAGCAAAACTTCCCCCCCTGCCCAGTAAAGCTGAGCCAAGGTCGTGCCACTGCATTTCACTCAGCTGGGCCTTAGGTCAGACAGCTGGACCTCACAACTGGAATGGGGGTTGCAAGGCTTTGCTGCTGCAATCAGTACTTCACCGAGACCTCCACTGCGAGTTACCATGGGTCTGATAACATACACCTAATTCCTAGACCACAGTAAATTGATCACTTATGATCATGGGAATTTATTCTTAAATCACAGGAGCAGTCCAGAGAATGGGAAATTGGAGGACTCTTAATAATTGGCACAAAGCTGGATTAAAATTTGAACTGCAAAAGCTGTAGTGAAGCAGTAGTGCCTGAGCATTGGAAAGCAGGACACCATAGTTAGCAGCCAGCCTGTGGCTCTTTCTATGAGAAGATGTTCATGTATATTTATGTCCATCAGATACCATCATATAAATTTTCTGACTGGCAGTCATTTCCTTCTGCCTTAAGCTTGTAGTGTGTGTAACGTGTATACATATTTTGCCTGTCAAATCAAATGCTTTCAGGCAGAATTCTCTAGGTGTTTATAGAAGTAAAAAATACCTCCCCCTCCCAACAGAACTATGGCCCCTTTTGCTCCCATCGAATGGTAAGCAAACTCATAAATCTCATTTACATGTTTTTATAGTACTTGACTAGGTTTTTTTAGCTAATTAACACTTGCCTGCTTGAAGATCTTTCTGCTGGAAATGGCTGTACTGTTAAAACCAGTTCTGTCTGCCAGTGAAATGTTAAGAGGTGTTGGAGAACCACTCGGCCTGTATAATGTTCATATTCTGTATGTGTGGGTATTGTAGGTCTGATTTAGTAAGGCTGTTAGCCAAGGACATCTCTGCAAGAAAAAAAATTAATCATTCACATTCCTGAAAAGATAGGAGTTGTATTCTTGAAGGCTCCTTACAGATGAACTGTGCTAGCTTATTATCAAATACTTTGATTTCTCACCTCCCTCCCTTTTCACACTTTGTGCAGAGTCAGTGACTGAGCATCCCTAAAGGGAACCGTCAGAATCAATTTGCCATTCACCTCTCTCGTTCAGCAACTCAAAGACTGTTTTTAAACCTTCTTATTTGTGATTGCAATAGCATTCATTCAATGTTCCCTGTTTCAGAGCTCTCCGAGCTGAACAAGTTGACTTGGCAACCAGGGAGTGCTTCAGGAGATGGGAGTGGAAGGCGCTGGCTGGCAGGGCGTTAGTAATGAGAAATGTTCGTACTGCTATGAATCTGTGGCAAACGAGTGCTGCCTGCTCCTTGTTGCATAATGGAGAACACCCCTGAAATTCGGAAGTTCATGAGTGTTCCCCCAGTTCTGCAAATTGAGTGAAACAAGGGCAAATACATCGTGATGCTTGTCAGATAAATAACTTGGTCAGCTCACTTTACCACGTACTCCTTTGCCCTGAGGAGCTGCTGGGTGGCAAGAGAGAGAACTGTGACTTTTCAGCTGCACAGACCTGGTTCAAAGGGGAAGAAAATGTAGTAAACCTGGAACATAAGCCCTGAGGGTTAATCACTACTGCTTAAGCTATAAGGAAAATGACTTTACCATTTTACCATTAGCAGTATAGGATTTATGACACAGGTGAGCAGATATGGTTGCTACTCTTCATGAAGCATATTCACTGGATGGTATGTGTTATTTTAAGGGTTATCTGTGTGCTGTTGCACACAAAAAGATGCTGAAGTTGTGACAAGCTACAAACCTGTCGAATTTCCTGCATTGTGTTTCTTGCAGGGAGGGACTACCCCTCCTGCGTGTACAGCCCAGCACCTCAGCCTTTCTTTACTCTTGTGCTCTCACGCATGAAGAGGAAGCGGGATCTGTGACCCCTTGGCCAGTTGCAGCTGGTGCCTGGAGTCATGAAGGAGGAGAGAGGGGCTGTCCCAGGGCCACCTTGCTTAGCAGGGCTCAGAGCTTAAAAGGATGCTGCTGGGAGGCACTTGTACCCAGAAGCCGCATCCCACAGGCTCTCCCTCATCATGTCACCTCATGCACCAGGGAGTCCATACAGCCCAACAGGAGGATGTTGGAAAGAAACTTGAGATCTGAATTTACTGCTTGTGGCAAAGTATTCAGGTGTACTGGGCTAGAAAGCAGTTTTGTTAAGAGCCCTGACTGGGTAAAACACTGCTAACTGTATTCTGTCATGTTTTTGACTAGTGGAAGGAAATACACTGTTCTTCGTGGGAGATTTTACTTTCTACTTTGAACAGGGTTATACAGAATAATTACTTACTATGAAAAGCATCAAAGACCAGGATGTCTCTTAAATAAAGATGTTTTTTCATTAATCACTACAAAGATTTGTCAAGCTAAATTTAAGGTGCAGATACAGAAATACAAGGCTCGATCCTACTAGCTTTCAGGATTTTACTATTTCTTAAACATTTTTTGAAGTAAATTGGTCAGAACAATTTTTCACCTAATATTCAAAACACGTTTTTCATCTGAGTTTGTGGTCTCTCAGACTTTCTTAGTTCACATTTCTGATCAAAAAATCTGTCCTGAAGTCAAGACTGGAACATGTTACTAATCTAATAGAAGGTTGAAATACTTACTTAACATGTACTAGTCCTTCATATTACAACAATTCTTAAGAGTAATTAGATTCAGTGTTTCTTTTAGCAAAACCATATTTTTGATACTAAGAAAGTATTTTAGCAAGTCCCAAAGCACAAAGCTTTCAGTCCTGGCACCTTCCGTGTGGGAGCAGTCGCTGGACGTTTTCAATTTTGGATCTGRGCTCTGGTGAGAGTGAGGGAGAGTGAAGGGACCGTGAGGTGGCTAGGCAAGCGTAGAGCCCCAGTGTTGGTGGGGCTGTGCAAGGGCTGCCAAGGGAAGGTGAGGGTCAGCACCAGCTGGCATGTACCAGGCCGAACTAAATGTCTGAGAGTCTCAGGGAGAAAAGGCACTTTTCACGCATCCAACTCTTTATTCAAGGTGTGTACAACCACTGGAATAGTTATTCAATATTTAGACAACATACAAGTATGACAGTTCATATTCATGTACAAGTTATGAGAGTGATTGATTTACAACCTTGCCAAAAGCCCAGATTGCTGCAATTAGCTGGAGCTTTAATAGGCTGGTAACAAGAGGGAGCATCCAGCAGTTGAAGCGTGTATAAGCTGGAGCTTCACATAAACTTGAGCTGGAACAAGATGGAGCATCCATCATCTGGAGCTGTAAGAAGCAGGAGCATCTTCTATCAAGAGCTGGAGCTGAAATTACTTGAAACAGAAACAAGTTGGAGCATCTCAGAGCTGCAGCTGAAACAAGCCTGACTGAAATGCACTGGAGCATCCATCAGCTGGAGCTGAACCTAAAACAAGCTGGAGCATCCATCAGCCAGAGCTGTATGAAGCTGGAGCTGAAATTGAAACAAGCCAGAGTGAAACGAACTGGAGCAGGAGCTCTAAGAAGCAGGAGCATCTCGCTGCCATGAAGAGCTGGAACTGAAATTACCTGAACCTGAAGCAAGCAGCAGGAACTGGAGCTGCAATATAGAGCTGGAGCTGTAAGAAGCAGGAACTGAAGTTACCTGGGGCAGTAACACGCTGGAGCATCCATCAGCTAGAGCTGTAACAAGCCGTGGCTGCGCTCCCAGCATGGTTGAATGGAGGAGCGTCCGCAATCCATAGCCTCTGTTAGCCAGAGCTGAGCTTACCTGCAGCTGTAACAGGAAGGAGTGTTTATGAGCAGCAATGTCTCCTCGCTGGAGCTGAAATTACCTGGAGCCAGAGCATCCATCAGCCGGGGTGTCCATCAACCAGATCCATACTCGGAGGCGGTCCCCAACAAGGAGCTCTTCCCAGCCCAGAGCAGCAGGGAGAGGAGTCGTCCTTCTGCGAGTGGGGAGCCCGGCCTCTTCCCCGCAGCTCTCCCGGGGCAGCCACGCTGCGAGGGGGCGCGGGCAAGGCAGCATTGGCATCTCCTCTGTACCTGCAAAAGGGGAGCGAAACCAGTCRGTCAGAGCTCCCGGGGTGCACAGCATGGCCKCACATAACCCGCCAGMGAYGCCKGTGCCCTTCCCGGGCAAGGCAGCATTGGCATCTCCTCTGTACCTGCAAAAGGGGAGCGAAACCAGTCGGTCAGAGCTCCCGGGGTGCACAGCATGGCCCCACATAACCCGCCAGAGATGCCTGTCCCCTTCCTGGGCAAGGGCAACCCTTCCCTCCTGCCTGCACCTCGCTTTCAGCAGAGGCTGCCTAGCACTGCACACAGGCGACGGGGAGGGGAAGAAGAAACAACAATGGGAGAGCTTGGGGCTTAGCCCGAAAAAACACATTCCTCCCCAGAAGAGCAGGCGAGAATGCACACCTTGGTGAAACCCCTCTGCTCAGTGAGAAGCATTTCAGGCACAAAATGACACTGAGCAATACTGGGGCCGAGGACGGGCTGCTCCCATCCAGCACCCGTCCCCCTTGGCTCCCACACTGACCCTTACCCTGCCCAGGAGTGGGACTGGGGGAGCCGCACGCTGTGCTTCACATCCTGCTAAACGTCATTGCCACACCCAGTGCTAAACATCAAATAAAGCTGAACCAAGCCAAGTGGGTTTCAGGAGGCATCCAGAACAACCAGGGGGAACAGAACAGGGCTGTCCCCAGCCTGGCCATGGCCGAGAGCCACACTAGCACCAGCACTTGCTGGGCGCAGGCTGGGCGGTCGCTGATGGCATGGGGAGAAGCCACCCTGTAGCAGCTCTGGCACCGGAGCTTCCCTCAGCTTCCCCCACAGAGACCAGTCCCAGAACCATGGGGCACAGCCCCAATCCCTGGCCTGGCCTCACCGCAGCCAGGGCCCCTGCCGGCACAGCCCCGAACCTCCCTGCAGCAGGACATGCAACACAACCAGAAGTCACAAGCATGGCATGTTTTCCTCCTCAACCACAGCCAGGCATGGCTTCCTCAGCTCACGTGCGTTCGGGGTGTTCCCGCGTGCCTGACCCTGCCAGATGCCCCCGGAGCACGGCACGGCTGCCCGCTTGCTTCGGAGCACTCACCGGGCATTTCCTCCTGTGTCAGTGTCCCCCGGCACTGCCCGTGTCAAGGCCCTGCTCCTTGCCCAGGTTCATCCTCCTGTGTCAGCATCCCCCGGCACTGCCCATGTCGGGGCCGCGCTCCTCGTCCTGGCCCAGGCTGAGCCTTTCTGCCACTCTGCTGCTCCCCTGCACCGTTGCCTGCACTGAAAAAACCCCTCGTGAGGAAGCAGCTGCAGTGTTGCAGCTGGGAGGACGAAGCTCTTGCTCGAGCAGGAGCTCCTGGGCCCGGTGCCCGGCCCACACAATGGCAAACCGAGAGGCGACGCTGGACCTTGTTGCTCCGGAGCAGCCAATGATCACGGCAGCTCCCAACAAGGTGCCGCCTGTCAGACAGGCAGGCGCAGCAGTACAGCCGGACGCTCAGCCCCACCAAAACAAGTGCTAACAAACAACTGCTTCATGCAGAGCCCAGAGCTGCCCCTCCAAAACATCCCTCTGTGGGAGTGCCCAGGAGAGCTCCCTGTGCCCAGGGGTGCCTGGTACCAATGCCCCTTCCCCGAGACACCATGGGTGTCATAGGAGCGAGGAGGCCAGCCGGGACGTCCCCGCTCCGCTCCCCTGGCCATCCTGAGCCTTGGCTGCGCAGAGGCTGCTACCAGCAGCTGGGACTCCCGCGCTCCTCCCACAGCTGCTCCCCGCAGGCAGCAAAACCCGTTGCTGAAGGCAAACGCCAGTTTTGAGGATGTTCCCTTCCCTCCTGCACTGCTCTTGCCACCACAGGCTGAGGCCCTGTTTCGTGCATAACTTACCAGTCTCCTCAGCCACGTGCCAAGTACATCCACGAGGAGCCCCGGTGAGGACAGAGGTGACGCTGGGTCACTGTTTGGTCCCCTTCTCTACCAGGGGACATGTATTCACCCTCCAGGCAGGTGCCAGCTGTAGGGGACCTGTGCTGTAGAGCAAGACACGAGGCCCCATCCTGCTTTCTGGTGGAGCCATCCAGGGATGGCGAGGCAGTCTGGGCTCCCCGCACAACCCAGGGATGGCAGCCCATTTCCTCCAACCCACTGGGAGCCGCAGGCTGAGATACACCCATGCGCAGGGAGTGCTCATACTCGCTGCTGGGCCCCAGCTGCCGAGAGGTCTTGTCCATCCCCTGCAGGTGCCCCGAAGGCCTCTCCACATGCACGGTCTCCCCATGGCGACAGCTGAAGAGAGGGATATTTTAACATCACAGACAACAACACTCACGTCATTGACCCCTAATCAGTGTGCTGGAAAACAAGCAGAGGAGAGATGTGGGGTTAGGAATATGAAGGCTCGAGAGAAGGATCATGGAGAACAAATATTCCAGCCGAATGGGGACAGAGACAGCTTATCCAAACGTTAACCCTGCCTGTAACACGTGACTAACTGATGCCTTCAAACCAGCATTGCTTTCAAGGGTTTCAAACAAACAAAAAATAAGAGGATGTTGAAAAACGTTGCATAAATACAAGAACTGCTAAATTCAGTTGAAGTATCAGGTTTATGTGTTTCAGAAGAAGAAAGGTAGCCCCGTGGATAATAGCCAGGATAGGCGACTGGAGAACAGTTATTGAAAAAGACGAGCTAGGCAGCGGGTTAAAGTACAGGAACAAACATGCCATTCGTAGGCCTCATCGTAACCCAGGACACCTACAGAGAGGTAACTTAAATCACTACCAGTCACCCTCTTAGCTGTTCCCGTCTGCCTTCCGTCACACAGAGGTCATTGTCTGTCCCGGTCCTGCGGAGCCTGCATCTCTGCAGTGCTCAGCTGCTCCGGTTGTCTCATCCTGCATGAAATAGGAAAGGGAATGAATGTGATCTGGAACATGAAAAGAGACAAGTATAACACTTCCCTCCTCTTTTTTTTTTTTTTTTTTTTTACAGATGTGCCACAGCTGTGAGCCCAACTTAAAGACAAGAGAAAACGTTGATAAACCAAGGTGATGAACACAAGATCCAAAGTATTTCTGCCTCCCAAGAGGAGAAGTGCTGTTTTCTTTGGCAGAGAAGGCAGCACCTGCTCTTACAGACTGTCCTCGTGAAAGCAGCGAGCGTGATCAACTGCTGCTGTATTGGGCAATATAAAGAATTAACGGGATCAATCACTGGGACGATTTCCATGTTGGGGTGCCAGGAGCAATGCCGAGATGCTCCCCGATGTCTCTGATGTCAAGGCAATGTGCTGCGCCTGTATGAAAATGAGCCCGACCTGAACCAAACAAAGCCCTCTGGCTCCAGGGGGCTGGAGGCGGCCGCGACCCTGAGCCATCCAGGGGAAATACCCAATTCTGGGATTGTCCAAAATCRAGCTGCAATCGCATCCCCCTAGGGACATCTAATGTTGCTGAAGGAGAAGCGTTAAGCCTGGAAACACATCGCCAGCCTGGCTGCGGCTCATACTGAGCACAGCCGTGAGTGGCTGACACTGCTACCGCACAGCCCCAGCCAGCAGCGCAGGAAGCAACAGCGTGAATCGCCACCCGAGCAGAACTGTCACACCGTGCAGGAGCACCAGCAGCTGCCACGAGCGGGCAGAGACACAAACCCGAGCTGTTCGCTTCGGGCACAGGACCTGTAACGGAGCCTGCTGCAGCCACGCTGCAGCACCCTCGCCTTCACACCCAACTGCCTGCATGTTCCCAATTGCATCGTTAACAGCACCAACGGATCCGCAGTGCAATGTGTGCCCCACCACACGCTTTTGTGCCAGCATTATTACCGTGGACAATTACCTGTGGGACCGAGAAAAAGCACCGGGAGGTCCAGGCGACCAACGACGTTCCCAGCAGTGGGTTTGAGGAGCCGGCGTTTCCGACAGTACAGGCACCTCCTCGGTCAAAGCCCAGCATCTTGACAGCAACGGGCAGCGACGCAGCATCCCCTGGCCTCGTTGGCCGCTGGATGCCCAACAAGTGAGAGAAACCCAGCCAGGAGTGGGCACCAGGTCTCAGCCAGAGCCCAAGGCCAGGGGCCGCCCCATCACAGCTACTGACCCCCACAGGTACGAGTCACCTGCCCCAGCGGGGGTTCGTGGTACCAGCCTGGGGGAGCTGCTGGGAGGTGACAGGGTGCCAGGGCTGGCGTCCCCATCCTCATCACCACACACGTGGCTCCTCTGGCTCCAGGGCTCGCGTTGGGGGGCTGTAACGTGCAGGAAACAGGGGGTGACTCAGTGCCAGAGGGAGAATCGGCCTGTGGGAAAAATGGGAAACCAACATCACCTTCCCCTCCCGCGGCTCCCCGTGCTCGTCACCCTTGTCTCATCTCTCCCCCAGCCTGCATCCCTACAGCATAGCCCCGTACCCAGGGCAGCCTGGCCCCGCGGCTCCCCCGGGAGGCCCCTGCTCACGGGGGCAGGGAGGCAGCCCTGGACTGGGACTGGGGCAACCCCTGCCCCGAAGCTCCGCACTCGTACCCAGCTCTCCCCAGTTCGGGACGGGACGAGGCCGGACACACCGAGGAAGCCTCGGGTCGGCTTCTGGCGGCCGGGCGGAGAACAGCACTCGGCCCCGGTGGGCAGGGCCCAGCACCAAGCAGCAGAGCGGGCACCACCGGTAGCCCGGAGGAGCAGGACCGGCTCGAGACGTGAGAGCGAAAAGAGACGAGGACCGCCCGGACCGCCCGGCAGGAGAAAGGATGCCCCGGGGCGGGGGAGCACGCTGCTGCCCCGGGCCGGGCGGTGCTTACGTAGGGGCGGGGCCGGGTCCCTGAGGGGGCGGGGCCGGGTCCCTGAGGGGGCGGGGCGGGGCGCCTGCGCAGGCGCAGAAGGGCGGCGGCGGCGGCCGGTGCGGCCGCTGAGTTCCGTTGCGCTGCGCTGCGCTCCGCTCGGGGCTGTGGAGCCGCGCCGGGGCAGGTGAGGGGCTGTGGGCGCGGCGGGTCTCGGATGGGGGCTCCCCCGGTCGGAGCCTCCGCGGGTCGGTCCGGGA